>CALYLW010000018.1:0-347017 GCA_944989445.1 Ampullaceana balthica
GGATTTAAAAAAATACATTTTAAAAATGTTATTATTAAATAAAAAAATTTCTAAACAAATACGTTAACTGTGTGATGATTAATAGTCAATGTTTAATTTGTACTCATTAAAATAAAATATAATCTAAGGATGTTGACACAGTTCGTTTTCTGAAGGCCGGTTAAATGTTTTTTTTAAAATGATTCACGCGGGTTACGATATTACAATTTAGATCTTCACTAAATAAATAATAAATACTTAAATGACAATAAAAGTGATTTGAAACATATTTATTTTCAAATAGAAAATAAAGTTTTATTGTTTGTTTTTTTCGGTTCAAAGATTTGTGACGTATTTTTAGAGGGGGGGTCTAAGTTTTTGTGACGACGCGTGACGAGGGGGGGGAGGGGGTAAAAAATCGGCCAAAATCGCGTGACGTCATTTATGGACGGCCCCTTAGGAGAAAATTTGAATTTAAAGTCGATAGGTAAAATATTGTAACATTTAAAAACGAAGAACTAAATAGAAAAAATGTTAATTTAAAATTTTTATTTTAACATAAAATTATTAATTTTAAGTAATACGGTTAAATAACTGTAATATTTTCAAATTTCACAAACTTGCATCTACATTCTGTTCCATTAAAATTTACAACAATTACATTACATTACCAAAATTAGATTATATTACCAACCATTACAGTACAACTTCAAATCAGGTAAGGTTGTAACCGTTCTGTTTAGGGTTTGCAAAATCAGCAACTATCAGAATAATATGCAATAATTCAAAATACAATATTATTAAATAAATTAAAAAATCAGAATTTAGATTTTCTGGCCTTTAAAACTGAAAACTTGTTAATTACGCCATCGAAATCTATTTCTTGTGCCGAATCACTCTCAATGGATAACATGTCAAGATTAGAAAGCCTTGACTGCCCCATTGTAGATCGCCAATAATTTTTTATAACTTTTAGCTTTGAAAAACTCCTTTCACTTGAAGCCACAGACACACAGATTGTAACAAATAATCCTAAACTCAATGTGAGATAGGGGAGGGATTCTATGAAGTCCCATTCAACTACAAATTTCAAAACGTCAAGTACGGACCAGTCTTCAGCCTCTTTGAGATCGATCTCTGCTGCCTTCAGGTACCTTCTCAGCCTTGGTATTTCTAATAAAAGCTCTTCCTCTGACAACTCATCATAGAAAGTGGACAACCTTGGAATGGACTTTAGTAATTCTTCTTCAGTGGCAGATATCAAGCTTTTGGCTTGAACAGGTGCAACGTTGAGCTTTGTATTTGTTTAATAATAAAGCTCAAATCTATTGTTTTCATTAAACGATTCGTTTGTGTTTTTAAAAAAATTCATTCACTTTCATCGTGCGCTCTTTAATGACATACATGTGCCAAAATTTTTAAAGAAGGACAATGTTCCCAACATTCGCTCCCCTAGAATAATGTTCTATGTGATGTTTGATAGACCTATATTGAGTTAGGACCTTGTTATTTTGTACTACCTACAAAATCGTCTCACGATACACCTTTCACAATTTGTGCTATGATAGATTGAAACATGGACAATATCACAGCGGCAATAACTCATTTTTGTAAAAAAAAACTCAACTTAGAACATTGTTATTCTAGGGGGCGAATGTCAAACAAGCCTTAAATTGAAAAAAGTTAATTAATTAATTGAATGCCATTTTTTTAAAGTTTAAGTCTTGTCTGCCATACTTTAAAAGAACATTAAATTTTCTAAAATTCGTCTAACTTTGGAACGTGTCCAAAATTTAGTGTCATTTGGCTTACTTTTGTAACTTTCTTTCAAAATTAGTCAATCATTATTAATGAATTATTTAACCAGGAAAAGGTATACTATGATGTGGCATTTAGACTCAAAAATGATTCGAGAAAATTCTCACTATCTTTCCCTGTTTTAACAAATATTAAATAAAGGATTCAACTGGCTTACCTTTGCCGCTCCAAGAATGTGGAATCATGAATTGTAGACAAAATACTTGAATTTAATAGATTATATATTCAGTAATTTGCATTATAATTTTCAGACAAGACGGTTTTCAACGTTAAAAATTCGTCGCTGCAGGTGCGGTTCTGATCGCGTCGTTCAAAATCAACTTTACTTCGGCTGCCGAACGTTCGCATCACGCGCTCTATCAGTGAAAATTGTTTCATACGAAATCGAAAAGACTGAAATGTTTTTATGTGAAGTTAATTTAGTGTTAAATGTTATTTTAAAAAGTACCTATACTCAAGAAAAATAAGAAAATCATGTTTCTTAGAGTACATTACATTAAAATAGATATGCAAGTTTAATAATTATAATTTATTTTTTTTAAATAACTAAAACACATTTAAATACCCTATTTTCCTATAAATAAAAAACAACAACAAAGAAAACCTATCTATTTATTTTTTGAAGAAGAATCGTATCCCCCCCCCCTAAACTGTCGTTGAGGAAGTAGTGAGTTGGGATTGGTCTCACAGGCTGACTGCGTATGTCGGGTTGTTAAAGCCCAGTTTTTTTGGATTTTCTTCTAAAACAAAATTCACCGCTTCTTTTGTGTCCAGCCTTTTTTTAATTATGCGGCTTTTTCTTTCCTTTTTTCATAATTAGTTTTATGGTAGTTTGTGGAGACGTTTTATTATTGCCTGTTAACTGATATTTTTTTTTATTAATAAGTTTTCGGTTTAAACGTATTTCAATGTATTTCTCAATTTCTTTCCAGATGAAAAAAATGTGTCTTCTTTTTTTTCCTGACATAAATCTTACACAGTGAATTTTAAGCTTGGGTGTCACCCCCTGATTGGTGTCCCCCGGGGCGGCCCGCCCCCTCCGCACCCCCTAGTGACGCCACTGGCCCTAATAAAGCGCGGGGCCCAAGGCGGTTTACCCGTTTGCCTTGCCCTAAGGCCAGCCCTGATTGTACCACTCCTTGGGTAAAGTCTTTACGAAAGGCAAGAAACATTTTCAAAGCTAAATCAAAATTTATTTTACGTTTGTATTCCAAGCTAACAGATAAGAATAGCAAAAACAAAATGTAGATTTCTTATTCCAAAATAACATTAAATGAGTTCAGGGTTAATTTTAGATAAGATAAGAGCACATCATTAAAATGAATGAAAGCAATCATAGTGAAATAAACCGATATTACACGTTTTCGGTCGTTAATGAATGGAATAATCAATATACATAATTCCCGTCGTCTGTATGTATATGGTATGTGTGAATGTAACGCTTTTTGTTCAATAGTGCGCACCAAATTACTGCACCAAAAATAACTCTTTTCGAACGTTCCGCATAAAATTTTTCGATATGAAAATAAATGAATCAAATAATAATTTAAAAAATTAATGAAAGTTCTTTATTACGTTATTTTTTAATCTGATGTGTATTTATTTTGAAAACTTCCGTCATTTTTGACGGGTGATACGCCGCGGGTCTCTCCAGAGTTCCTTCTTTTCATTCACACACAGTCGTTTGCCCAAACCCACCCCATTTTGACAATTGTGTCTTTCAGGAAGTCTTCATCCGTCACTAAATCCTTAGCGGCGTTTAATACGCCGTGGGTCAGCTAGTTTATTTAAAAATGTCCCACTTAACAATTCTGAAACTAGTTTCAGTTGTCTAGATATCATTTATCGGGACGTCGATTCAACAATAACAAATCTGTTTAATATTTATTGTATCAAGGGACATAATTCTTTTTTTTCTTATGTATTTCTTATTTGATTTATTTTAATCCTAAAGTTGAATATAAAATACTTTTTTTTGTAGTTACTTTTCGACTAATTTTAGTCATACAAAATTTATTATCAAAACAATGAAAAGTTACGACTGAATTTTGTTACTTTGCATTTAGATGTATTCCTATGTAGAGCAGCTGTAAACTACATATTTTCAATATTTAAAAACTTAATGCTCGTATTAATATCATTCACTTCCTTCATTCCTAAATGTACAATAACTCTATGATTATTAAGGTGGGTGTCCACTTTATTCGGTCCTAGAAATAGGATAAATTCAAATTTAAGCAAATAGGGCTGTTAACGATTAATTTAAATTTAATCGTTAATTTAAATTTAATCGTTAACCAATGAAAAATTAACGATTAATTAATCGTTAATTTCGATTAAAGTCAAAAATTAAATTGAAACTGTTGTTATAAAAAGCAAGTATTACGTAATAGTAATTAACATTGTAAAGACTAGTAAAAATGTGTAGTCAAATCCCGGGGCCCTGAAAAGCGTGGGGCCCAAGGCGGTTGCCTCGTTCGCATTGCCCTAAGGCCACCCCTGGATACATTTAATAGTAGTGTTCATAACCTAAACTATAGATATATACATATAACCAGGGCCGGCCCTATCGCATGCGGGGCCCAAGGAAGCATACGATTTGCGGGGCCCCGGCTCAAGGCAGAAGATGAGGTGCGAGACCGATGCAAAAATTTGAAATTCTGCATATATTAAAATAAGAAGAAATAAAATAATACATTTATTATATTTTTACTCTAAAGTCTAAAGCAACATTGAACCATCAATAATTACAGTTTTATTCATTTAAATGAAGATCCTAAAACTAAAAAAAGATGTAAATAATTGAAAATATTTTGTTTTGGTATGCTAATTGACAGTTTATATATACAACAAATACATATTATATAATCAACAATATAAACTATATACACTATATACCAGAGGCGTCACTAGGGTTGGTGTCACCCGGGGCGGTAGCTCATGGTGTCACCCCTTCACGACTGAAGGGGCCGTCCACAAATGACATCACGCGAGGTTGCCGATTTTTACCCCACCCTCCCCCAGCGTCATACTTTGTCACAAAAACTTAGATCCCACCCATTTTTTACGATATGACGTCACAAAGCTTTGACACTCCATCCCCAAGCCGTATTTTCTCAATAAAAATTAGCATTTTGCAAATTATTTTTTGTCATTTAAATATGTATTTAGGGTAAGTCTGCACTATAATATCGTCGCAACACGCGTGAATTCATTGAAAACGTAATTAAATAAAAGGTAAACTATCAAATATTTAAGTGGAACTTTTATGTAAAGTTTCGCGCTTTTGATGTGACGTCACATTTCTTAAACATCCCCCTCCTCGTACCACATCATCACAGAAGCGTGGACCCCCCCTATGGCGGATTAAAAGGGGGTGCTGAACGGGCTAAAGCCCCCAATAATTTAAGGGCCCCAAAATTTTTTATGAATTATAGTGTATAATAAAGATGCAGGCCATTATGTTTGTACGAATCCCTGAAAATTCCTTGGACAGTCATACGGCAATGCTGCAAATGAGTAGGAAGTATAACGGAAAGCAGGCTATTCTTCGTGAGAAGTGCATTGTAGATTGAGGTATTTCTGGTAATCATTGACAAACTTTATTAATCCCTACAACATTGGTTAGGTGCATATCAATACATCCATGAGAAATTTGTCTTTCTTACAAACCTAACTGAGCTCAGCACTTTCGTCACACGATGGGCAGCAGCCAAGTTAATGGAAGAACATTCAAGTGATTTCGAAGAAGGGGTCGGTATATCCGAAGCAACCGTTTCGTCCCCCTCAATTTACTAGCAACGCCATCGAGCGGTGCCGGTTTAGGGCCAGGAGCGCCAGTACGGATTAGCAAAAAGTGCCTCGAAGAAAGCATTGGACGCCAGTTCTGAGGAAACCTTCCAGTGGGGGTTGCACCCTAGGTAGGTCTTTGATGATCCCCCGATCTGCATCGGTCCTAACAATGGAGACCCGTGTGCTTTGCCGGGATGGCGCCAAAGTGGTAGCGGGTCGAAATAGGAAATTCCACCACCTCCTTGTGAGGGCAACTTAGTGGGAGGCATCTTCGACTGTATGTCCAGGATGCCCAGGTGGCCGCTTCAGAAGCGACCACTTTGGGGGGGGGTTCCTCAGCTGTTATGTCCCTTTGGTGGCCAGATGGTTAAGGGGGTCTTCCGGGAAGACCCATAAAGAGCACTAGGCTCGGGGCTTCTGATTTTCTTCCACATGTAGGTTCATGAGTGATTTCGAAGACTGCTTACCTTCAGAATTAGTCCAATTTTCAGAACTCTTAAAAAAGTTATTGTCCAGCCCCAGACTCAGGGTAAGGAAAAGGAATTAGCACAAAGCGAAACTCAAAAAACTTGCACAGAGATAAAAATGTTGCTGCTTTTGAATGAGCTATATTTCACACAGTCCTTTACAAATGAACACATCGCACTTCGCATCTATCTTTCAATGATGACATCAAACTGCAGCTGAGAGCGATCCTTTTCAAGTTGAAAAGAATTTATAATGAGTTAGAATTTGCATGGGACGAAAAAGGCTGAATATCCTCTCTCTAATGAGCATTGAAAAGGAACTTGTAAGCTTACTCAGCTTTATTGACTTGATTGAAAACTTCGCCATTTGAAAAATTCGCAAACGAAAGTTGTAGGTTGAAATAATAATCATACATATTTTTCAATAATTTTTTTCATTTCAAATAGAGAAAAGAATTCGTTACCTCGTGAAATTTTTTTTTAAACATGGAATAACGCGTAATACTATTCTTTACGGGGGTGCGTTCGTAAGCACTAAACAGCGTAAGTCAGGATGGTACCGTCGTAACTGGAGGACTACCTGTATATAAACATACATATCTATGCTTTCACGCCTTTAATAAATATATATATAAAAATATTAACTCAAAGACATTGAAATCATAATTTTCCTCAAGAAAAACATCAACAAAGAAAACCCATCTTTTGATTTTATTTCTTTGGGGGGGGGTGGTGATAAAAATCGTATTCCCCCCCACCCCACTGTGGTGGAGTGAGTCGTGAGGTGGGATTCGTTCATGCTGTCGGTGTGTCCAAGCCCAAATGGGTTTATATCTTTTAAAACTGAAGACACTGCCTCTTTCATTCCAGCCTTTCTTAAAGAGCTCTCTGCTGCGACTATTTCTTTTCTTTTTTTCCTAATTTGTTTTCATGTTGTTCGTGTTGAGACTGTTTTATTATTGCAAGTTAACTGATATTTTTTTTAATAAGAATTTTCGCGTTTAACGTATTTCATTGTATTTATTAATTTCTTTCTAGATTAAAAAAATTGTCATCTTTTGTTTTCTGACATAAAATCGTACACAGTAAAATTTTAGGCTCGGGTGTCACCCCTTGATGATTGTCACCCGGGGCGGCCCGCTCCCCCCCCCCTAGTGACGCTACTGCTATATACACAAGCGTTGGTTTGGTTGTATCTTCTACTTCCACCTTGATTGTACAACTAACAAGTAAATCTTGCGAGCTTTGGCGGCTGCACAATCTGAAATAAGTTCATTATTGTCAAGATCCCTAGCAACATCATTGATGGAATAGCCAAGTTACTGAGCCGATCTTGGATAATTGTTTATCACATATAAGTTTTAATAAGTTTTAGTTTCGAAAGGCTTCTTTCTTCGGAAGCCGAAGTGACAGGAATAGTTAGAAGTATTCAAAGGGCACTGTGTTTGTTAGGAAAGTCACTATAACGCTTTTTTCACTGAAAAAAAGAGTATTATCTGCATATCTGCAAAATATTAACAGGATCGTTGTTGGTGACTGCAGGATTTAAGGAACTCAATGATTGCTAGCTCTTCAGTAATATAAAGCATGAAACCATCAAGATCCTTATTGTCGCAGGCTGTGAGCTTTTCTCAAGATTCATACAGCAATTCAGTAGATCAGTTTTTTTTGTTTGTTTGTTTGTTGTTGATGTAATTGATGAAATTTATAAATAAATCCAAAACGAGTCGTGATGCCTTAGTATTTGTTCAAAGCGACTGTCCATTTACATAATTGCATATCAAGAAAGGGGCCGTCCATAAAGTACGTCACGCTCCGAGGGGGGGGGGTGTAAGAAAGTGTGACACTTTGTAACAGGGGGTGAGGGGGGTCAGGCCATGTGTGATGTCACACATTAATTTTTTTAAATATTTTTTTTCTAATTTATTTATATTTTTTAAGTAGAATTTAAATAGCTTTAAAAATAGTTTTCAAAAATTTTGTGAAAAATTAGAATTATTTTTAGGGGCCGTCCATAAATGACGTCACGCGATTTTTGCCGATTTTTGACCCCCTCCCCCCCCCCTCGTCACGCGACGTCACAAAAACTTAGACCCCCCTCTAATAAATACGTCACAAATCTTTGACCCCCCCCCAATTTAAAAAAAAATAACAAAAAAAAATAATAAAGAAAAAAAAACACTTTATTTTCTATTTGAAAATAAGTAGACTATATTTCAAAACACTTTTATTGTCATTTAAGTATTTATTATTTATTTAGTGAAGATCTACATTGTAATATCGTAACCCGCGTGAATCATTTTAAAAAAACATTTAACCGGCCTTCAGAAAACGAACTGTGTCAACATCCTTAGATTATATTTTATTTTAATGAGTACAAATTAAACATTGACTATTGATCATCCACGGTTAACGTCTTTGTTTAGAAAAAAATTTTTATTTAAAAATAACATTTTTAAAATGTATTTTTTTAAATCCCTCAATTGACTGACGGGCATCCCGAAAGACAGAGGTCGGCGAACAGAGGTAAATAACCTGAACTGGGGTCAAAAAGGGAATTCTTGGGGGTAATGCAGACTCATTTGGGACTTATAACATCCACTACAATCTGCTAGATATATTAAGTAACGTCATGTGTACGTGTACGCTTGGAACATATGCCCATTATTAAACAGGTTCCATCCAGAAAATGCATTTTTTTAGAAATTTGACAACTATGTAGATTTCTTACCTACGCATTATATGAAGACACCTACATCTACCCTACTTTCATTTATATTGACACGAGTGACAATAATCTTAATCCACATGACTTGTCTTTTATTGACGTATCATTTCTGTCATATTTAAAATGTATGCCTTAAAAACTGAGCTAAGAAGAAAAGTTGTTTTGTTCTCCTCTCGAATTACGATGTCAAGAATTTGATGCATTCAATAAAGTTAATGAATACTTGACTAATTTTAAATGGGCTCATTTACCATTATATCTAGACAGGTTTTCATACTTTTTAGTATGCGACCCAGATTTTTTCCTGTACAGGGACCGGGCACTGACAATTTTTTCTGTCCTTTTTTGAGAACATCTGCGGACCGGCAGCGGATGGCCCACGGACTGGCATCGGTCCGCGGACCACCACTTTGAGAAGCACTGATCTAGAAGACTAGAATGGCCAGGGGCGTTTTATCAAAAACCAATCGAACAATTATATCAATCTTAAAACGTTTTTAATTCTATCAAATAGATTCCCTCCCCCCTCCCCTTTTAAAGAAAAAGGATATTCCGTGTCGTTTTGACTTAAAATATCTACACATAATCCTATTCAAATCATTTTTAGACACTTGTCATGCTTGTAAAACTCACCAGTAGCATTTTCGGGGGGGGGGTGCTAAAGACGCTCCCCCAAATCCCCGAGTCATGTGAGCAGGACCTAGAGTCTGTAACGCATACATAAACGTGTATATTTTTTGGTAACGGGCATGAGAGAACCAAACGGAGCTGCGGTTAGATAACAAATGCTTTGATGTCAACATCAAACGACGCAGTGTAACAATTTCATATGTTATCTTGTGGATTCTCAAACTTATGGATTATAATTAGATTTAATTTTCGTGTCTTGATAGCATACGCCAACCAGCGTCTGATAGACTATTGACCAGCACATTGAGAAGCACTGATTTTTTTTTAAAGAAAAAAAAAGTCATTAAATAAATTGTAAAAGACCAAATATTTCAGTGGAAGTTTTATTTAAAGTTACCCTTTTGATGTGACGTCACATTTCTTCAACCCCCCCTCCCTCCCCCTCGTCACGCAACGTCACAAAAGTGTGACCCCCCTCCCCCCTAGGTGCGTGACGTCATTTATGGACGGCCCCTTATGTCAAAATAGCATGAAATGAGTATCTCCTAAATGTGTTGTTCATAAATCTGAATTGGATGCAGCAGGACTGATATCGAAGGATCAGTAATGGTTTGACAATCATGTTCGCACTAGCCAATATTTCACTCAAATTGTCACATATCAGGGCATGAAATGTTGCGACAAATCACGAAGCTCATATTTCAACGTTTTACCTTCAAGATTCTTCCCTCCTCCAATCCCAATCAACCACACAGTTGATGGACTCAAAGGTTCAGAAAGAGCAGATGCAGATTCTCATAAATTTTCTTCCCTGTTTGTCGCACAAACTCAGAAGTTTGATGGCATTATGCCAAGATCAACATGAGTTTTCAAAGTACAACCATCTGCTTACCAGCTTATTTGATCGACTTTGCAAAGTATGTCACTTGCATTTGGCCTCATAAACAATGTTGAAGAAACATACAGGACAACACAGGGCTCAGGCTCAAGAGAATGTGCCCACCCAAACTGTTCAAGAATCAACTCAGATAAAACGCTTCAGTCCTTTGAGAATCGCTTCTAGACGGCAAAGAGAACATATGGTATAATGCATAATCGGAAGATTATCTAAAACTTGACCTCACTCATTGTAAATGAAAAGGTAGAAGATAAATGATGTGTATTATAAAATTGTCAAGTCTAGTGTTTTCAAATTCGATAAAGAGTGAGTTTCTGTTTCATTGAATAACTGTGACAACTGTTGACAATTAACTATTCTACTATTAAAGTCATTTTAATATTCTGATAGTTCTTTTAAGTGGGGTGTACGGGATTTCGGCTCCAGCTCCGGCAAATTCGGAATCCAGCTATTTAAAAAAAACCGGCTCCGTTTTCGGCAGGTTTCACTTCATAAATCCGGCTGGCCAGTAGATCCCTAATTTATATATATTCATAATGGCTCCGGCAAATCCGGAATCCGGAATACAGTTTAATAGTGAAGTGTAATTTAAGTATTACATTAAATATTTTAATTAGGTGTAAATTAAAAAATAAATTCGAAAGTATGACATTACTTAAAAAGGGGGGGGGGCAAATTAGCATGACGTACTTTATGGACGGCCCCAATCTGGTTAAAAAATATGTGCTAAATTTTCTTGTGCATCTACAAATCCTTCATCTTCTCCTTTAGATGTAAACTTTTTTTTTCAACTGGGTTCAATGGGTTCAACTTCTATGTGTGCGACAAATTCTTTTGCAAATCCTATAGCTGTTTCAAAACTTCAATTTCTGTAAGATTTCAACCATTTGCAGGTATGTTCTATGCTATCAACTGCAGTTGCTCGAGTAGACCGACAAAAATATGCTGTAAATCTTTGCCTTTAAATTGGAACAATATGTCGTGCCAAATAGCGTTTGAAACAATGAAATTCAAATTCTTAAGTTGTTTGCAGAATGTCTCTGCTTCACTTCCAGATTTTGGATCACTAATTTGCTCTGCAACTTCAAAAAGTGCACCATAGAGTTCGCCTTCTTGATATCGCACTACCTTTACACATTACACATGACTTTCCCATCTTGTTAAACAAAGTGCTTTCACAGAAATATTTTGAACATACTTGGAAAATAAGGCCATCGCTTTGTTGAAGCAGAGAATACAACAGATTTGTTGAATTATACCCAAAAAAACCGTTATTGCATCAGGAAGTTTTTTCCATATCACATAGCAGCAATTTGTAACTATAACAGTTACAAGGGGCAAAAATGCCTAAGGATTTAATTGTAAAAGATGAGTTTGTACACCTGACTTATGCCCATGCGTGTTCACACAATTGTCATTTATTTTACCGCGGATATCAGAAACATCGAAGCCCAATTTTGTCACTTCCAATAGTAAGACATCAAGCAGTTGTTCCCTAGAACATTCTTCTACTTCTAGAAAACGTATGAAGTGCTCATGAGTTACTTCACAATATCCAGCTCCTGCGCTTACGTAGCGGATTATCAGTGAAATCTGCTCTTGGTGACTTTGGTCAGGTGTGCAATCAAATAGTACTGAAAAGTATTATTAGATGATTTTACTCTTCCTATAAAAATTTCCTTACCTTATTTCCCATCAACTAAATGAGTTCGTTTTGAATTCGCTTTCCCAAATTAGTGATCTAAAATTTCATCAGTTTTCATTCTTCATATATTTTCCTGCAAAACTGGATCAACTTTTACCGGCAATTCAACGAGACCCAAAAAGTTGCCATTGTGTGCCTGATCTAGTTTATCGACTGAACAACGAAATTGCTCATCAAGAAACTTGACAATGGCCATGATACGCTGAAATAGACTTTGCCAACTAACCTTTTCACTGTTTAGCCTGTTTTCCAGATCTAACCATTCCAAAGTAGATGTCACATGTCCCTTTGATTTCTCGTGATCAGGCAGTCTCACACTAGCATTTTTTTCACTTACCATAGCAAATTAAAGCCTAATATAAAAAAAACGTAAAAACAAAAGCTTTTGACTATAAATCCTTTATGTACGAGACATAACTAAAAGAATGTTCATTATAATACGCAACGCAAGACAATCCAAAAATAGAAAATTGTAGTTATGTGTTGTAAAATATGTTTAATACTAACGTATCACCCGTAAAAAATGATGGACCTTTTCAGCTGAAATCTATTTATTTTATTAAAAATGCACTTTTTTAGGGCGCCTAATGCCGACCTTTTCAAAAGCCCAACTAACTTGTCCTTGTTTGATAAATACGAAATATTAAACTTTCTGAAATGTACACAAAGAATTTTATAATAGGGGTTGTAGGGCGCCTTCGGCGCCCCTTTTGTTTTTTTAAATTTTATAATTAACCATCATCAAATCCTCTTTTACATTGATCCCTTTTCCAAAATTAAAATACACGTATGAGCGAAAACAATGACGTCAAATAATATTTTTTTTACAGCGCATCTTTAATTTGCACACCTTTTGATGCATTGGCGCAGTAATTTGGTTTTCCCTGCTTTCTAAAATTAGTAGCGTCACGGACACACATTGCAAATTATATTGTTTAATAACAATGCGCATATCAGGAATATGTTTATCAAAAGTATTGCCAATAAAAAACGCACCTTATTGCGCGACAGGAAAGGTCGTTCAATATAATACGCACCACTACACTAAATCTAAAAAATTAACATGATACATAGAGATAAATAAAATAATCTAAAAATTCAATAATGTTATTACAGTACATGCGATCGGTCTGAAATTTTGATACATCATTTTATCATCGGCACGAAACTGCCTGCAAAATTTCAGCTCGCTGGCTTACGAGGAAGTGGGTTAAAAATCGATCCAAAGTTTTTAACGACAAGCAAGGGCTCAAACAGACACCACACGTTAATATAAAGGATTTTAACATGTTTTTTTTTAAATTTAAAATGTTCTCCTGAATCCATAAATGCTTACTGATATGCTGTAGGAAAAATACTTTTCGCATTAGAATTTCGGATGATTATAGTAGTTTATTATATTACTACTTAGTACGGTATTTTTCTAATTATTTTATCCTGAAAAAAAAAGTTCTCTTGATACTTTTGCTATTAGAAAAGTATTAAGTAATATAATTAAAATTGTAAAAAGTAGTAAACATGTTTAGTCAAGGCGCGGGACCCTGAAAAGCGCGGGGCCCAAGGCGGTTACCTCGTTCGCCTTGCCCTAAGGCCGTCCTTGTGGATACTGGATACCTAATCATTTTAATTGAACCTGTCAGTCAAAGAACGAGAGAGCAATTTATAGTCAACCAAAGTGAATATGTAGTCATGTTTTGAAGAAAAGAATTTGGATAATTAAGTTGCTTTCTTCATTAGTTAAGATTACGGTAGAAATTCATGTCCAGTTTTGTCAGGCACAGAATTCTGTTTATTTCTTACATAAAAATGTATGGTGTCCTTAACACTGCATGATTTTCTTGTTTTCATTCACATTTTGAAACCTGATCCCACCCTCTCTTTGTACTTCTGTTGTCACTTTCGCCTTTATAAACTTCTATCTCGCTCTGTCTCTTTCTGTTTGATGTCTACTGAGTTCACACATTGCAGAGTTGCTGTATCTCTTATAATTTTTTGTTTAGCCCAAAATTGTATCTTCGTTAGCCATCAGTTCAGCTACTTTATTGTCTTGAAATTTTGACATTCTTGCACCAGGACTTAGAATATATACGTGTCATACTGCCGGCTACAAGTGTCATACTGCCGGCTACACGTGTCATACTGCCGGCTACACGTGTCATACTGCCGGCTAAACGTGTCATACTACCGGCTAAACGTGTCATACTGCCGGCTACACGTGTCATACTGCCGGCTAAACGTGTCATACTACCGGCTAAACGTGTCATACTGCCGGCTACACGTGTCATACTGCCGGCTAAACGTGTCATACTGCCGGCTACACGTGTCATACTGCCGGCTACATTTACATGAATACCACTGCACTTACAGAAATACACAAAAGATAACAATGACTTTAATTCAGAGGAAGGCACTTACATGAAAACACCCAAGATTTTAACAGTGCTAACCAGTTGAAGGTCATCCGAATTTAGGTGATAATTATTCCTTCAAAAAAAATAATGACGCCATATTTTTTTCAATCTTAATTTTTAAATTTTAACAAGAACAAATTCTTTGTACGCAATGACGATGTACGCTGTGAGTTGATCTTTTAGCAATGATGAATGTGCGCCATAAGTTGATCTTTTAGCAAGGACGAATGTGCGCTTTGAGTTGATCTTTAAGCAATGATGAATGTTCGCTATAAGTTGATCTTTTAGCAAGGACGAATGTGCGCTTTGAGTTGATCTTTAAGCAATGATGAATGTTCGCTATAAGTTGATCTTTTAGCAAGGACGAATGTGCGCTTTGATTTGATCTTTAAGCAATGATGAATGTGCGCTATAAGTTGATATTTAGCAAGGACGAATGTGCGCTTTGAGTTGATCTTTAAGCAATGATGAATGTGCGCTATAAGTTGATCTTTTAGCAAGGACGAATGTGCGCTTTGAGTTGATCTTTAAGCAATGATGAATGTGCGCTATAAGTTGATCTTTTAGCAAGGACGAATGTGCGCTTTGAGTTGATCTTTATGCAATGATGAATGTGCGCTATAAGTTGATCTTTTAGCAAGGACGAATGAGCGCTTTGATTTGATCTTTAAGCAATGATGAATGTGCGCTATAAGTTGATCTTTTAGCAAGGACGAATGAGCGCTTTGATTTGATCTTTAAGCAATGATGAATGTGCGCTATAAGTTGATCTTTTAGCAAGGACGAATGTGCGCTTTGATTTGATCTTTTATGCAATGATGAATATGCGCTATAAGTTGGTATTTTACCAAGGACGAATGTGCGCTTTGAGTTGATTTTTAAGCAATGATGAATGTGCGCTATAAATTGATTTTTTAGCAAGAACGAATGTGCACTTTGAGTTGATCTTTAAGCAATGATGAATGTGCGCTATAAGTTGATCTTTTAGCAAGGACGAATGTGCGCTTTGAGTTGATCTTTAAGCAATGATGAATGTGCGCTATAATTTTATCTTTTAGCAAGGACGAATGTGCGCTTTGATTTGATCTTTAAGCAATGATGAATGTGCGCTATAAGTTGGTATTTTAACAAGGACGAATGTGCGCTTTGAGTTGATCTTTAAGCAATGATGAATGTGCGCTATAAATTGATATTTTAGCAAGGACGAATGTGCACTTTGAGTTGATCTTTAAGCAATGATGAATGTGCGCTATAAGTTGATATTTTAGCAAGGACGAATGTGGGCTTTGAGTTGATCTTTAAGCAATGATGAATGTGCGCTATAAATTGATATTTTAGCAAGGACGAATGTGCACTTTGAGTTGATCTTTAAGCAATGATGAATGTGCGCTATAAATTGATATTTTAGCAAGGACGAATGTGCGCTTTGGGGGGATCTATTGGTGGATCACTAGGTCAACAACTTAATTATAAATATCATTATGACATACAATCATATTAGTCTTTAATAAAATTTCAACATATTTTGTTCATTGAGTTCATTACAAGGCTATTGTTATTGATCAATGTAAAAAGTTGCGGTGATAGGGGCTATCTCTGTATGTTATCAATTCTTGGTTTTATGTCAGAAAGCAATGTATAAGTTAGTGTTGTCTGTCCAGATTGTCTGTCTCTAATATTTGTCTGATTTTTATTGTTTACCATCAGTTAGTAAGATTTATCTGTCTTTGTAGTCCTTTAGTTTGTAAGAGTTTGTTTTGTGTTCTTATTTTTTGTTATTTTTTTTAAATTATTTGTCAGATTGTAAGAAATATTTGATTTTTTTATTTGTCTGTCTTATAGAGTTGACTGATCGTTAGTGTTTTCTGTCACTTTGTAAATGTTATCCTAATCTCAAAGTTGTCTGTCTTTAAGATTGGTCTCATTGTTAAGGTTGTCTTTCTGTCAGAGATATCTGATTGTTTGTGTTTCCTAAATGTTAGAGATGTCTGAGTGTTAATAATATATGTGCGTAAAAGTTCTGTTTTTGTTATAGTTTTTTGTCGGCCTGTACGAGTTGTTTTATATTGTAAGTGTTGTCTCTCATTTAGTTAGAGTTTTCTGATTGTTAGTGTTGTATATCAGCTGACGGTGCTGTTTAATTATTATTTTTAGACTCGTGTCACCTAACAATGCATCATATCAAATGTTTAGATCGATCAAACGTACCGTAATTAAATTAATGCATTTTTAGTTATCTATATAAAACTATTATGTAGCAGTCGGTGAATCGGGCATAAAGATCCGCTCTTGTTTGGTGTGTAGATGGCTGTTAACCTTTTCCAGAGTGCTGCCACTTGCTGATCTATGCAGGCCATTAGTTTGTAGGCCAGCTGTGTTAAATTGAGAGACAATACTGAAAAAGGCTGGGCTGCTGCAACATGCTCCACGGGAATCATCTCTATCTTTGATCTAGTATGATGTTCCTCAACGGGAAAATTAGCTACGCTAACTTCAATGTATAACCCTGTGCGCAGCCCCAAGCTGTAGCCGAGTGGTGGATTTACAATGCAATATGTTTGATAAAATAACTCTTACGCGGGGAGTTTAGCGTATTTTAATTTTATCTTTACCGGAATTTAAACATGACAAAAACAAAGACAAGCTGTCTGTTTATTTATTGCTTCAAACCACTTACAATGAAAGTAGAATTTTTTTAAAGTATTACAGTTTTAGATCAGCTAGTCATTCATTTCACAATTATATTTCGAAGATATCTCACCTGGCATATTAGATTATTTAAATATATTATAAACTGTGGTGTAAACTCTTATTTAAAAATACTTTGAAGACTTCTAAAGATGATTTCAAAACAAATAGTATTTTATATGATCTCGAAAATTTCAGAAAATTCATATTTTATAATTTACTTCTTCGATATCTTTATACATTATATAAGTGTATCACCAAAAATGCATTCACTCTTGAAAAGTTCGGTCCTTCAGACTTTTTTTTATCCAGAACACCTGCCAGAATATACAACATATTAATATGTGGATGCAGCTTTTTAAGTTAGGTTTTTCCCGCAATCACATTCAGCAGGTTAAAAATATATGGTTTGTCTTATCAAATCGTTCAACAAAGTATATATATTTAGTGAACCTTGTATGCATTTTCTTTACATGAAAATCTCTAATTATGCAATTTAGAAGAATATATATATATACATATACATATATATATGTGTATATATGTATGTATATGCGTGTGTGTCTGTGTGTTTGTGTGAGTATGTGTTTGTGTGTGTGTACAAAGTAACATTAAATTACCAAATTGATTATATTAAATCCTAATGCATGTATTTTCATTTAGCTCAATGAAATATCAATTGGATACAACTTGGAAGTTATTTGTGTACTTACTTAAGAACTTGACTTCCATTCAAATTGACAACCAAAGGCTACTTCACTTGAAATCTGGAAAAGCTTTTTCATGTAATTCTAAAAGACAAGATCACATTTGTCAATGGCGTTGTTGACGACACAGTTGTAAGCTTTGATCCGATATCTATTCATACATATTTATATATAATTAAAGTTAGACTAGTTTTGGAGTAAATCTGACATGAAGAATTAAGATCGTATAAAGAAACAAGTTTGAAAGCAGTTTTGCAGTTTTAGAATACATTATATTATATTATCTTCTTTTACTAAACAAAATTAAATCTATCGTGTAACACCGTGTTGCATTGGACATATTCCTTTAAAATTTCTTTTTCTCAAAATTCGAAGGCATGCTTATTAAGATTACATCAAGGTATTAACATAAGTTATTCTTAGATTATTGATTTCAAATCTTAATCAAACAATAATAACTCTCTAGAGCTCATAAAATTAACTTTGGCAACTTGCTAGACAAAAAGAAACATACTGTCTTAAGTAGATATGGTTAATCAATTAAATTTATGAAAATGGTAGTTAATTTGGGAGCTGTTCAATTGCTGAATATCCTAGCAGACTTTAACATAGAAAACTCAGCATACTAAGTTTATAGTCTTTGGGATAAATAAAATCTCAAAAAATGTTTGATAATGAGGTAGAATTTGATTAATTTTTTTATAGGCCTACAATAGTTTGTTGTACTATCTGCATCAGTTTTTTCAGCTTGCCATAAATAGCAGTGACAGTAACTCAAACAAATAACTAAGTGTTAAATAATAAATGTTGTGTTGATCATTCAAAGTACATTATTTAGTATTATTTTTGTTTACATCAAACCATTCCAATGAATCTCTTAAATATACAAACAATTACTTTATATTCAGGAGAGTAATAGGTCACAAATGCAAACAAAATATAATGTATTTTTTAAAAAATGTTAATAATTAATAAAAGGCCTAAGTAATTAAAGAAATCATTTATCATATACATATTACATGCACAGACCATATGTAGGATAAAAAGATGACAGTAAATTATGAACTTAGTTCCAAAGAGATCAACTTATAATTACTTATAAAATTTTAAGAGCTACTGTTTTTAGTTCTTGTAATAGTTTTCAATCTGAAAGAATCAAATGAGAATTTTTGCTGGCAAAATAGTTCAGTATAAAACAAGGTAATCTGATGCTGCAAATAAATGTAATGAAAATCACAGAGACTTTGGTGGAGCGGATTGGTCAGGATTAGTAACACACACACAGAGTGCCAATACTTATAAATAAACTAAACAATTTACTTCAGAATTTTAAAAAATAATTTATCACTGGAATTTTGAGCATCAAACTTTGGGAAAATCAATTAACTTTACACAAACAATGATTTTAAGTTCCTTAAATAAACATTTAAAACTCTAATGAGAATGCAGGACTAAACACAAACCATGGATAAGCATAGGACGCAATAGTCTTCTGTATAGAAGGAGCGTCTGTAACAGATAAGATAAGATGAGATAGAGCTTTGAGCCCTATATAAATTGCTTTCTACGTGATTTCATTGAAGCAAAATGATTTATCGTTGATTCAAAGTCAACGTTCTCAGCTAGATCACGTTCAATTGAAATTAATGCCAATCCAGACAGACGTTCGGTTGTCATTGTTGAGCGCAGTGGCGTAGCAACGGGTTGGCATCGGGGCAGTTGCCAGGGCGTTAGCTCAAAAGGGCGCCACTAAAATCTCTATTTTTTAAATTTGTATTTAAATAAATACAGTTGGACCTCTCTCGTCTTCGTCGTACTCAAAAGTACCCGAACAAAAATCGACTTACAGAGTTTTTTATTTAGGGAAAATAGCGTAATATGCACCGATTAATCAAGGACAATGTAGATATTGAGAGGTGGGGGGAACAGCCAGACCGGCTAGTAGGCTTGACATTGACATGAAAGAGAGCCGGTGTCTGATGTTTCATATGAAAGGAGCCAACTTGCTTTGACATGCCGACACAAGCCCGTGAGAGGAAACACCTTCCCTCCCCTCCCCCACATTACTCCCTCGTCAGTGTGATGGGGGGAGTAAGATTATCCTTTTTAAAAAGAGTCACAGCATGCAGCAAAGGGACGCGAATTATATATAGTTACCACTCCTTTTTCTTGTCCTTGTCATTTTTTGTAATTGCAAGGGTCACTTAATCTCTCGTGGAATGCACTAAAATAAGAATTTACGTCCATTCACGTTGCTCTAAGGAACACGTGTTCTGAAATGTCAGTCCAGAATAATAACCCACACGCCTTGGAAAATTCGACTAATAGAGGTTGAAAGCCAAAAATCATGGAGTTAAGGAGATCTAAAATACTTTAGTCTGATGGAATTTTGCCGGGACCTAACGACTAAGTCGATAAGGAATTTCGACTTAGCCAGGCTAGACTATATTTAACTTTTATTCTCGACAACAAAAAAGTGAATAATTAATTATATTAAAATATATTTCCTTTAAACCATTATAATATTTTTTATTATGTTTATGACCTTTGCGGGGCTACTTATCACACAATCTTACTATCCCCATCCCACTGTCTAGGGAGTCAAGTGGAGGAGGGGAGAGAAGGTGTCTCATCTCACGGGCTTGTGTCGGTATGTCAAAGCAAGTTGACTCCTTCATGTGAAACATCAGACACCGGCTCTCTTTCCTGTCAAGCCTACTAGCCGCTATGGCTGTTCTCCCCCCCCCTCAATATCAACATTGTCCTTGATTAATCTGCTCCTATTACACCAGTTTCCCTAACTCGAAAACTGAAAGAAATAAAGAGCAATTTATAATTTAAATAAAATCTTTTAAACACCAAATGATTGAACTATTGCAAAAAAAGAGAAAAAAATCACGATGACATGTTTTATTTAGATATTCTAAATGTTCTCGCTAAATGGGAATTGTAAGAATCGTACCCGAATATCGAACGAGCTCTGAAAACATTTCTTAAAATGCCAACCACAGTAGCCACTGCTGAAAGGAGTTTCAGTAAACTAAAAATTATCAAACATTACTGAGATCGACTTCAGATCAACAACGCACATCATATCTAGCTCTTCTTTCCATCGAAAGTGAACTTACCAGTTACATGTATATAAACTTCAATGAAATAATCACTAATTTTGCAAACATTAAAAAGCAAGAAAAGTTAAGCTTTGAACCTTTGATATAGGACATAGGAGTGGATCGGTGGAGTGTTACTTATATTTAATTTACTTTTAATTGTGAGTTTCTATCGTTATTAATGAGATAATGAGAATGACACATTGATACTATTGTTTTTATTTATAATACATGTTACTTCAAGTTAGCTGTGTTTTTTATTAACGCAACAATATCCAGTTTTATCCACCAATTTATTTGGATTTATTAGTAAATAATAAACTGCAATTTAGTATTGTTCCTGTCTTTTGCATTTTTTATATTCACATTGTATTACTTTCACTGTCAGACTACGTAATTATTGTCATAAATAAAATAAGAGAAATCCATTTATTTTTTTCTAATATATGAATAAAATCGCAAAGCTGAAACTTGTCAAGTTTATCGAGGGCGCCAAAAATAAATTAGCCAAGGGCGCCAAAAATCTAGTTACGCCTCTGGTTGAGCTCAAATAATTTTTGATGAGTTTCAATCTACTGAAACTTTTTTCAGCAGTAGCACTGCTAACAAGAAGCGTCAAGTAAATTTTATATAGAGTATTGACAAATTAGGGAGACCTGATGCCATTTGTTTTTCAGTCAAGAATGGCTGAACCTTTTTAAGTTGTAGTTCACTAGATAATGGTAAATTTATAGATGCATACATATCTTTGAAGGTATCATATTCTGCGATTGCTTCTTCAAAGTTAATGTCGTGTTTGTAAATTTAGCATAAACTTTGGAAAGAATCTTTATTTTCTTCCGACATTTGTGATGGATCAATACAATAGAAATAAGTAACTGTGCCCCAAAAGTGATTAAATCGATCATCTATGTGTGTTAAAAGTGTATCCAAGATAGTGAAGTACGTTTCAGATTTAAAGCGTGTGGTTGGATCATCAGCCATTCTATCTCTGCTAAGTTCGCCTGCCATGCTTATCTTTCTTTTTTTGCAATTCGCTTTTCTATAAATTCTGTTTTAACATCTAGTTTGGAACAATTTTCGTTAATAAATGATTTGACATCTACATTCAGAATTTCAAAAGCTCCATCGCTTCTCATTTCAACAAACTTATTTCTTCCAACATCGATCAATAGTTTTGCAAAGGCGTTGCAAGTAGTTTGATAACATGAAGATAACTTTTGTACATATAGCATCAGAAAAACAAAATAATATTTTGTTATTAAAACAGATAGTCCAATAGCTTCTGCTATGACACTTCATTTATATTCTGTTGATTCCCCTGTATCAAATGTGGCTAGAATAGCACAGAATGATCCAACAACTGCATGCTTACGGCTTTCACATCTTATATCAGAAAGTCGTTTCAGAGTATCTACTGTTGATTCATATTGAGATTTCTGGTGTTCTTTAAGAGTATGTAGACGTGGTAAACTAGACGTAACGAATGCATACAACCTGAAAGCTGTGTCAAAAAACAACTGTACATTGCTTTACAGACATTGCTTCGATAGTAACCAAATTCAAAACATGGGCACAACAATTGGGTGAAAGTTTCTTTATCTGAGTTTGAAGGCCACTCTTAATTTCAGAGTATGCCTGTCCTCGACTGAGTGTGAAATCAATGTTTCGCTTTTTTAGTTCCGTTAAAATCTTCTCAGCAAATGCAGCAGATTTTTTTTTAAGTCCCATAAATGGTGGTCGTAGGCGGTCCTAGTGTTTCCATTAGAACCTAATAGGGGTGGGGCTTGGTAGACCTTGGTGGGCGCCCCATCTCCCTTCCAGGTCAGCGGAGGACTTTCTTAGCGTTAGTCATTCCATTTGTATTGTGGCTTTAACGTGGGCTAGATCCCACGCCCCTCAGCTTGTGAGGCGAGTGCACTATTCGCTATCCAGCCGCTGTTTACCAAAGTATAAAAGGCTATAAATCTTTCCACAACATGTCCTGATTTTAAAAAATTAACGTAAAGAAACTGACATCTGATCATTTGTAGATATATCATCAATGGTTGAATCGATAATTAAAGAAAAGAATTGTGTAGACTTAATTTCATTATCAGTTGTCGCAGATAATTCAGATGCGAGTGATCAATTTAAACCAGATATTACAGTTTCGTCGTTTGAAATACGATATTTAGTAAAGGAGTTTGGTGTTGATTAGAGGTTTCGTGTTTAGCAATCTTTTTTTTCTGCTCTTGCGACACCTTTTTAGAGTTCATCGAGGGCGTTTTTAGGGGTCACCATTTTAGGCCCAACAGGGGCGAAGGAAGGGGGGGGAAGTCACCTCCCTGCCCTATAGCTAAATCCGCCACTGCGTTCCACGAACGAACGAACATTCATAGCAAATTATCTTTATACATTGATTGTATCCTATTATAGGTACGAATAAAGTGTATTTACACTCTCAATACTGCTACTGTCAGTTTAGCGGGAGAGGAGATGTTCACACGTCAGATAAGTAGTTATGAATGTCTGACGTACACAGCTTGCTATTATTTGAAGTAGAATTTATTTTAATGCAGAGTTTTAATATTTATAATTAATACTGCTGGTATTTATATAAGAAAATTAAATAAATTGTTACTATCTCATTAATTTTAAAATAAAATGATATTTTAAGTCAAGCTTTTGATCAACATAATTAATTATTTTTTAAAGTTAATTATATCCCTTGATAAAAGAAAAAAAATCATGTCCTAGACCCGTGATTCCCAAAGTGGGCGCTAGCGCCCCCTTGTGGGCGCTGAAGCGATCCAGGGGGGTGGTGAAGACCACGGGTCATTTTGGGGGTTGGTGAATGACTGTATGGGGGCGGTGAAAGGATAAATAAAGCAAGAGGAGATTTAGAAAAAAAATTGATTGATGTATTCCGTTCATAAGGTTAATTTTTTTCTTTACAAAACGTTTTGGGCGTTGGTTTGGTTACCGCATACTTCCTCACATGCATTAAGTTTTTTCAATATGTGCAATTGCGCAATTCCAGACTGCAGACTGCAAGAACATTTCAAATAAAATTAACGAGGACAAAAGAGATGAGATTTATCTAATTTGCAAACACTAAAATACAAATTTATCAAACAACTGACTTTGACAATACTCTTTTCAACAGCATCCACAGGATATATTAAAGGCTTGCTAGCTCCTTACAATTTTGCGTTTAAACTATAGATTGCCAAATGGTGTAAACCTCATACTATTGGTGAAGAACAAAATATACCGGCTATAAGTAAATTAATACGGACTTTAATACATAAGCATCTGATATTATCCACACAAAAAAACTCGTTTAGCAATAATACAGTGCAAATAAGAATTGATGAAAAGGCTCAAGTTGTTGAAGATTCGTAGTGTGGCTATTTAAAAACATCCCTGTTTTCTATTCAACTTGATGAGTCAACTTTGCCAGGAAATGAAGATTTACTTTTGTCATACGTGTGGTTGACAAAGGAAGCACTAATTTTCCAAAAACATTATTATTTGATAATATTTGGAAACTGATTCCAAAAATTAAATACAAATGATAAATTTAAATTTAAATTCAAAAGCGGCTACCAACAATTCTGGCTGGAAAAGGAAATCCTGAAGTATGGGCTGTAATTTAAATTTTCGTAATTAAATTTCCTTCATCACATTTAGTGGAAAGTAGATTCAGTGCGGTAACTAATTTATTAACCAAAAAAACAAACAAACCAACATAAACAACAAAGTGCAAATAGTCAAACGCGGTTACTTAAGATTACTTCTGACGAAAATAAAGCCGATGATTACTAAATTGGTAGCAGCGTACCAGGTTCATCTTCTCATTTATATGATTCCAAATGTTTTAATTTTTTGTTGTTTTTTTTAATAATTTTTTTTTGTGTTGAACTATTCTTGAATTGTTGATATTTTGAAAAGAATACTTAACTGTATTAAGTTTAGGGTTTAAAAAAATGTGGCACTGCGTGGCCATGAGGCACATCTTTATAAGGACGAGGATAAAAATTTTGGAAACTTTCTCTCTGTGATCAAATTCGTTGCTCAGTATGATCCATTGTTAGAAAAAAGCAATAACTACAACATGCCCGAGAAAATCCAGGTTCAGTATCTTATTTATCATCGGAATTAAAAATTGAATCAATCCACCTACTTACATCGACTGTAAGGAATCAGCTGTTGAGTGAAATCAGAAAAAACATGTACTAGGATATCTTAATGGACTCAACACCCGATCTAGGTCACGGGGAAAAGCTTTCTCAAGTCATCAGATTTGTGGATGGTAATTTTCAAACTATAAAATTAACCATCAAATAATTATTTTTTTAGTTTTTGTTCAGATACATTCCAAAGAAGTAGCAAGCCTTGAAAGAGTTATCGCAGAGTAACTGGAGTCATACCTTTGCCGACTGTCGGTCACAATGTTATGACAATCCATTCTGTAATGAATGGGCATTTATACTGCCTTCAAAAGTGAATATGTGCCAGAAATCATAGAGCATTGATCGTCAACTGACAACCACAGCTTAAACCTAGCAGGAGTTATCTCAGCTAAATAGGATCCAGTTGTTATCACGTTTTTTTTAAATAGTTGAAAGTATATATACTTATTGGGAAGAATTAAAAAAGAGTTGTGCCAATCACAGCGAAGATGGAGTCTGAAACACGCTGATATGCACTATCAGAAGCTGTTAAAGCTATTTATGAAGGACTAGATGAACTAGTAGGGCTGTTGGAAAAAATATCAGAAGATGCAACTATGACGCGTGACACACGAAGTGATGCAGAATCTTTGCTGGCAGATATATTAAACTTTAACTTCGTAGTTTTGTTACATTTCTGGAACACCATACTTAGGATAATTGATCGTGTCCAGAAACGGTGGCAGGATCTTACTATGAATTTCAAGGAAGCAGCAACTGATCTTGAATCGCTGGAGCTAAGACTTGTCAACATTCATGATTATTTTAGACAGAGACTAACAAATTATGCTCAGTACCCGGACTGAAGTTCTATCGGAAACCCTTTTGGATCTTTTTGGTTTTATCGTCTAATATGAAAATGATGTATCCGAATCTGCGCATTTCACAGCAAATACTTCTATGAATTGCTGTTTCAATTGCAAGCTGTGAGCGGTCCTTCAGCAAACTGAAGCTTATTTTGTCTAATTTCAATGGGACAAGGTCGTCTGAGTGATCTTGCACTCTTTAGCAACGAAAGAAAAACACTTGAGAATAATAATTTTGACAATGTGATTGACGAGTTTGCGACTGTCAAATCAAGGAGGATCACTTTGTTGTAGACTATGTCTAGTCATGTATAATTAGTAGAGTATGTATATATATTTTTCAAATAAATTGTTTACAATAGTATAGAGAACTATTAGTCTGTATTCTATTTCATTAAAATACAAGATGCTTCGAAAATTAACCATATAAACCGTAAATTACACAATTTCCTTGAGGTCTCAGTGAGCCCCGAGAATCTGTCGGTCCGAGAAGGGGCGCAGATTTTGTATCATGTCCCCGGGTGCAGATGACCCTAGCTACGCCACTGGTGAAGATAAACAAAGAATAATAATAATGTTTTCTGGTTTCATTAAATGACGTTATCAGTCTAGTTGGTTTCTCGCTCAAGCATTGTCTTAAAAGTCTCTACACTTGTGTATCCACTTCTACTAAAAATTAATACTAAAGACATCTCTACTGCACTACAAAATAATTTTTGATGTGATTTTTAACAGTTAAAAAAAATTATAGCAAAATCTTTATTTTAATCTATATACATTATACAGCATATAAATATATCTAACCTAGTACTAGTACTGGGCTAACAACCAAATAGAGTAGTCTAATATAAGTTAGGTCTATACCATTGATGGCGAACCTATGACATATGCCACGCGTGCCACAGACGGCACGCAGAGCCTCATAAGCCGGCACGCAACTAAAATATTAATTCCTTTTTAAGTATCCGTGTCTTTACAATTCTATATGAAGTTGTTTTTTTTTAATCAAAACATAAATAATAAATAGCAACATTAAATGACAAAATATTTACTAAAAATCAATAGTTTATTTTGTGTGTGACTCTAAAAAAAATTATTTAATCAGTAATGACTTCAGAATGATTACGGGTATTTAAATATATGAAATTAAATTTAAAATTAAAATTAAAAATTACTTTTTAAAATGTATAAGAAGTAGTACTAGTAGTAGTAGTAGTATTACTAGTACTAGTATTATAAACGTTTCGAATTATTACTTCTTCAGTATATTTTCTACTATTTTTATGTAAGCTTGTCCTATGTTCACATGTCTATTGGTTCAGTTGTCAGTGTGGTCACTTGACTACGTGTTCACTTGTCAAGTGTTTAGTTGTCATGTGTTCGGTTGTCGTGTGTTCACTTGAAATGTCGAGTGTTCAGTTGTCTGGGAACCCATTAAAATGAAAGAAAGCAATCATGATCAAATGAACCGATACCACACGTTTTCGATCGTTAATGAATCGAATAATTTATTTAATAATGTCACACTTAAAAAATCTGATACTAGTTTCAGTTCTTTATATATTATTTATCGTGAAGTCAATTCAACAATAACAAAACTATTTAAAACTTATTGTATCAAGGGACATAATTCTTTCTTTTTAATAATTTTTATATGTATTTCGTTTTATATTTATTTTAATCTCAAAGTTGAATGTATTATACTTGCTTTTGTAGTTTCATTTCAACTATTTTTATTTATAAAGAATTAACTATCAAAACAATGAAAAATTATGCCTAAATTTTATTTCTTTGTATTTATATATATTCCTATGTAGAGTAGCTTTAAACTACGTATATTAAATATTTATAAAACTTAATTGTCGAATGAAATACAATCTCGACCATTTAAAGATGTTCAAACGCTGTTTTATTTGGCATAAATATTGTGGGTAACCACTTTATTCGCTCCTATATATAGGAGAAACTACAAATTAAAATTTATATACAGTAAGACCCCGCTAACAACGGGGGATACGATCTATCAAAGTAGAGCGTAATGAGAAACAGCACTAAACGAGGTTATCTTAACATGTAAATAAAGGGGGTTAGGGGAAGATGGATAGAAAATCAGTTAGGTATTAAATTTAATAATTATGTTTATTGTTTTTTTATACAAATAAAAACAATCATTTATTTCTTACAAAAATAAAAAAACAATAGTAACGCATATACTTATAAAAACAAATAAAATTCTAAGTCGGTCAGATCATTCAGTCTATTCCGTGTTTCCAAGTAGATATCTATGTATTAAGAACGAATCTAATGTAGTTTGCGTTTTCCTTTTGCGTTCTGTTAGAAGATGTTGATAAGTGTATAATGCATCTATAACACACCGTCTTGCTTTTTGAGCTGCTGTCAAAATTTGGATCATTATCAACAAATTGGTCCATAATTTCAGTTATATTGGTCAAACTCCTGTTGACAAACGCCATTGAAAGTTCTTTTTGCTCTTCTTCGAAATCACTACTATTAAATCCCTTATATTGACTTCACCGCCGGTCATCTCTGTCTGTCTGTCTTGGGCGTGCGGAAAAACAAAAGTCAAAAATGACCCACTTCCCGTTATGCAATCGGGTAGAAATTTGGCAAACGGACCCGTGTCACCAAACAATGCATCGTATCAAAATTTCATATCGATCGAACGTACCGTAATTAAATTAATGCATTTTTAGTTTATCCTTATATAACGTATGTAATTCAAACTCACTGTTTGTTATTGTTTTTTTTTCCACGTGAAAGTTTGAGTTGACTCTTTGAGGCGACCCATCTAAGCACCGGCGTGCTTTTGTTTACATTTTACGTGTCACGCTGATCTCGGTCAAGCGATCGAAGACCAGACTTTTCCCCTCTCCCCCCACCCACCCCCACCCCGCCCCACCCCCACTCAGGGTTATGAAGCAATGTTGAGTTAAGACAAATTCAGTCAGTAAATGTTTGTAGAGTTTGAAAATAATCAATTCTGTTAGTTATGTCTCATATATAAGGGATTTATAGTCAAAAACTTTGTTTTTATGGGTTTGTTTTATTAAATCCCTTATATTAACTTCAACGCCGTCTCATGGGTGGGCTGAAAAACAAAAGTCAAAAATGACCCACTTCCCGTGAAGCCATCGAGCTGAAATTTGGCACACGGACCTGTGTCACCTAACAATGCTTCGTATCAAAATGTCAGATCGATCGAACGTACCATAATAAAATTAATGCATTTTTAGTTTATCTATATAAAACTATATGTAGAAGTCGCTATTGTTTACATTTTACGGGTCACTTGACTTCACGCCAGCCATCGGTGAACACATCTCGAGTTTTAACCAGGTGTACCGGCATGCTTTTGTTTACATTTTACGTGTCACGCTGAGCTCGATCCAGCGATCGGTGACCAGACCTTTCCCCTCTTCCACCCGCCCCCACCCACATGGGTTATAAAGCAAAGGGAAGTTTAGACAGATTCAGTCTGTAAATGTTTGTCTCGTTTGAACATAATTAATACTTTTAATTATGTCTTACAGTACTTAAACACGATGTTGTGCTTAACATCTGCGGGAAAAGGCTGAATTGGGACAAGGCGACAACGTATTTGGGCGTGCGACTGGACCAAAATCTCCAGATGCACAATCATATACGTGAATTGCGAGCTAAAACCACTGCTCAATTGTCCCTGGTGAAAAAAACTTGCTAGCACAAATCGGGGCGCTGACGCAAGAAATCTTAGAGTTCTTTACCTCAGCAAAGTGAGAAGTGCCATTGATTACAGCAGAACAGTACTCGAAGACCTGGACAGAGTCCAAAACCAAGCTCTAAGACTGGTTTGAGGGGCGTTACGTACCACACCCAACGCCACGGTAGAAATCTTGACAAACGTAGAACCGCTCAAAGTACGGCGAGGGAAGGCAATACTTACTACGGTGGAACGATACCGTAGGATTGACCGTGATGAACCCTGTTTTCAGAGACAAGACAGGTGGGTAAAACGCTCGCGACTGAAATGACCCTCCTTCGTGGATGCGGTCAACGAGCTCGAGGTTTCAGTCAATTTACCCAAAAGCAGGGGGAAAATGTCCATGGAGAGTATACGCATATGGCTCATGCTTCACAGATGGACGAAGCGGGTACGGCACACTGATTGAATACCCCGCGGGGGGACCAGCAGCAGCTGAGCTGTCTGGACCATGTGGATTAATAGCCTCGAGTGGGGATGCCGAGCTAGAAGCAATTCACAGGGGTGTGAAAGAAGTGCGCCTACGCCTATGTAGAAGAAGGAGTTTTCCAACAGTCGTAGTCTTCACCGACTCAAGATCCTCCCTGGAATCCTTGAGCTCATTGTAGACGGCAACTGTCAATGCTGTACTGGAGATCGTGGACAACATTAGATCTCGCGGGGGCATGGTCATCCTACAGTACATAACCGGGCACGCAGGGGTACCACAGCAGGAAAGGGCAAACCTGCTGGCGCAACAGGGCGCTGCCCAGCCCCATATCAATCGCCCAATGACTCAGCTGGGAGTCAAATCGTGGTTAAAAGCCTGCTTTATGAAAAGATGGCTTGCGGGCTGGGAAAATGGTGACACGGCAAGAGTGCTATACAACGAAATGCCGCGACCACGCAAGCGAGATCCCTGATGGGAGCTGCCTCGTAGCTGCCAGTCCCTCATTACGCAAATGCGGACTGGACATTGCCCAACAAACAGCTACCTGCATAGGCTCGACAGGAACAGAGAACCCGGCTGCCGTTTATGTGGTATGGCCGAGGAGACAGTGGCACATCTGCTGACCGAATGCTCTGTGGCGATTGGGGACACGGACAGATCAGACAGCCCACGCACTGTGGAAAAATATCTCCATGGCGATGCCCTTATGTTGAGGCTCGCCGTTAGTATTGTAGGCCGGGCTATAAGAGTCTGAGAGACTCAGCCCTCCAATGAGAATGTCACATGTTTAGTTATTTCTCATACATAAAGGGATTTGTAGTCAAAAACTTTGTTTTTACGGGTTTGTTTTATTAAATCCCTTATATTAACTTCACCGCCGTCTCTGTCTCTCTGTCTGTCGTTCGTCTTCGGGCGGAAAAACAAAAGTAAAAAATGACTCACTTCCCGTGATGCCATCGAGCTGAAATTTGGCACATAGACTCGTGTCACCTAACAATGCATCATATCAAATGTTTAGATCGATCAAACGTACCGTAATTAAATTAATGCATTTTTAGTTATCTATATAAAACTATTATGTAGCAGTCGGTGAATCGGGCATAAAGATCCGCTCTTGTTTGGTGTTTAGATGGCTGGAAACCTTTTCCAAAGTGCTGCCACTTGTTGATCTATGCAGGCCATGAGTTTGTTGGCCAGCTGTGTTAAATCGAGAGATTATACTGAAAAAGGCTGGGCTGCTGCAACATGCTCCACGGGAATCATCTCTATCTTTGATCTAGTATGATGTTCCTCAACGGGAAAATTAGCTACGCTAACTTCAATGTATAACCCTGTGCTCAGCCCCAAGCTGTAGCCGAGTGGTGGATTTACAATGCAATATGTTTGATAAAATAACTCTTACGCGGGGAGTTTAGCGTATTTTAATTTTATCTTTACCGGAATTTAAACATGACAAAAACAAAGACAAGCTGTCTGTTTATTTATTGCTTCAAACCACTTACAATGAAAGTAGAATTTTTTTAAAGTATTACAGTTTTAGATCAGCTAGTCATTCATTTCACAATTATATTTCGAAGATATCTCACCTGGCATATTAGATTATTTAAATATATTATAAACTGTGGTGTAAACTCTTATTTAAAAATACTTTGAAGACTTCTAAAGATGATTTCAAAACAAATAGTATTTTATATGATCTCGAAAATTTCAGAAAATTCAAATTTTATAATTTACTTCTTCGATATCTTTATACATTATATAAGTGTATCACCAAAAATGCATTCACTCTTGAAAAGTTCGGTCCTTCAGACTTTTTTTTATCCAGAACACCTGCCAGAATATACAACATATTAATATGTGGATGCAGCTTTTTAAGTTAGGTTTTTCCCGCAATCACATTCAGCAGGTTAAAAATATATGGTTTGTCTTATCAAATCGTTCAACAAAGTATATATATTTAGTGAACCTTGTATGCATTTTCTTTACATGAAAATCTCTAATTATGCAATTTAGAATATATATATATATATATATATATATATATATATATATATATATATATATATATATATATATATATATATGTATATATGTATATATATGCGTATGTGTTTGTGTGTGTGTGTGTGTGTGTGTGTACAAAGTAACTGATTAAATTACCAAATTGATGTTATTAAATCCTAATATTTTCATTTAGCTCAATGAAATATCAATTGGATACAACTTGGAAGTTATTTGTGTACTTACTTAAGAACTTGACTTCCATTCAAATTGACAACCAAAGGCTACTTCACTTGAAATCTGGAAAAGCTTTTTCATGTAATTACCAAAGACAAGATCACATTTGTCAATGGCGTTGTTGACCACACAGTTGTAAGCTTTGTTCCGATATCTATTCATACATATTTATATATTATAGACTAGTTTTGGAGTAAATGTCACATGAAGAATTAAGATCGTATAAAGAAACAAAGAGAGACACGTTTAAAGTGTTTTGCAGTTTTATATTATCTTTTATGCTATCTTCTTTTAATAAACAAAATAAACAAAATTCAATCTATCGTGTAACACCGTGTTGCATTGGACATATTCCTTTAAAATTTCGTTTTCTCCAAATTCGAAGGCATGCTTATTCAGATTACATCAAGGTATTAACATAAGTTATTCTTAGATAATGAATTTCAAATCTTAATAAATCAACAATAACTCTCTAAAGCTCATAATGTTAAACCCAAATGGCATTAGCCACACAGAACCTTCATATGATTATAATTTTAAATGGAACCAGAAATAATTTTAGACCCCCCAAAAAAGTTGAAAGCACAGCGAATTCAAGTTGCACTTGGCGCTAGAAGACATTGCTACCTAGGGCCTGTACAATAGTGTACAAGCCCCACGTATTGTTGCCTAGGGCCTGTACAATAGTGTACAAGCCCCTCGTATTGTTACCTAGGGCCTGTACAATAGTGTACAAACCCCACGTATTGTTGCCTAGGGCCTGTACAATAGTGTACAAGCCCCTCGTATTTTTACCTAGGGCCTGTACAATAGTGTACAAGCCCCACGTATTGTTACCTAGGGCCTGTACAATAGTGTACAAGCCCCACGTATTGTTACCTAGGGCCTGTACAATAGTCTACAACTCCCTCGTATCATTCTTTTGTCTACATGAGGCTCGAATCTCGTGTGTATTTTTTTAATTTGTAGACCATATTTGTTCGAGCAACAGCTTGTGTGATGAAGATTAGCCAACAACACACAGGAGTCATCACATGAAGATTAGCCAACAACACACAGGAGTCATCACATGAAGATTAGCCAACAACACACAGGAGTCATCACATGAAGATTAGCCAACAACACACAGGAGTCATCACATGAAGATTAGCCAACAACACACAGGAGTCATCACATGAAGATTAGCCTACAACACACAGGAGTCATCACATGAAGATTAGCCAACAACACACAGGAGTCATCACATGAAGATTAGCCAACAACACACAGGAGTCATCACATGAAGATTAGCCAACAACACACAGGAGTCATCACATGAAGATTAGCCAACAACACACAGGAGTCATCACATGAAGATTAGCCAACAACACACAGGAGTCATCACATGAAGATTAGCCAACAACACACAGGAGTCATCACATGAAGATTAGCCAACAACACACAGGAGTCATCACATGAAGATTAGCCAACAACACACAGGAGTCATCACATGAAGATTAGCCAACAACACACAGGAGTCATCACATGAAGATTAGCCAACAACACACAGGAGTCATCACATGAAGATTAGCCAACAACAACACACAGGAGTCATCACATGAAGATTAGCCAACAACACACAGGAGTCATCACATGAAGATTAGCCAACAACACACATGAGTCATCACACTAATGAACATAGCCAGTCCGTGAAAATATCGATGGCTCAGAAAATTACGCCCAACATAAACACACTTGTATTCTACTTGTACATATACAATAAATCATCATAAAAGTAAAATTGTTTATTGTATTATTAAATCTGTTTTTTAAACTTATGCAAACGTTTAAAAGGTTAAATTTTCCGCGTTTCCGCTTAGTTGGGCCCGCAATCTTGCGAATGATTTTAGTTTTGTCCCACTGAGTGACCGAGTTTGACTCATTGACTTAACGCCATTAAAGTGTTCCTTTGGATTAGTTAAAATTCATTTGTTTCAGTTTCAGCCACACAGGCGTAAGCGTTTAGCAGACACAATATTTTGTCTTGTCAACTGTCAAATTTTATTTAAGTCTTTCCAATGATGCTGTTGGCTTATTTCTCTTATACGGCAGAGCAACAAACAAACAATAGAGAACAGTGCGGTTTGGTTTTAAGTATTGTTACTTGATTAGTATTTCTATTAAGATCATTGCTGTGACATTATAGCGCAACTTTTTTAAACAAAATTGGGTGGGGGCAGAATTGTGAAAATTTCAAATATCTTAACTTCCGGGCAGTTATCGAAAGACGTATAACTTTCTCCACTTAACTTACGGGCAGTTATCGAAAGACGTATAACTTTCTCAACTTAACTTACGGGCAGTCATCGAAAGACGTATATCTTTCTCAACTTAACTTACGGGCAGTCATCGAAAGACGTATAACTTTCTCCACTTTCGAATGTGGCCATGACGTGGTCATTGGCTTCTTCATTGACAGCATTATAGCAGACGTCACCGAACCCCTGAGCCTGACGTCTCCTGACATCATCGGTTGCGCACAGCGACTGAGACAATGTAGAGGACACTGGGGGATTGTGTTCAATGAGTACTTAGCAACTTGAAAGATTTAGAAAAATAACTTTACTTTTTTGTAGGATTTCAATTGTTTCACAATAATTTTATTTAATCTGTTATTAAAATTGTAAATATATATGCATTTAGAAAGAGGTATATTATTCAAACTCTTTCTATCTATCTATCTATCTATCTATCTATCTATCTATCTATCTATCTATCTATCTATCTATCTATCTATCTATCTATCTATCTATCTATCTATCTATCTATCTATCTATCTATCTATCTATCTATCTATCTATCTATCTATCCATCCATCCATCCATCCATCCATCCATCCATCCATCCATCCATCCATCCATCCATCCATCCATCCATCCATCCATCCATCCATCCATCCATCCATCCATCCATCCATCCATCCATCCATCCATCCATCCATCCATCCATCCATCCATCCATCCATCCATCCATCAATCCATCCATCCATCCATCCATCCATCTATCTATCTATCTATACATATATCTATCTATCTATCTATCTATATATCAACTATCTATCTATCCATCAATCCATCTATCCATCCATCAATCCATCCATCAATCCATCCATACGTCCATCCGTCCGTCCGTCCGTCCGTCTGTCTGTCTATCTGTCTATCAACCCACATATGTATGTTTATGTGGACACATGTGGGCGGTGCAGGTGTTAATGTGTGTCTGTGTGTATAATTGTATAGGCGTGTGTGTAGTCTGTGGGTGTGTGATTTGAGTGTTTGATGAGATATGTGTGGTTAACTTACAATTTTTCCCTTCAGGAGAACAGATGTAGTCGCCCTGCACAGCGTACGCCATTTGGTTGTTCACTAGAATAAGATCGTCACAAAGGCTCTCAAAACCATTAAAGCACGTTTTGAATTCTTGGAAGTTTCTAAAGGGATGACATGTTTCAAATAAAAAACTGTTTGAATTTTTATTTTTTAACAAACAAGGATTATTTTTAAAACAAGCGTATTACATCGCTCCAAATTCACAAATATTCTATATCTTCTCACTTTTCCCTATTACTTCTAAGTGATTCAGGTTTTTTAATCATTTTTGTGACGATGAGTGAAGTCACATCAAAACACGCGACTTTAAATAAAATTTCCACTTAAATATTTGATTGCTTACAATTTATTTAATGACGTTTTAAATGGCTTTCCACGTGTTACGATATTAGAGAGCAGCCTAAACTAAATATATGCTTTATAACAAAAAAGTTATTTTGAACATGCTCATTACACGCTTTTATTTAAGTCACAATGTTTGTATGTTGTATCCATCCATCCATCCATCCATCCATCCTTCCATCCTTCCTTCAAAACTTGAAACGTAAAATTATACCACTTCTGATGGTTCTAGAGATCTAAAAGTTTTACCACAGATAGATCTTGGATGACAATGCATTGTATCAAAATTTCAGATCGATCGAATGTACCGTATTGAAATTATTCCATTTTTAGTTTATCTATAGTCTATATATAAGCATCGGTACCCGTCTGCTTTGTTGACATCCATGAGTTCACCACGTGAACACATCACCGTGGTATAAAACGTTGGGCGGGCGCTTATGAGGTGTTTGGTATAAAAAGAATAGTGGTAAAAAAGATGTGTGGGCTTCAGACGTGAATTTTAAAGAGTTTTTATTATAAGATTTAAAAAATAGCTGTAAAAACAAAGTTTTTGACTATAAATCCCTTATATATGAGACATAACTAAAAGTAGTGATTATGTTAAAAGCGTGTCCTTTTTAAAAAAAGATTTTTTAAATATTTAATTATTTTCAAATAGAAATACAGCTTTTAAGGCGTGCCAAGCTTTGTAACATCATTGGAGAGGGTTCTTAGTTTTTGTGACGAAGTGTGACGAGGGGTTGAGTATGGGTCGAAAATCGTCCAAAATCACGTGACGTCATTTAAGGACGGCCCCAAAGCATATTTATTAACTCTATTCTACTCACTGACAGAAAGTGGCGTGTATAGTCTCATTGGAGAGGCCAAGTAGTGCTCCTTCGTCTACGGACTCAACGTCCGACAACGGGAAACGACAAGTTCTCAGGTCCTCCATACATGTATCTGTTGGTTCGGAGAGTACGCCATTTCTAAACAGACTGCATTCTAAGAAAATAAATTATAACAAACTCAATATGCTTCATCATCTCTGAGACAGAAAGTTAATGAATTTCGATGTTGATTTTTATTTCCAACAATCATTCTTCAGTTGTTATTTGTTGTTGTTTTTTTAATGGTGAACCTAAGGCACGCGTGCCACAGTCAGCACGCAGAGCCTCATCAGCCGGCACGCGACTAAAAAAATTACATCCTTAATCAAACCAGCCCAGCCAAACCCCTATTTTCGGATTTCATTTGAGTGTGGGCACGTTTGCTGTATAAATAATTGGGATTTGGTGGAATTTCGGGCACGCGACCCCAAAAAGTTTCGCCATCACTGATCTAAAGTAAAGACGCTTCGGAAAATAAGGTAACAGCTCTTGTTTATACTTTAATACTCATTCAACGCTTGGCAACGTTTTTAAAAAATGTTGGAGAGGGGTGGGTTTACCGAATTTATTCGTGTATAACGCGCACCCTAAATTTTTTGGTTGAAATTTGGTATACTAATTTTTTTCACTTTCTACCAACTCAGATTTTCACTGACAAATGTTGAAAACGTGTGACAAAATATTTATTGACAACATACCATGGTAAAGTAATCTAAGAGTATAAAAACGACAGTCCAGTGCGCTGCCACTCGACCACCGCGCTATACACAATTAAATACGGTATTTCACATTTTTTTATTGTGACCTCAGAGTTTTATGTTTTACGACACTGTTGTTTTTAATGTGTTAAAAACCGATTTGATTTGTACTGGAGGAAAATTTAATACATAACTTTAGTAATAAATGTAAATCTTCATTTCAAAAAAATGAGTCTCGTTGATCTAACGGAACAATGACTGGGTATTACTTGCAACAAAATCATTTAGCAGTTTTTGTTGTTGTTTTTTTTTCAAGGAATTCTAAGGAATAAAAAAAGAGGTATAGATGGGTGTGGTTAACGGTAGATCTCTAACACTTCTGTTTATTGTGGGAATCTTGTGTGTGGAACTGTACAGAGAATTACGGACACTTCGACCCCGGACTTTTCGACCCCGGACGATTCTACTCTACAAGTTTGACCACAGGACGTTTCAACACAATTGCGTTTCGACCCAAGACGTTTAGACCCTCTCGTTTCTACATTGTGAATTTGTTTTTTTAATTCTTTGGTTTTTAAAAAAATATTTTTAACAATTAATTTTTGGTATATTATCAATTTAAAATTAAAAACTCCTATCCCAAACTAAACACAAAAATAAAAAGGACCTAATTTATTATTGGGTTTTAAATTTTATATATTTAAAGCACTCAAAGGTTTTCACTGTGATTATAAAAAAAAACGAAAGTTAATTTTTCTCATTTTTACGTCATTGTTATTTACTATTTACATTACATAGAGAAGTTATTGCTTATAGTTCATTAAGGATACGCTGACGATAAATCACATGTGGTATCAGTAGATGGCTGTATGATACAGCACTGTATCTCTCACAGAGCTGACTTTGTTTGCCTCAGGGCTCCTTTTTGGGTCCGGTACTTTTTGTACTTCTACTGCTCGAAAAGCATTCAGTTAAAAGTCAATCATTTACAGATGATGCTCAGCTATACACTCACACTGATCCCTCTGATATTGACTCCACTGTCCAATTGATGCAAGAGTGCATTGGTGAGGTAAAGTCTTGGATGACTTTCAGCAAACTCAAGCTGAAGGATGACAAGACTGAAGCACTTCTATTTTCACTTGCCTTTCCGGTCCTTATTCTTACACCAGCATCTATCAAACATTGATTGTCTACGATGCTGCCGAAAAGTAAATGTTCACCGCTCCTTTAGCGGTTATCCTTCCAGCGTGATGGTAGCTGGACTGGTGACATTGACCTCAAGGATGTCACTCTTCCCTTTGTGTATATTATGATCCATAATTACAGAAATGACTTCAAAATTCTTAGTTCTCTCCAGAACCTCTTGTTGGGCGTTGGGCAAGACAATCAGCAAACTTGAGGTCATCAAGTTGGTCCCCCAATGTCCATTGGATGCAATTCCTCTTCTGCTTTGTGGATACTTTAATCATCCAGTCAACGGTCCATGGAAACAGCAAGCATCCTTACTACACATATATTCAATTTTCTGCTTTCTAAAAAAATAGCGTTGCATTTGGGATAAAGAAAGGGCGATAAGAAAATAGCAACCCTGTTTTTAAACACATACACGCACACGCAAGCACGCATGCACACGCACACAACATGCGGCAGTCCAGAATTGTGAAAGAGTGTTGATTTTTACTGGATGACTTAGTTCCTCAGCAACAACAAAAAAAACCAAACTTTTTATCTTACAAATGATGTAAAAGTTTAAAAATAGTCCGTTATTACTAAGTTACAGTTTTATTACGTCAATGTGCTATAGGTCATTTTCATGTTACCATTACTTTAACATGACTACCACATCTCTAAATGATGCTGAGACAATAAGCCTTTAATTTCAGTGAATGTAAGTCATATTAGATGATTTCCCTTCATTTTTCATTGAAATAGTGACAAAGCACACATTGGCAGATACTTGTATGTCACTTAAACTGACTTTTACTTTGTATTTTTACGGAATCATATTATTTTTTGGACTGTAGACATTTTTTCCAAGTTGACTATGTTTCTAAAATGATCTTTTTCTTTTAGGCCTTAATATACAAAACAATAATTAAATGAACTAAGTAAGCATTATATTTCAATGCAGGTTGGTTGCAGTTATGCACAGCATGGTTATATAGTGTAATCCTATTTAAATTAAAATATGTAAAAATGACTCACGTTTAGTGAACAACATCGATTAACTCAACAATATGTAGGTGACAGCACAATAACGCGTTATAAAATTACCGTAATAAAAATCAAAACAGCTTGCAACCGTGTTTTTAAGTTGTTGTTTTTTATTGTTGTAGTGTTTTCATCGACGAAGACGCACATTGCTGAACCTGGACTCTATTAAATACGTCTTTAAAATCGTGATATTTCTTTACAATCAATATCCTCACAACTGAGATAACTTTACCAGATCTTATTTTAAAGTGTAGGTTTCATCATTCGTCTACATTTAAATAGCTTTACATATGATTCGTATAGTTATACCAACCAGAGTTTATACCAACCAGGGTTTATACCAACCAGAGTTTAAACCAATCAGAGTTTATACCAACCAGAGTTTATACCAACCAGGGTTTATACCAACCAGAGTTTATACCAACCAGAGTTTATACCAACCAGAGTTTATAACAACCAGAGTTATTACCAACCAGGGTTTATACCAACCAGACTTTATGTCAACCAGAGTTTATACCAACCAGAGTTTATACCAACCAGAGTTTATACCAACCAGAGTTATTACCAACCAGAGTTATTACCAACCAGCGTTTATACCAACCAGAGTTTATACCAACCAGGGTTGATTGTGAGATTTTGGCGTTGTTACTGTTTAAACACAATCATTTTGTATAAAGTTAAAAATCCAAATTCAATTCATTTTTATTAAAATTAATTTTAAGAAATTAATTTTTAAAATTTATAAATTGAAATTACAAAAAAAGTAAATGTAAATAAACTTGACATAATGGAGTTTATCGTCTGGTTTATCTTGTGTGGTTTATTAACAAAATAAACCATTATATTCAATATATTTTTTAGTTTAAAAAAAATCCCCTAACATCTTTATCATTTGCAAATTCAGATTCCAAACATCATTTACAGTGTGGAAATGGAATAGATATAATATAAAACACCTACCGCATGAAATTACAGAAACTGCAAAGATTAGGAATCTCAACATTTTCTTCTAAAGATGAGAGAATGTATGAGAATCTAAGGTTCACTTGGTTATATAGACCATTTTGGGCTCTGATCATATCTCATTCTTTTTTGTGGTTCTCAAATATTATTTTTCAACTTAACTATTGAAAAAAATAATAATTTTTTTTTATTTTATCCTTTTTTTTTACAAACGCAAAACAATAGCTAATAATATTTAGAACAATGTTTGAGACGGAATTTTTGAAAAATCTCTTTTTTTTCGACTCCCGTAATTATAGCAGAAATTTGTGGATAGCAATTGTCTTGTTTAGTTTCAGAATAATTGATTTGAAATTACTTTTAATGTAATCTAGAATGATAGTTAATGGGGTTTTCCCGCTTTGTTAATGCTAATGTTAGACTGTTGCGTGGAGTGCATTATATTGACACATTCTTGGTGTGACTCTAGAACAGGGGTTCCTAACCAGTGGTGCATGCACCCCAAGGGGTGCATGAGCAGGTTCCAGGGGGTGCATGAACGATTCAGAGGAGAAAAAAAAGAAAATGAGAAAGAAAAAAAAAGAAGAAGGAAAAAAGAAAGAAAAACTGATAATCTGAAAATGTAAACCATAAGCAAGGCATGCCGCGTCAAACGGCACCCATATACAAGCTTTTTTATATGTATATTCGTTCGCGCATCGTTCTGCGCATGTCGAAAATTGACGGAAAAACTTTTTCGCAAAATGAACGGTTCGCTCTACGTGTTCCTCGGAATTTTGTGTTTTACGACACCGTTTTCTAAAAATAATTTAATTTTGTCATCAAATACGTCAGATATATGACTTCCGGTGACCCTCTCACTGTTTTGAGCGGATGTAAACGTTGGGATTTTTTTCCCTTCACTTTTATTGCTCAGTACGCCGCAAAGGTCTTAAAACGTTAATTGTAAGCCAATATTTGTCATTGAAACCTAAAATCTTGAGTTGAGCATCCAATTCTGGTCATTAAAAAACATCAACTTCGTCAGTTAAAAAATTGCCTGTGACTGGCACGACTTTCCGATTGTCATCACCCCCTCAAAATTTTTAATAAATAAAATTTAAAAAAGAGAGAGAGAGATGGAACACAAAAGCCTCAGTGCTTCCTCTGTGGAAAAATCCTGTGCAATGACAACATGAAGACTGTTAGACTCCGAGAGCAATGGGAGAAAGTCCATCCATTCAATTCCAAGGACAGTATTGAGGTCTTCAAGCAGAAGAGAGCTCGCTTCTTGACCTCAGGTACCTTGCTCAAGCACTGGAGGCATCATTCAAGGTTGCATATCTTCTTGCAAAGAAGAAGAAGCCCCACACCATTGGAGAAACTTTGGTGAAGACTTGTGCTCTGGAGATGGTGGAACTGAAGTGTGGTCACCAGCAGAGGAAGCAGGTTGAGAAAGTTCCTTTGTCCAATGACACTATTCATTCTAGGATTAGTGACATGGCTGCAGACATTCTGGGTCAAGTCTTGTGTGAGATGAGAAGCAGTCCTTTTCCATTTAGCATGCAGCTGGATGAATCCACTGATGTAGCAGAATGCAGTCAGATTCTAGCATTTGTGAGACATGTTGTTCACAGTGGATTGCTGAATGAGGATTTTTTTCTTTTGTAAGCCCAGACCTAGCTACTACCAAAGCTGCTGATGTGCTGCAGCTAGTCAGGGCATTTTTCACTGAAAACCAGTTTGACTGGACTTGAAGAATGTCTTCAATTTGCACAGATTGCTCCCTCCATTCTCAGTAATTAGTCAGGATTTTCAGCACTGGTAAAGAAAGAAGTTCCAAATATTGTCACTACACACTGTATCCTTCATCGTCAGGCCCTGGAATGCAAAACTCTACCTCCAATCTTGAAGTCAGTTCTTTCTACAGCATTCCAAGTTGTACATTTTATCCGCACACATGCCTTAAACCACTGCCTCTTCAAGTTATTCTGTCACCAGGTGGGCTCTGAGCATGAAGTTCTGCTCTACCACACTGAGGTGCGCTGGTTGTCCAGGGGACGGATACTTTTTCGGTTAGTAGAACTGAGATTGGAGCTTACCATTTTCTTGCGAGAAAAAGAGAGTGACCTTGCTGACAAGTTTGAGTGTCCAAATTTCATTCAGTACGTGACATACCTGGCTGACATCTTCTCCATCTTGAATGAGTTGAACACATCTCTCCAAGGACCTACTTTGACTGTAATTGAGGCTACTGAGAGATTGCAAGCCTTCCTTAAAACAACTGTCACTATTCCAACGACGACTAGAACAGTCAAACTTTTCCAACTTTCCACTCTTGGATGAAGTTGTAATATCTGGTGCAGAAGGAAGCACTGAGGGATCACTGCCTGACAACATCAAAGTGGAAATTTCAGAGCACCTTTCAACATTTGCAAAGGTCCTTTGATGGGTATTTCTGTCAAGAAATTGCTAGGAAAGACCTTTGGATTCGCAATCCTTTTCTCTGTGACTTGGACAACATTGATAACAGTGACCTTGCTAAAGATGACCTGATTGATTTGAGAACCAGAGAAGTACCGAGGAGTGCCTTCAGTTGCAATACCTTGATTGAATTTTGGTGCGCCCAGCTAGATTCCTACCCACAACTAGCCAAGAGGGCAGTACTGACTCTCCTTCCATTTGCCACAACCTATCTCTGTGAAGCAGGATTCTCCATACCTTTGACGATTAAAACCTAGGAAAGGAATACGTTGAATGACATGAGAGTTGCTTTGTCCAAAACAGTCCCTAGATTTAAATCACTGAATGATCATAAGAAGCAGCAGATCTTTCACTAAATTCCCTGTTGCCTATTGTCAAAACTGTTGTGTTCCTAAAATAAACATAGTTTATTATGCATTTTCTGAATGTTTCACGAGGGGGTGCATGAACTTTTTGGGGCATCTGAAGGGGTGCATGGGCCCCAAAAGGTTAAGAGTCACTGCTCTAAAATGATTTCCCTTGAATAAAAAAATCTGAAATTCTTTTTTGGAAATTGCGATTAAATACTCATTCGAGTTTTTATTACTTGTTTAATTTTGTATTGATTTTGAGGAGTAGACATCTTATTGCGCTTTTCATGCTGCTGGTGCTAAAAAAATAAACTTATTGAAGAATAGAATGAGACAGCTGGAAACAACAAAAGAGGACAACGCAAATCAACTTCTCAAGCAAACCCAGCTGTACAACATAGAAGGAGGCCAAACGTTGACATTACAAGTTATAACACTGGCGCAATAGAGGTGAGTTCAAAGCAAAGCTGTACAACATAGAAAGAGGCCAAAGGGTTGACATTACAACTTATAATACTAGCGCAATCGAGTTGAGTTCAAAGCAAAGCTGCAGTATTAAAGACTTTGCACTTTAGGAGAAAGAGGTATTACAAGTTATAACACTGGCGCAATCGAGTTGAGTTCAAAGCAAAGCTGTACAACATAGAAAGAGGCCAAAGGTTGACATTACAACTTATAATACTAGCGCAATCGAGTTGAGTTCAAAGCAAAGCTGCAGTATTAAAGACTTTGCACTTTAGGAGAAAGAGGTATGAATAAAGTCTTAGCAAATGTATAAAACAAATAAAGCATCCTGTGCGAATGAATTACCAGTTTTAATAATAAAAGCAGTAAAACAATGTACTGTCCATAATCTTTGAAGTTCTTTTTCAAGCATGTCTAAAACCAGGATTAAGTAATACATTTTTAAAAAATACTGAGTTCGTTTTAGTTGAAGTAGCATGCATGTATGCAAACCTGGTTTACTGAACGGTTTGAGCAAGTTAAACGAATTTGGCGTTGGGATTTAGGACTAGAGATTCTGTTGAACTCATGCCTGCTTGCCAGCCTTAACAACTGTTTTATCAAATCTTTGACCACTGCATTCAATTCTGTTGAGACCATCAGGTTTAAGGTTTCTTAAAAACATTTTAATTTTTGTTTCAATGAAGTCTATGAAAGATTCTTCAACTTCTCCTTTCTTATGTTCAATCTTTACATATTACAGAACTTGGCTTGTTTGATCTTTAGGTGAAATATCTGAAGTGTTATGGAATATAATGGATTAATATTTAGTAGGGCTGTTAACGATTAATTTTAAATTAAATCCGTAACTTTAGAAAAAATAACGATTTATTAATCGTTAATTTCGATTAAAGCCAAAAATTAAAATTTATGATGTCATAAGTAACACTTATTAAAAGTTCTTGTTGAAATTCTAAATAACACTGGAATGTCTCCTATGTATGTCATCTTTTAACCAAATACGCAAAAAGACAAGTGTGTTAACATTATTTGGTTCAAGTGATGAGCGCGTCTAATTGACAATATAACCAGCCGAGCTGAACAATCATTCACATGGAACTGAGGTAACTGGTATGCACAAAAGGGTCTTGGCAAAGAATGACATCGGATATCTGTGTTCATTAAGTTTCCACCACTGTATAGGGTTAGTGGATTCATGAACTTGCATCTCCATTATGTAACGCAGTAATTCATCAGAAGAGCTGTCATCATTTTCTGTCTCTGAGTAAGACTCCTTTACTGCCATTAGCTTAATACGCTTTTCATTTGGTTTGATAAGTAGGCGAAGTGTTAGAACCATGGTAGGCAAACTTTATCAACCTTTTGAACATTCCCGTTAGTCGATAGTTTAAAACCAAAATGTTCGTGTAATTGTCAGGAAATTTATTATTAATCGGCCTCTATTTTTTAATTATTTTTTTAAAAAACTTTTTGAGTTCCAATAATTTGTAAGTGATGGGTCGATTCATCGTTAAAAATAATTTAATCGTTATAGTTTTAACTTCCGCAGCCCTAATATTGAGCCTTTTACCTGATCGATAAATTATTTCCAACTTTATGTTCTAAAACGGCAATGAACTCCTTTGAATTTGATTTTGAAGTTGCGTTACTGGACTTTTTAAACCATTTTTTTATTTTTAAAATTTGTCCTATTAGTACTCGGTCGTAAGTTGCAAGCAGACGTACGAATTCTAAGTAACCTCCTATATTGGCACTATTGTTCTCTCTGTGGCCACGAAACAACTAATATTGTTTTGAAAGGAATTTTATAATGTCAAACATTCTACAAAAACTTCCAGTCACTTTTCTTTTTCCACAACAAAAGTCTGGTATCTCATTCCTTCATTTTAGAAAAGCTTTGGTAACGTTGAGCTTTTGAGTCATGTTTGGCTACTTTTCGTATGACGTTTCATTATAAGAAAAAAACTTTAATTCATTCGGTGTGTTTATGCTACAAAAGAAACAACAAAATCAAAATAACGAATTTTTTAGGAAAACAAACCTTGTATCCGAGTACGTAACAATTTTCTCCATTACTTAACATACGGTATAACTTCGCGTTAGTAATCTTTCCTTTTGTTGTAAAGTCTTTTATTAATTTTGTCATGTTCATATGTTAGTAATCTTTCCTTTTGTTGTAAAGTCTTTTATTAATTTTGTCATGTTCATATGTTAGTAATCTTTCCTTTTGTTGTAAACTCTTTTATTAATTTTGTCATGTTCATATGTTAGTAATCTTTCCTTTTGTTGTAAACTCTTTTATTAATTTTGTCATGTTCATATGTTAGTAATCTTTCCTTTTGTTGTAAACTCTTTTATTAATTTTGTCATGTTCATATGTTAGTAATCTTTCCTTTTGTTGTAAACTCTTTTATTAATTTTGTCATGTTCATATGTTAGTAATCTTTCCTTTTGTTGTAAACTCTTTTATTAATTTTGTCATGTTCATATGTTAGTAATCTTTCCTTTTGTTGTAAACTCTTTTATTAATTTTGTTATGTTCATATGTTAGTAATCTTTCCTTTTGTTGTAAACTCTTTTATTAATTTTGTCATGTTCATATGTTAGTAATCTTTCCTTTTGTTGTAAACTCTTTTATTAATTTTGTCATGTTCATATGTTAGACAATTTTCCTAACTAGTTGCATTTATTAAGGTCAAATTTGTATCCATTTATCTGTGTCGTCCAAGACCATGTATTATTTGGTTCAGTAATGTTCCTTTCTTACAAGTAGTGGTTGACGAACTTTAAGAACCAATTATAATTACAGGTATTAGGATATCAACATCCCGTTCTCGCGCTAGTTCATCCTCTTGGTTTTTCAGATCTTTTGCAATAGTATCAGAAAGTATGTTATTAATTTTGTCATGTTCATATGTTGGACAATTTTCCTAACTAGTTGCATTTATGTACGCAACTAGTAACTGTAATATTATTTAGTTCATTAATGTTCCATTCTTACAAGTAGTGCTTGACGAACTTTAAGAACCAATTATAATTACAGGTATTAGGATATCAACATCCAGTTTTCGCGCTAGTTCATCCTCTTGGTTTTTCAGATCTATAGCATTAGTCTCAGAAAAATTTACATCGTATAAGTTTAGAAAATATGTCACAAATTTTACTTAAACCAAAGTTTTCTATTTACTAAACGTGTCCATGTAAGGTGCTAATACATTATGCATAGCTAGTGCAGCACGCCAGCATTCCATTTAGTTTATATTGATTTATCTTTTCTTGATTAATCAGCTGAATGTGTGTAGACTTTTTTTTTAAATAACAAAAAACCAACAACAACGTATTTTTAAATCCTTTATATTAACTCGTGGTGTCTGCACCCGCCCTTGTCGACCAAAACTTTTGATCGACTTTTAACCCACTTTCTCGTAAGCTAGCGAGCTGAAATTTAGCAGGCAGTTTTGTGGCGATGATAAAAACAATGTATCAAAATTTCAGATCGATCGCATGTACCGTAATTAAATTATTGATTTTTTAGATTATTTTATTTATTCCTATGTATCATGCTATTTTTTGTGATAGAGCGCCGCGGTGCGTATTATATTGAACAACCTTTCTGTCGCGCAATAAGGTGCATATTTTATTGACATCTCTTTTTATAAACATATTCCTGATCGGTGGCATTATATTAAACATGTTTTATGACACAACTGCAATTTTGTATTTCTGGATGGTCTGGCGCTGCGTATTATAATGAACATTCTTTTAGTTACGTCTCATACATAAAGGATTTATAGTCAAAAACTTGGTTTTTTTACGGGTTGTTTTTATTTGTGAGATTAGAACGCTCCTTTAAATCCTTACATTTAAAAGTATAGATAACATCTAGTAAGTTTACATAATAAAGTTTAAAAATTTACTTTTTTAAAAATAAATTTAAATTGCTGAAATCGTGTTTCTTTATTTTTATTTCGTCGTCAGTTCCGCAGTTGTTTCCATAAGATTTTGAGTTGCGTGCTGCTGTTAACAAGCCATAAAAAATAGAGCGGAAGCTAAAGATAATTCCTCGCAGTAAGTAACATTATTATGGCCTATCATTTCCCAATTGGTCAGAATATACCAGTGAAAATCATCATGACAGGTCTGATATTAGTGTTTAAAATAATATAATACATTTTCTGCCCCTAACAAAGTGCCGCCCGAGGCATATTCCCCCTCGATACATCACTGCCTTTGTATTAATTTGCGGTACACACTTGAGTTACATGAGAAGTGTTTAGTCTCGACCGAAAACCAAGTTACAATGATTCGATCAAATCTGCGACATTCAAACGTCTATCGAGCGTCAGAGCGCGATGTTCGCAGACGACTTGGTTGTCTTGACGTCCGGTAAAGACGTAGCGAATTTGCAGCACAGACTACAACGCGACCTCGATAAGATCGAAGCATATGCCAACAAATGGAGACTCATAGTGAACACAGAAAAAACCGTCCACTCCATTTTCACAAATGGAAGGAATGCGCTAAAACACGATGTTGTGCTTAACATCTGCGGGAAAAGGCTGAATTGGGACAAGACACCAACGTATTTGGGCGTGCGACTGGACCAGAAACTCCAGATGCACAATCATATACGCGAATTGCGAGCCAAAACCTCTGCTCAATTGTCCCTGGTGAAAAAACTGGCTAGCACAAATTGGGGTGCTGACGCAAGAACGCTGAGAGCTCTTTACCTCAGCAAAGTGAGAAGCGCCATTGACTACAGCCTCCCCATCCAGGCCTTTGCGAGCAGAACAGCGCTCGAAGACCTGGATAGAGTCCAAAACCAAGCGTTAAGATTGGTCTGCGGGGCGTTACGTACCACACCCAACGCCGCGGTAGAAATCTTGTCAAACGTGGAACCGCTCAAAGTACGGCGAGAGAAGGCAATACTAACTACGGTGGAACGATACCGTAGAATGGACCGTGATGAACCCTGTTTTCAGTTACAAGACAGGTGGGTAAAACGCTCGCGACTGAAACGACCCTCCTTTATGGATGCGGTCAACGAGCTTGAGGTTTCAGTCAATTTACCCAAAAGCATGGGGAAAAATGTCCATGGTCCCGGCGAGGGGACCTCACGAATGCTTCTCTCCGCCCGATCTACGTTTGACACTGGCAAAATGCCGCGGTGAGGAAAAATAGTCCAGTAGAGCTTCAGCACGAGGAAGCACTGAGAACTATTAATGCTTATGGAACCGGCGTAGTGAGAGTATACGCAGATGGCTCATGCTTCACAGATGGACAAAGCGGGTACGGCGCACTGATTGAATACCCCGTGGGGGGACCGGCAGCAGCTGAGCTGTCGGGACCATGTGGATTGATAGCTTCGGGCGGGGATGCCGAACTAGAAGCAATTCACAGGGGTGTGAAAGAAGTGCGCCTACGCCTATGTAGAAGAAAGGTTTTTCCAACAGTCGTAGTCTTCACCGACTCAAGATCCTCCCTGGAAGCCTTGGGTCGGAGCTCATTGGAGACGAAAACTGTCAATGCTGTACTGGAGATCGTGGACAACATTAGTTCTCGCGGGGGCATGGTTGTCCTGCAGTACATTACAGGGCGCGCAGGAATACCACAGCAGGAAAGGGCAAACCTGCTGGCGCAACAGGGCGCTGCCCAGCCCCAAATCAATCGCCCAATGACTCAGCTGGGAGTCAAATCGTGGTTAAAAGCCTGCTTTATGGAAAGATGCTTGCGGGCTGGGAAAATGGTGACACGGCAAGGGTGCTATACAACGAAATGCCGCGACCACGCAAGCGAGATCCCTGGTGGGAGCTTCCTCGTAGCTGCCAGTCCCTCATTACGCAAATGCGGACTGGACATTGTCCAACAAACAGCTACTTGAATAGGCTCGATAGGAACAGGGAACCCGGCTGCCGTTTATGTGGTATGGCCGAGGAAACAGTGGCACATCTTCTGACCCGATGCTCTGTGGCAATTGGGGACACGGACGGATCAGACAGCCCACGCACTGTGGAAGAGTATCTCCATGGCGACGCCCTTATGTTGAGGCTCGCCGTTGGTATTGTAGGCCGGGCTATAAGAGTCTAAGTGACTCAGCCCTCCAATGAGAATGTCACATATTCAGTGTGATACCTGAAGATTTGGATGCTTTTTTATAAGAGGGTGAATTAAAATTGGTATTTTTAAATATTTTAAGTTAAGACAACCAGTTGTAAAATAGTTGGTTGTGTAATGATAGGACAATAACGATAATAATAATAATAATAACAATAATACAAGAAGTACGACAGCAAAATCATACGACAATACAACAACGTCACTCAACTGTTAGTAGAGGACGAAACCTTATTGGAATTGGGGAAAATCGAAAATCTATTCTTTGGTTAGCGGCCTGGCTTTTAACAAATAAAACACTCCCAGGCCTGCACGGCTTGTATCTTGGCTAACAATAAGTCAGTGATATATTCTTCCATTATGGGATAGTCGTAGGAATGTCAAAATGAAATACTAGTGAGACATGCGAGCTTAATTCTCTCCTAAACTAAAACAATAAGCTGTAACTGTAACGCCTTGTTAATGATGAGGTATGACTGCACACCAATAACTTACAACCACAAACCAAACGTTTTGTTCTAGTTTTAAACATGTCTATAGAAACCAATACATATAGCAAACAGTGTTATTAAACGAACGTCTACCATACATTTTCTTAACACCGATCAATCCGCAGCACGTGGAAATAAGTATCTGGGGTTACAAAGATAAATAAATGATAAGGAGCACTAATTGTCATTTAAATAATTACATGGAGTCTTGTCGTTGATATTCCTGTATAATATACTTTCGTAATAGACGCCTTTAAGAAGTATATATAAAATTAATGTTGACTTGTTATTTTTTATTATTAATTAAGGCTCTTCTGGTGCCTTAAAAAAAAATATATATTTTAAAATATTTTTTTTTAAAGAGCCAGATTTTCGTAAGACCAGAATGAAAATCCGAGATGGCGTTAGGAGTAAAGTGACGACTTTACTTGTTTAGATCTTAGGGGCCGTCCATATATGACGTCACGCAATTTTTGCGGATTTTTTACCCTCTCCCCCCCCCTCGTCACGCGTCGTCACAAAAACTTAGACCCCCCCCTAAAAATACGTCACAAACATTTGACCCCCGCCCCCCCCAAAAAAAAACTCAACACTTTATTTTCTATTTTAAAATAAGTATGTTTCAAATCACTTTTATTGTCATGTAAGTATTTATTGTTTATTTATTGAAGATCTACATTGTAATATCGTAACCCGCGTGAAGCATTTTTTAAAAACGTTTAACTGGCCGTCAGAAAACGAACTGTGTTAACATCCTTAGATTATATTTTATTTTAATACATACAAATTAAACATTGACTATTGATCATCATGGTTAACGTCTTTGTTTAGAAAAAAAATTATTTAAAAATAACATTTTTAAAATTTATTTTTTAAAAATCCCTCAATTGACTGACGGGCATCGCGTAAGAAAGAGGTCGGCGAACAGAGGTAAATAACCCATCTGGGGTCAAAAAGGGAATTCTTGGGGGTAATGCAGACTCATTTGGGACATATAACATCCACTACAATCAACTAGATATATTAAAATACGTCATGTGTACGTGTACGCTTGGAACATATGCCCATTATTGAACCGGTTCCTTCCAGAAAATGATTTTTTTTTAAATTTGACAACTATGTAGTTTTCTTACCTACGTACTATACGAAAGACACCTAAATCTACCATACTTTCATTTATATTGACACAAATGACAATAATCTTAATCCACATGACCTATCTGTATCAAGTAACCTTTCTGTGATATTTAAAATTAATGCCTTAAAAACTGAGCTAAGAAGAAAAGTTGTTTTATGCTCCTCTCGAATTGCGATGTCAATAATTTGATGCATTCAATAAAGTTGATGACTAGTTGACTAATTTTAAATGGACTCATTTACCATTATTATTAGAACAGTGCTTCTCAAACTTTTTAGTATGGCGGACTGGCAGGAATTTTTTTCCATTGCACCAGGGACTGGTGCACTATTTACCCTGCACTGGCAATTTTTCGGTCCTTTTTTTGAGAACATCTGCGGACCGGCAGCGGATGGCCCACGGACCGGCACTGGTCCGCGGACCACCACTTTGAGAAGCACTGATCTAGAAGACTAAAATGGAAAGGGGCGTTTGACCAAAAACCAATCGAAAATTATATCAAACTTAAAACGTTTTTAATTTTATCAAATAGATTCCCCCCTCCCCTTTTAAAGAAAAAAGATATTCCGTGTCGTTTTGACTGAAAATATCTACACATAATCCTATTCAGATCATTTTTAGACACTTGTCATGCTTGTAAAACTCACCAGTAGCATTTTCGAGTGGGCTAACGACGCTCCCCTTAATCCCCGAGTCATGTGAGCAGGACCTAGAGTCTGGGGGTTGGGCGTAACGCACACATAATCTTGTATATTTTGGCAAAAAAATCGACGACACCTGCCATGAGAGAACCAAACGGAGCTGCGGTTACATCACAAATTCTTTGATGTCAGCATTAAACGACGCAGTGTAACAATTTCATGTTATCTTGTGGATTCTCAAACTTAAGGATTATAATTAGATTTAATTTTCGTGTCTTGATAGCTTACGCCAGCCAGCGTCTGATGGTCTACCAACCGGCACATTGAGAAGCACTGATTACAAAAAAATAATATAAAAAATTCATTAAATAAATTGAAAGCGACCAAATATTTCAGTGGAAGTTTTATTTAAAGTTACCCTTTTGATGTGACGTCACATTTCTTCAACCCCCTCCCTCCCCCTCGTCACGCATCGTCACAAAAGTGTGACCCCCTCCCCCCTAGGTGCGTGACGTCATTTATGGACTGATGCACTGATGGCTTAAAGTAATCTTTATTTTAAAAATGTCGTCTGATAAAAGGGTGTGAGACTAGGACAGAATAAAGACGTTGCATGCTGTAACGGTCGAACCCCGAGAGCATTGTTTGTTAGAATTTAACATCTTTGGTCGTGAGCTTCAAAATAAAACTGCTGTTAAATCAAATCTCTAATATTTCAACATCATGGCTGAATCACATGGGGCTTTGATGAATGTTTCAAGTTTTGAGACTTCTAACAGCCCGAGTCGAACAGGCGACATTACTCTGCCGATCTTCATCATGGCTGTGAGGGTGGTGCTGACTCAGTGCGTGTGTCTGGTGGGTTTAGTCACCAACACCCTCAGCATCATCACCTTCATCTCACAGAAACTGGGCGACACAGTCAACATCAGTCTGCTAAGTCTGGCTCTGTCGGACCTCCTCTCGCTCCTCACGCTCTTTTGGCTGAACCTCTGCTACGCCCCTGAATTTCAAGCGCATGAAGATTCGTTCATCCCCCTGGAAGTGGCGTATCTCACGGGAGGGTGGCCCCAAGTCTTCTTCACCCGCATCACCACATGGATCACTGTGTACATCACGCTGGAGAAGTGTTTTTGTATCGTGGTGCCCATGAAGGTCAAGGCCGTGTTCACGCGGAGGCGCACAGTGATCTACAACATACTTCTCTACGTCGTCATTTTAGCCAGTGTGGCTCCGATTTATTACACGGCACGGTTTACTGAAAAGTTTTTTGCTATCTAGGGTGCTACACTCTTAGGAATCGAATTTAAACATATAACTGGAAAGTTGTGGAAAAAAATTGTTTTTAAGCTAACTGCGGATGGCAAAGTCGAAGATGGTGAAAAGGTTTACTGTGTTCACTGCCATAAACAATTCTCTTTTAAAGGATCAAATACATCGCTGACGTACCCAGAGCCGTCTTTACACCCTTTATTGGCCCCAGGGCAAAGCAATAGTGTTGAGCCCCTCCCGCGCAGGAATAAAAAATAAATAAACATAATATATATAAATAAGCATATTCCCATGGGGCCCCTATGCTCGTGGACCACCGGGCAAATGTGTTAAGACGGCCCTGGACGTACCACCTTCAGCACAAACATCCGATCAAGTGTCAACACATTTTCATAAAATTTAGTTCAAAATATTTTTAATTTTCAACGTCTGTTTAAAAAAAATTCAATTACCTGTTTTTGTTACTTCCCTTGAAATGTTCAGTTTAAATGACGTCATAAATTTCTATTTTTGACTTTAATCGACATTATCGATTAATTAATCGTTAATTTTTCAAAAGGTAACGATTAAATTTAAATTAATCGATAACAGCCCTAAAATTAACTAATACAAAAGTTAGCGTTTCGGCTAATGTCTTCGTCAATTTAAAAATAAAAAATAAAAAATAAAAATGACACAGGATATAAGAAAAGAGAGGAAGTATAAAAAGTAACGGTGCAAACCATAACGGGAAAAAGATTCTACAGTTAGATAAAATTGTGAGTTTGGTTTAATCCACATGGGACCGACGTACCAAATCGTTGTATAAATATATTTCCATTTAGATCCTATCATGGGTATTACTCGTATATATAATACCAGTAACTCCAATATCTGAGGAGCTGTATACTGTGACGTCAACATATAACAACGAAACAAAAGGGTGGTGTTGGTGGGGGAGTGTAACCTTCATCTGTATAATTGAGGAAGGCAATAAAACTCGTCCCCTTTTTTTTTACTTTTTTCTCGCTTTCTTTCTTTTTTTCAATTATTTAAATTTAACAAATAAAAAATTGAAAGAAATAGTACATTTACCACGCTATATTAAATACTTTTTAAGATCTATTTATGTTAGAAGGGGTTTCGGAATATTTTAGGAGGTTGTGAAATGCCTATTGCAGTGGTCAGACCTACAATGGGGTGAATGAAAGCCAGATATTCCAGCATGCGTCGCTTATATGTTACTAGTAGTTGGCTGGTAACATCTGCTCACGAGCACTGATGAATAATTAATCAAATCAGTTGTAACTTTTATTCCTAAAATACGCATAAGATTCTTGCATCCACTTATACCCAGTCAATAGCCAAACGCTGCTTGTTTAAAAAATTAAGTTGAGCAAACACATTAAGAAGATCTCTCTAGAAAGAATGCTGTCGAAAACCCGACGTCCGTCAGGAAGAATAAACATCATAAGACAAAGTGGCAACATGTTCATTAAGGAAGGCGTCATAGACCAAATTGTGCCACAATTGTTAAAATAAAAGTTAAATGTAAAAAATAAAAAATACTTGCCAAATGTTAAATAAAATTACCATTCAGCACGTCCCTTTTAAACTTCAATAATATAAATGATTACAGCTATCATTCAGATAATGTCATCAACGTTGTTAATGAATTGTCACATCCAGCCCCAAACTACAAAAAACACAGCATTTTTTTAACATAAGTAAATCACTTGGTGGAATAATTTTCATTTGCAGAGAAATGTGAAAGATTTTGTTATCATCCAACTATCAGGGACGCTGTACTCTCACTGCAAGAAAAGAAAAGAACAAAGTGTGATGATTGACATCCGGTGCCATATACTTTTGTAACAGAACATGCGTGTCTGATCGGGTGTTCCGTTGCAGCAGTTTGTCCACTCAGAGGCGTCACTAGCTCATGGTGTCACCCCCTCAAGACTTACCCCATAGAACTCCTCTGAATCTTTCAGTGCCAAATAACGTGAACATGCAGAATTTTACATTTTGGTTTCACCCCTTGTGATGGTGTCACCCGGGGCGGCCCGCCACCACCGCACGTGACGCCACTGTGTCCGCTATCTATCTGGCTAACGTTGTGTTGGTTGAAACGCGGGGAATTCCCGTTGGCTTGGACGCAACACGAAGTTACTGATACTGCATTTAAACTAGGGATGTATGTCTTTCAATATCAAGCTTCAAAACTGTTTTCAGTTTCCTTTTTACTCTTTCAACGCCGTCTTTCACTTATTTTCCAGGCATAGATACGACACTTACGACTGTCAACCAGCAGATGACGCCTCAAACTCCTCACATCTCCAATGCCAGCCTGTATACTGATGTTTTTTTTTAATTAATATCAAAGAATCTTTAACAGAACAAACTCGCATCCTGGTTTTACGCCTTTTAATTTAAAAACAACAAACTGTTAACATCGAAATAAATAGGGGCAGGTAAGTAACAACGTTATAAATTACCATGCCTCCATGTGGCCAGGTCTGTGTCATTCTTTGTATGCGCATGTATAAATAATGTTTAAAAATGAAATACGCTACACCATAGGTTTTCGGTGGGGCACACAAGACTTTATTTCGTGTCCTTTGAAACTAACAGCTCATATAATTCCCATAAACTTACGGTAACTTACTGACCGAAACTCTTAAACACTGTCGGGTACAATCAACCTTTGTGATTCCTGTGCAATGACTTGACTGTATAAGTAAACACAATAGATATAAACTACCTCGTTCCTATGGGGTTCTTATGCCAACTACGCTTTAAAAGTTTAAATAGTTTAAGTCTTCAGGCATTTATGTTTTAAACAGCTTGACTTCTAAATAAGTCGATACACATTTTTAGACAATTTTTATTGAGTTAATTTCCGATGTCCACAATTTTTCAAAATTGCGTCCAATTTTATTTTGACTTAAGTTATTTTCTGGGTCACACAGAAAACTTCCGATAGCAGCTAATAAGGATGATAACATTTACAAAGACGCGCACTCATCTGCCCGGGGGGCGTGAAAGTAAAATTTCCCCTCCCCAGTTTGTTTGTTGGATTCGTCCAATGTTTTTAGTTTAATACAGACTCGTGAATACGTAATGACAAGTTTGAATGTAGTATTGCTAGCGTTGAACACGTTAAGGTAATGGCTTTGATTGCTGGCATTGTGATATGAGAAGACAACCGATTACAACGATCTTCATAATTACGTACCTTATCTTCCCTAGTTGATTATCTGTAGTTATTTATTATTTCCCCGTAATGTAATTATTTTCGTCCACCCTAAGCCCCAGTTGTGCTATTACAAAGTATTTTTCGTTTTTTATAAAAAATATTATTTAATAACCGATCCACGGCTCAGTAATAGTGTAGCTGTAAATGTAAATAAAGTTTAACACACTTGTAATTTAAAAGTTATTACTGCCTGTCAAAATATGTGATTCTTCCACACATCACAACTCACAACCACAAAAATAACAAAAATAAAAAGATTTTTAAAAGCTTAATATAGTTCACTTTTCTATGTAATAAAAGTGTCGTCGCTGGTGAAGCTTTCTGCTCACAGTTTGAAATCAAAATGTACTTGTGAGTTTATTGAGTATTTCAAATCCGGGTACTTAATTGGTGACTTTTTTTGTTGCAACACCGTCTTTCTTGAGTTACACCAGGTGATTCCGTATCATCATTTTATAAGCAGCTAACATGAATAACATTGAACGTACGGAGGAAAGGCGTCACCGGGGTTGGTGTCACCGAGAGTGGTAGCTCATGGTGTCACCCCTCACGACTTACCCCATAGACCTACTCCGAGTCTGCCAGCGCCAAATAACGGGAACATACAGAATTTTACATTTTGCATTCACCCCTTGTGATGGCGTCACCCGGTAGGGACCGCACCCCACCCCCTAGTAACTCCTAGTAAGGAATCGTTGACAAACATTCTAGCGAATGTGAGTCCAGAATATTACAAAAATTAGCACACGTATTTTCCTATTTTACTTGCCCTTCAAGGGCTCTATGCTAACAGTGTTAGTGACACCTATCATTAACGCTAAGATATTTTTTTTCATTGTTGAATTTTTGGTACGATGTTTTTATGTGGCTAACAATCGATGAGTCAGACAATATCAATAGAATTTATCATCATATTCATCAAAATTTAACATTAACAATGGGATGCATGTGAATCATGGGAAAGAAGGATGATAATGAAGATACTTTATGCAAAGAATGAAATGGTGTTTAAAATAGTTTTAAAAATTCCCCAAGAATTCGGAAAAAACAGATTTTGTATCTATGAAAAATTCAAAGCATCTATACCATTCATTTCAAATTTTAAGCCAAAAGTGTTTTAAATAATTGGGAACACACATGCAATTTTACAACCTTCTGAAATATTCAACTTTAAAAGTCCATTGGGGTTCAGATTATGGCGAACAGCCATCCTGTGAATTACTCGTCAACCTTAAATTCTGTCACCACGCAGACGGAGCACCCAGCAGGGGAAGCTACTCTCAATCTTTTCATATTCGGTGTCCGAGTTGTCTTGACGCAATGCTTCTGTGTCTTCGGCATCGTCACCAACCTCCTCAGCATCGCTGTCTTCCTTCGTCAAGGTGTCAGAGACACGGTCAACATCAGTCTATTCGGGCTGTCAATTTCTGACCTATTTTCTCTCATCACCGTGGCATGGCTTAACATAAGCCAAACGCCTCCGTTCACATCTCAAAGGCTTTCGTTCATCCCCCTGGAGGTGGCGTATCTCACGGGAGGGTGGCCCCACGTCTTCTTCACCCGCATCACCACATGGATCACTGTGTACATCACGCTGGAGAAGTGCTTTTGTATCGTGGCGCCCATGAAGGTAAAGGCTGTGTTCACGCCGAGGCGCACAGTGATCTACAACATACTTGTCTACGTCGTCATTTTAGCCAGTGTGGCTCCGATTTACTACACTGCACGGTTTACTGAAAAGTTCGTCCCTGGAAGAAACGAAACACTCTTAGGAATCGAATTTATTAATGGAAGAGATGACATTGAAGCTGTGTCTTTTCATATCAACAACATCCTTCCTCTAACGGGATTCGCCATTATAATAATTGGAACTACCATCTTAGCGACTCGACTCAAACAAATTTCAAAATGGCGCCTCAAGGCCGCAGCGAATGCTCGTTCAGACGAGATGCAAAATAGAGACACGAAAATTGTAAAAATGGTTGTATTCATTTCTGCAAACTTTATCGTCTGCTATCTTCCGGGGACTGTTGTGTTTATTTGGATGATGTTAGACCCTGGTCTGAGAATAGACGGAAGTCACGCTAATCTTTTTGAGGCTGCATTCGCGACCTTGTTTCTTCTGGAAGCTCTCAACGCCTCAGTCAATATTTTTGTCTATTTGAGGATGAGTTCAAAGTTCAGAGAAACTTTTTTTTCAATGCTGTGCTCAAAAAGTAAAGATAAAAAATGATTTAAAATACAAAAACTCAACTCAAAAGAAACTGGAACACATTGATTTAACCAACTCACTAAATTAGATTTGGAAAAGACATTGTCAACAGTTTTATGTTAAGCCTAAACAAAAATCTTATTTTGTCTCACCTAGTACACAAGCTCCTACAATATAGAAGATTATTGTGTCCTAAGCACATACAGGATTTATATCTTGTCTTGCATTGTTAGAGTTTTGAATTTTGATACTGTGCTGATTTTTTTCTGATTTTTTTTCTTCATGCAAGTCATTTCCAATCTCGAATTCCAGGCTGGAAGAAGTAGGATTTTTATTTGTTTTTTCTAGTATATGAAACAAGAAAAGTGTTTTATCCCTGTCTATCTAAGTGTTTTTTTAGCTAGTTGCTGTGTTGTATTTGCAAGTTAGAATTTAATACCTGATGTATTATATTGATATTTGTTATATTATTCCTATTATTCTATTGTGATTCTATGCATAGTGATTCGCCTACTGGTGTTTGTCATGTCTATTGTGAATATTCACCAGTTATGAATCTTGCAACGACAGATGTTTCCCCCAAATCCACCAAAGACTGCCGTTAAACCACCTTCCTCACCCAACCCCCTAAATCACCATATACTTACTTCAGTTACGAGAATTATTTATTTACCTTTCTTATGATTTAACAAGATAAGGGGTCGTTACAACAGCTTTAAGAACCTTGTATTTCGCGAAATGAAAATAATGAAATACTATTGGGCGTTGGTGGGTCAGTGGAAGAAAGTACAGTAATTTTGTTATGAAAACGTATTTTTCTAACTAACAACTTTCTTACTCGCCTGTGTAACAAGGAAACTCAACAAGTGAGTGGTTACCATCGGATCGAAAGTTATAATAAACACGTGTCTTTGTATCTGTCATTGTTTATCTATTCCGTAACCCTCAACTCTATGCAGTTTATCGGAGCATGTATCTCTAAGGGGGCTGGCTGCATTCCTCCTTCTGAAAGTACTCGGAGTGGATGGACACAGTATGACGTCTGGCTCTGCGTGCGCTCATTTGAATCGGCGGCACCCAAATAGTGGAAGAGTCTTCCGATTTTTTTTCAAAAGTCTGACAGCAAAAACAAATTTAATAAAAATATAATACCTTTTTAAAAAAAAATTGATACAGTTTTTGAACATCAGATTGCAACGATCATGCTGGATTAGCACGGATAGTGTTAGTAGCACTATATAAGAAATCAATCATCCTTTTAGATTTATGAATTAATTTGACGTACTATTTAAGGAAACGTCAATCCTATTTAATACGTTCACATTCACATGTTTTCTAATTATTAATACTGTTATTAACAGTATTTTAGAACAATTTAAATATATAAACGTTGGAGTAACGGATGAAAGAAAATATAAAATTAAAGTTATATATTTCAGTAATAGCCTACTTAGTAGCTAATTATTATAAATAATTAAAAATTATTTTTATAATTAATAGTTTTAATTAATATAAACATGTATTCGTATATTTACATAAAATGCCATTTTACCCCTTGAAATTTTTTTTTAAATTCTTCTTTAAATTATTTCATTTAAATTTTAGACATCCATAAATATTATTCTCTGTGGCTTCACTAAAGGCCTGTTCACACGTACAAATATTGATCAAAACTTCGTCTTGTCACATCTTTCAAAATCTTTTTTGTATTATTACAGGATCTAAAAATAAATTATGAGTTCGCCAAATAAAATAGTGCGTGACGCAAGTTTCCATGGTTGTTTATCAAATTTTGATCAAAGCGTGTACGTGTGAACAGGCCTTAAGGTTAGTATAACAAAAATGGGCAGCACCTCGAATTGGCCACTTGGTCCTGCTCCGCTTATGGACAACCATCCTGTTTACAACTTACTCTGGGGACATCCTTTTCTTAAGTCACTCTGTTACGTTCATGTACAGCCTGATTGCCATCTCTCGCTGCCAGTGCCCTTAGTAAAATACGTGATAGAGAGTGTTTTCAGGCAAGTATTATTATTATTTTGGTATTTTAAGTCAAATACAAAAGTTGCACAACTTCGTCTGTGACAAAAATTATTGCTGTCTTTTTTAAAAAAAACGGAAGATAAATCAACGCCCTAGATCACTTCAACACATATTGCCAGCCATTGATATGCCAAGGACAGCGGTGGTCTACACGCGTCTTATCTCCCCTTACATCGTGCCTGAGATAAGTGCTTGCAATGTACATTCACTTTAGTAGAAATTCTCAGTTGTAACGACAACAGCGAAAACTCTGAAAATTGAAATTTTAAAAATGTTCCTTCCTTTTATTTCACCATTACTTCAATGTTTTCTTCATTGTTTCAATTTAATTTATTTGTCTTTTTAAAGTTGCTTTACGAGCAATAATTACTTAATAGGATCCTATTTAGTTCCACTGAGGAATCGGGGAGAAAATATCAAACTGTGGCAGTGGGACCTAACATTTTGTTCACCTTATAATAATTAATAACGTAAACTTTCCTGTCGGGTGTGGGTGAACATAGCGCAAACGTATGGATGTATGGTGCGTTTTTGTACGACGTCATGTTCAGACAACATGTTGTTGTGTAGGTAATTTTGACGGTTAAACTTGACTGAACTGAATTTTTAATTGTTTGTCAGTGGAAAAGAAATCACTGTTGTCCATGTGATACAAAGACAAGCCAAGCGTAGGATCTCGCTTCTGATTTATAATATAGATCATGGTGTGGAATTATGAGCATTTACGTTATAGTAAGATTCAAAATTTATTTTTAAATTGTTAATGTCTTCAATGAATGTTATCATTTAGATCTTTTCGTTTCTTTCACTTTAACTTCTAGAGTTATGGCCCTCTAATTTCACATTGTGCTAGAAAGATTATAACAATAATAGAACATGGAATAATTCACTGTTTTCACGCAATGGAAAAGTAGTTTGGGCAGGCAAAATGTGGATTTAATTAACGCAGAAATAAAAATAGACAATTCTTTTAAATGAGCAACCAAGCCCGTCCAAGAACGTTCCGCCACCGTTCGGTGGCATGTTGTAACTCCCCTTCAACAGTCGTCTCGACCGGCATATATGTGCATCACGTCAAAAATATTATTCATTATAGTTACAATAAATAACTCGTAAAAACAGAGCTTTTGACTATACTATAAATCCCAACGCGCATAACTCAAAATAAAGTCTTGGAAGAATTACTGCACCAAAAATAACTCGTTTTGAACGTCCGCGTAAACTTGATATGATTGGCTGTAGGAGTCATGTGTGTTTGAGAGACCAATCGCTATCGATGACCGGACAGAACTTAGCCTTTTATTATATAGGATAATTTTTTTAATTTTTTAATATTTTTTTAAAATTAATTATTACTGAATTAGATAGAGTAAGTTACCGCCTCGCGAACGCTATGTCGTAGCGAACACTATTTCATAAAGCGTTCTCTGTATTTTTCTTTTCCGTCTAACACGAAAACGAACACCCGTAAGTCGAAAGTACTTCTGTTTTCAATATCATTTTATCGTTTCGTTTGCCGGGACGCACTATTTTGTGAGTAAATGTGTGTCAACATTTTGATCCTTGCGCCATGCATGCTGTCAGCGTCCCTAGGAAGAACGAAGTTGATGTCCGGGTTAAGACTACTTTTCCTGTTCACTTTGGAAAACACACGTGTTTGGTATTGCATCATCACTTACAAATAGGCCAGTAACAACGCTGTTATACTTTACAATGCTTTTTAATAGCAATGTTCGTTTCGAAGGGGTGTTCGCGACGAAGTAAGTTTAACGTTGGATTTTACTTCGTACCGAACACTTTTATTCTGCAGAAAAATTTAGTTAAATAAGGGTCTAGCTCTTGGCCTTTAATGTTATTTGAAAATAGTAGTGTTCGTTTTGAGGGCATGTTCGCGTTGAAGTATATTTGTTTTATTGTAGGATATTACTTCGTTGCGAACACTTTTTCATGTAGGAAAATTAAGCTAAACCACCTGCACAGCATAAATGACAACAAATTGATTGAGTCCCAACGATAACCAAGCAATCATCTAGGCACAACACATAGAATCCGACACAGCAGCAACCACTGAAACAACGCCAATAGAAATTTACACAGAAACAATCATTGAGACACAGCCAATCGAATCTTACACACAGGCACTCATTGAGACACAACCGATTGCGAATGAAACACAAGTAGTCATAGAGACCCAGCTCCATTATACAGGAAAACAGCCGATTTGAGAATGAAAATAAGTCTATCATTTACAAATCTTCCCAACCAGAATCATTACCTGCATCATCACCACCAAAGTCCAATTTGTCTGCTGCACAACTTAAATCACTCCATGACTATTCAAACATTTTTTATATGGTGAAATGGGTCGCAACCAATTTAATAAAAAAAATTGTCAACTTACAATGACAAGTTCTACTGCAGGAGACGACCTTAGCAAAGAGGAAGAAGAGAACAAGTTTCAAGCCTTAGCTGTGGGGCTAATAGAAACGTGCAGTCTAGAAGAACCCAAAAACTGCACACTCAAAGCTAACTTGACAGTAGATGACACTTTAAAGCTGCCTGCTTTTGTTAGAAGGAATAAAAACAAGACGTTAACTGCAAATGCTCCAACCATGCCAAACTTGGTCAGTGGTAAGAGTTTAGAGAAGCATTAAAAAAAGAAAACAACAGACTAAGAAAAAATAGAAACAAATAAACTGAAAAGAAAGATCGAGAGGGAAGAAAGCAAAAAGAGAAAGGATGCAAAAAAAAGAGGCTACAAAAAGGACAAAGAGAGCAAGAAAGGGAAGAAAAAAGACACAAGAGAGAAGAAGAGCACATTTTAAAAAATGAAAATAGTGGAGTCCAAGAAAGTAAAGTAGTATCCAGTAATAGATCTATCTGATAGCAGCAGTGATGACTCACAGTTGGTTCAAACAATGGAGCTTGACATGGCTGCAGATGACGATACTTTAGATATAGAAGAGGATCTCTTGTTGGCAGGAATGTGTCAAGGGTGCAAAAAAGGGGGAGGGGCAGAGGTTTGGGTCCAATGTGATGTGTGTGATGGCTGGTGGCATGCACAGTGCACGCAAAATTGAGAATCTTTGAAACAAGGCACTTTTGTGTGCACTGTTTTCTGCCCGTGACTAGACTATAGATTATAGATCTACCTATAGTATTATTGTGTATATATAGATCATAAGTTATTCATATTAATAGAGATAAGTTATTCGGGATCTAATTTCTTTAATAAACGTTTATTACATTATTATTGACATCTCCAGTGTTATTTGTTGACTCCATTAACTAAAAATTGATTCTTTGATGATTTTGGCTATGTGTCTGCTTTGAGGTAAAAGTGTCTGCTTTGAAGTAAATTAAGCAAAAAAGTGTTCGGCAGGCGGTAGCTAACTGGGTCCGCTAAAATTGGACTTTACACTCTAGCCCCGCGTAGTAATAGAGAATACTGTCTCATTATAGTAGCCTTGTTGTCATACTACTTGTAGGTACTTTCGTTTTTACCCTGTGTCGAACCGTTTAGAAACTAGGTAATGAAAGCCAAAAATGGTGCTATTTTTAGCGTATGGCGTTCGCGAGTTGGTAAATTACTCTACTCAATAAATTGTTCAGGTAAAAATTATGGTGATGCTGATTCAATTTAAAAATATGGAATCTTGTACGTGTTCTATCTTCATATTTCAGCCTAAGGGGCCGTCCATAAAGTACGTCACGCTCCAGAGGAGGAGAGGGGGTGTAAGAAAGTGTGACAGGGGGAAAGAGGGGGGGGGGTTCTGGCCATGTGTGACGTCACGCTGTTTTATATTAAATTTTAATTATTTTGTTAATAAAAAACACAATTTTTGTTCGAAAGTGTGACGTACTTTAGGGGGGGGGTCCTAGATTTGTGACAAGGGGGAGTGGGGAGTTAAAAATGGTCAAAAATAGCGTGACGTACTTTATGGACGGCCCCTAATGTTTAAAAAGAACACACTCACACACAAACACAAACTAACATTATAGTATTTATAGCCTGCTATAAACACACCAAAATTACAGCCTGTTATAAACTCACCAACATTATTGCATGCTATAAATAAACACAAACAAAATACCTCGATGCGAGCACACTGGCTATTAACCATCAGGCTTAGATATCCGGTAAGCTATTAACTGATTACTAATCACCAACATTTCAATAACACATTCAGATCGCAGGGAAATTGTTTTCTCGTGTCAGTTGTCTAGATTTCTGATTGGAATAGTAGGCAATGTGAAGGTCGCATTTCATATCAAGGATATTTTTTTTTAATGTAAACACATTTCATTAAAAATAATTGGAACACTTGTTTAAATATTTAATAACTTGTTGCTAACTGGCTTTTAAAAATCACAACAGGTAAATATTTATTAATCTATTTATATATTTGTTACTGCCCTTACTTGAAACTTGTCGTGGCCTCAATGTCTGGTGGGACACGTGTCAGTTTTAAGCTGTGAAAGGGGCGTAATCCCCTCCTTAATTTTCTGTCTCATTTCTCTCATTCTCTCTCTAATGCGCCCCCAACCCACAATTTCCCTGCATTAAAAAGTTACTCAACTGTCATTTGGAAATTCTTTTTTTTAAACTGCAATTTTAATCTTTTTTTTAATCGGCTGGGTAATGCGTGGAACCCACAAAGCCGTGGCCTGTGAACGCTGCATCACTTGCCAACAGATCATCTGTCATGGTCTGTGGACGCAATTATCTTCTGCATAGAAGGAGCGTCTGTATAGATAAGATAAGAAGATAAGATAATCATAGAATTTGTGATGTTTCAAGCGTCGCAAAACTGGTTAAATACTCAATAATCTCCAACACTGGTTTCCTAAAGATCTCTAACAATGGTGACCTCCAAATTATCTATGATGTCCATATGGGCGGTTGGTGTCCTACACGAGTTACTCAACAAACCGAACAATCAATATTTGATATAGCTTACATAACAATCTCCATCACCAGTTAGCCAACAATCAATATTTGATATAGCTTACTTAACAATCTCCATCACCAGTTAGCCAACAATCAATATTTGATATAGCTTACTTAACAATCTCCAACACTGGTTACCTAACAATCAATATTCAATCAGTGGTTTCTTATCTTATCTTATCTGTTTACAGACGCTCCTTCTATACAGAAGATTATTGCGTCCTACGCTTATCTATGGTTTGTGTCTAATCCTGCATTTTTATTAGAGATTTAAACGTTGATAAAGTGTTGGTTTTCCTGGATTCTTCAGGCAACCCATTCCACGCCCGAAATTCCGGACGGGAAGAATGAAAATTTGTATGTGTTTGTTCTTGCATACGGAATAAGAAAGGTGTTTTTATCCTTATGTCTATCTGAGGGTTGTATTAAGTTATCTTTGTGTTGTATTTCTAAATTAGAATTAATTGCTTTATGTATGATTACTACTTTGCTCTTGGTTCATCTATCCTCTAGTGTTTCAAGGTTTAATGATTTAATTAATGGTGTTATTCTTGTCAGTTTTGAATATTCTCCACTAATGAATATGGCAGCTCTTTTTGTTGAATTTGTTCTAGTTTATCAATGTTTTCTTTAGTGGAGGTTTAGTGGAGGGTGGGCGCGGGAGGGCTTCACCCTCCAACCATTTTTGACAGGGAGGGCGCGCCCAACCTGCATGGAGGGCATGCAATTTCAATTTGACTTTTGAGACCGTGTTAGTTGTAGAACTTGAACCTTTGAGAAAAATACGCCGCGTGAAAAATATAAAAAAGAGACCCCTCCCACATCTTTGTTTTAGGACTACGCCACTGTATTCAATACAGTTTACTCAACAATCTCCAACACTGGTTACCAAACAACAAATCTCGGCAAAGCACTTGAACTTCCAAAATACCAGCTGTGTCACTATAATGAGGTACAGACCAAGTGTCGCTATAATAACGTGCAGACCAAGTGTCGCTATAATGATGTGCAGACCAAGTGTTGCTATAATGACGTGCAGACCAAGTGGATTTAACATCCTCAAAGAAGTGTGAGTCCAAAAAAAGATAAAGGGAAAATTTACATAGATCTTTTTGTCCACGATAGTCTAATTTTCAAACAAAACTATATATAGTTTCTATGTGTTTAATTAGAGTCAGTCGTACAAGGTACGGATTGGTGTGACACTGACACCATGAGTTTATAGCACTGAGTTACACCATCCAAAGTAAAGCTTTGGCTAAAACCGAGAGAACCTGCTCCATAATGTGTTGGGCAGCACCCGCCGCACAATATTGTCTGAGAACTCACTCGCCGACCTGATTGCCCTACCGGTGGCAGTTCGAGTCCCCGTGGTAGTCTAGCCTGTGTGAGTTGGCAGAGTAAAGTCTGTAAAGCTCAGTTCTCATTTGAGTCACCTATTCAGCCCTCTACTACAATGATTCATAAAGCATGCATTCAAGCAATATAGTGTATGATAACCCCAATCAGTTAGTCATTGTGATACCCACCACCCCAGTCCGTGCGTAAGTTTCGTAAAATAAAAATATTTAATATTTTGAAGAAAAAAAAAGGTCACGGGAAATCTTATCCCATCTCGGGAAAGTCTCAAGTAAAGACTTATATTTGCAACATATTTTTAATGTGTCCCTATCATATTAGCCAATGCAAGATACTCATATATAGTCATCATACAATGAAACAAAAATAAAAACGCAGTTAGCTGTTCTAAAATACTATGTTCAGCTGTAGCGGTCTCAGATTTTAAAGTGTTTACCAATCACAAAGTAAATAATCTAAAGTTCATAAACTTTCTAAACTTATAAACTTGCAAAACGGCATAAATTTCTTTATAACTCAGTTTAAGGTCACAGTGCCATGGGGTGGGGGAGGGGGGGGGTTGTCCATGCGTAACACCAAATTATTTGATATAGTTTTTTTTTAAATCAAAATATTAAGATATAGACATACCGATAGATTTATCACATTAAAAAAATTATGTTCAATTCCTCATTGCTGGATACGTCAGAATCATTTCCTTGTAAATATTTAAACATCGATGCAAAAATAAGTTAGTTAGCAATCAATAAACTCATTGTTTTGTCTACAGTTGATTGTATCCAATTTTTTCTAACTTGAAATATTGTCATCGAATTATTTACTGATAGGAATAAGACGTGGAAAAAAATGATGCAACAATGATCAAATTTTTAAGTAACCTGAACATCATTTTTAATTTATCAATATGTTGTTGTTGTTCGTCCGTCGATTCGACGAAGACCACTCTAGTCATCCGAGGGTTGCTGGGACTGGCTTTGTTTGTGCGTGCGCAGATGGCTGATGAGGCCGATCCTTGCACGGAAGGTTCGGGAACAGAAGGGACAAGGGACGAGTGGGACATCTCCAGGAGGGTTGACAGCACGGGCCTTTCGGGCTTTCCTCTTCTTTTCTGCGGAGGTGATCCGGTTTGCCTCACATGACTTGGCACCTTCGTGGATGGAAGAACGCCAGGTGGATCGGTCCATTGCAGCAAGTTCCCACGTGTCTGGGTTGATGGCAAACGCTTTCAGTGAGGCTTTCAGTGTGTCTTTGTAGCGTTTCTTTTGCCCACCGTGGGACCGCTAGCCATGCTGGAGCTCGCCATAGAAGAGTCTCTTTGGCAGTCGCTCGTCTGGCATTCGGACCACGTGCCCTGCCCAACGAAGCTGGGACTGCATCAGGAGTGTGAATATGCTGGGGAGACCTGCCTTGGTCAGTGCCACTGTGTCTGGTATTTTATCCTGCCACTTTATGCCGAGGATCTTCCTGAGGCTTGTTGAATGAAAGTGGTTAAGCTTCCTAGCATGGCGCTGATACACAGTCCATGTTTCACACGCATATAGCAGTGCGCGGAGCACCACCGCCCTGTACACTTTCAACTTTTATCAATATAAAGAACAAAATAATAGGTCTGCGGAAATTAACGATTAATTTCTCGATTAATCGTTAGAAAATTTTAATGATGAAATTATTTTTAATGATTAATTGACCCATCACTTACAAATTTAAAAATGTCAACACATTTGTCTTTTTGCGTAGTTGGTTAAAAGATGACATAAAGGAGACATTCCAGTGTTATTTATATTTTCAACAAGAACGTTTAATAAGTGTTACTTATGAGATCATAAATTTTAATTTTTGGCTTTAATCCAAATTAACGATTAATTAATCGTTAATTTTTCAAAAGTTAACGATTAAATTTAAAGTAATCGTTAACAGCCATACAAAGTAATAATGCATCATATTGATGACCTACATCACTTGCTGTCTGACAGCCAGGCTCCTGTGGACTATGCGTCCTGTAGATCAGTGCTTCTCAAAGTGGTGGTCCGCGGACCGGCGCCGGTCCGTGGACCATCCGCCGCCGGTCCGCAGAAGTTATCAAGAAAGGACAGAAAAGTATAATTATAATCCTCCATAATAATTCCATAGAAATGGTCAAAATTTTTCGTTAATAAGCACATAAAATGAAAAACAAATTAATAAAATACATTTCGCTACAGTGTAAGTACATGGTGAATAGTGCACCGCTCCCTGGTGCAATGGAAAAAATTCCTGCCGGTCCGACATACTGAAAAAAATGTTTGAGAAGCACTGCTGTTGATAACTCAAGTGCATTCGGTGTGTTAACATAAAAATAGTGCGCGGTTTGTTTTGTTTGGTTTTTTTTTGTTATTTTTTGTTGTTTTTTTTTGTTTTTTGTGTTTGTTTTTTTTTAAATTTTTTAAATTAATTTTTAACAGGCATTAAATAAATATTCTTGATATAACAAATCTGTGGTGCAATAGGGATTAGAAACTAAAATACTAGTATAGCTCATGGGCGCCATTAACCAAGTAGCACTAACCTACGTATTCTATTAGACCAGAGTTCCTGCATGTGCAATTTGCGATCAACTGCTGAGCAGTGCCGTACAATATTATCTGAGCGTTGGACTCACTTTCTGACCTAACCTCCCCTGCTGTGTCCAGCAGTCCAGCGCAGGTCACGAAGTTAACAGGTGCGTTACTGTTTCAGGGGCTAGGCAGCAATGTCAGCAGTTCGAGTCCCTGTTGTGGTCTGTCCCTGTTGTGGTCTGTCCCTGTTGTGGTCTGTCCCTGTTGTGGTCTGTCCCTGTTGTGGTCTGTCCCTGTTGTGGTCTGTCCCTGTTGTGGTCTGTCCCTGTTGTGGTCTGTCCCTGTTGTGGTCTGTCCCTGTTGTGGTCTGTCCCTGTTGTGGTCTGTCCCTGTTGTGGTCTGTCCCTGTTGTGGTCTGTCCCTGTTGAAGTTGGTAGGGCAATCCTCGCTTCTCATTTGAGTCACGTGACTCTGGTTTGGTGACTCACATTCCAAACACTCCTCTGCTCTGCCTTGCATGGTCATGTTATCGTATGCTCATCTGGGAAAGGGGGGGGGGCACTAATTAATATTCTTTAAAATAATTATTTTGACTGTATATGTTGTTTATGTTTCTTTGTTTTAAAACTTAAGTCAATGTGGAGTTCACAAGTTCACGCATCATCACCCCCAAAGTTTGGCGGGTTATTTCTAGCACCCATTATTTAACTTCACCACAAACTATGATGGAATTTTCCTTTTTTTTTCAATTTAGGGAAGGTATTTTCAAGTAAACGTAGATACTGTTAAGCCCCCACTGCCACCCCACCAAAAAAAAATATTTCAAAATCAAAATACGCTCAAGCTAGCATATCTATATAATAAACTCCGTCCGGAATTAGGGCGTGGAATGGGTTGCCTGAAGAATCCAGGAAAACCAACACTTTATCAACATTTAAATCTCTAATAAAAATGCAGGACTAAACACAAACCATAGATAAGCGTAGGACGCAATAATCTTCTGTATAGAAGGAGCGTCTGTAAACAGATAAGATAAGATAAGATAAGATAAGAAACTTAAATTTACTTTTTTGAAATGAAATAATCATTTTCCAGGACATGAGAAAACTGCATGCCACTCTTCAAAGCAAATAAATGAGAAGCATTATTTCCAAATGAATTACTGATAATTGAATAATTGCCAGTGCTGAATTGTGATTGATGATAAGTTTATTTTGAATGCCTATTAAACACAGCTATGTATAAGAGCCTGGAGACTTATTACTTGTCTTTACTTTTTTTTAAATGACACAATATCTTTTTGTATTCACTTATCACCTTATTTTTACATATTTATTTCATTTATTTATTTTACCAATTTCAAAGGTGGAATATTGCGATTCCAAAATATGACGTGGTCACATTCAAAACCTAACTCAAAATGCCCCGCCCCCTTTTCCGGATGGGAATTACCGTATATCCGTGTAATGGAAACAGCTACAGCTACCTACGGTAGCGTTGAAGATCTGGCATCAATTTCCAAGAAACAGACTGAAGTGTGTAACAAAAGTTATAAAATGGATGGAGACGTTGAATCCGAAAGCATTCACGAGTCCCAACCACCTCTAACCTTTGCCGATTTAGGAATTCCAACTGGTGCGCAATTACAAGATACGGTGGTTGGAAAAGTAAGTCTAAACTAAATTAATCAGTCCAAATCTCATACTCATTCATACATAATACTAACATAGTCATAGCAAAGACTGATAGTTATAGTATAGAGTCCATGTCATGGTGTATTCATACTTCATATATTTTTTATAATTGCTATGACAATACAATCAATACATACATTTTCGGCACAAATTTTCATATCACACTATTTTGATTTTGCTCCCACCTCTTTTCCCCCAGAAGTAGAAGTGTGATTTTTTAAATGAATTTAATATTTATGATCCCCATTTGTCATTGCCTTGAATTAGGGCTTAGTAACATATTAGGGGATAATTTGTATCGCATGTTGATAATATGAATATAATGAAAAATTGTAAGTCCCCACATTTGATAACTTTCCCTTTGTAGGTGAGACTGCAATAAGTAATAAGTTTAAATAAGCCTTATTAATAAGGCGTATACTTATAGTAGTAGTAGATGGATAATATGCAAACAGGGTATGACAAGACATCACAAAACAACGAAAGTTTCGGCTAAGAGCATTCTTCAACGAACAAATAGAATAAAAACAACTAAAACTAATAAAAATTAATTAAAACTTAGCTGGGGTGAAATCCAGAACCATAGAGAGGGCTCATACATACCATGTTTGCATGTTATCCATCTACTTAACTTTCCCTTTGCAAGCTAAGTTTGAGACTGAAATCTTATTAAATAAGTTATTTAGCATTTACTGCACATCTAGATATAGTAAATTTTAAAGGATTCATTTTCAATCTACTTTATTTTCTATTTTCTGAATTGATGGAATGCACCATTTATTTATTTCTTCTATTTCTTAGGCTCGAAGGCCAAGTGATATTTCTTGGAAGGAAACGATTTACGTCATTGTCATGTTGGTTTCTATTTTGGCTGCCTCCGGATTTACCATCTATCGCCTGATCACCGTTTGGGATGACACCAAATCTAATTCTACTTCAAATTTCAGTCATGCTGATCTGATGGATGCAGAAAGCAAATCAAACACTGATTTCACATTTGGACTAGTTTTATTATTAAATGCAGGTAAACATTTTCAATGTAGAATGTTTGTTTGCATTTAAAATGTATTCTATAATAAAATATGGTGTGGTCCCTGTTGACTCTTAGCTTTCAAAAAATCTACTTTGGCTTTTCAAAAAGGTTCAATAACAATTTTTTTTTAATTTATCTTTAGTGGGTTGTTTTGTTGTTGTTTTTTTTTAGATTTTAATGTTTCAAATGTCTTATTAAAAAAATCTCCTAATTAAATAATGTCTAATGGATAATTAATCATTTTTTATTTCTTTTAGAGTGTGCATGTCAATTGCTTTTAAAAAAATACGTTAACTGGACATCTTTTTACATTCTAATTTCATTTGTTCATCATTATATATAATGTCTTGATTTAACACTTACTTTATTGAAATTTTATCTCCTACAGTATTTTGTATCTGGTTTGTGATTGAAGGTGTCCTAAGAGAACGTCCTTCTGAGCTCCTTATTCTCACTATTGCTACTGTCATTGTGATGGTCTATCTCATTGTAAATTATGTAGCAGGTGTTCAAAATGAAGTGAAGATGGTTAGTTCTATTTATAGTTCTCCTCCATGTGGCTGGCTTATTTTATTGAATGCTTCTATTCACTATAGAATATGTATATTTTAAAAATTCCATTGAAACGGACATAACTTTCAGGAAAATAGTTTAAAGTAGAAATGAAAACTACCATCAACTGTGATTAATTAACTCTTCATGGTTTCAGATTTTGATTTTACAGACTGTCAAACAAAAGCTTTATAAAAATATGTCATATGAATTAAGGAATACATATTTTCATACTCATATGATGTTTATTTATCGAAGAAAAACTTAACCCCTTTGAACTGAGCTTAAATCCCCATTACTCTGTCTTCTTAGGAAATATTAACATAGTGATGTCTATTTGGTACCACACAAACTGATATATATCAGGATATTTTGTTCAAATGATCAAACAACTCTTTATCACTTTGAGCAGTTACTTCTAAATTTTTTTTTAATTAAAAAAAATACCCCAAAAATTTACAATGAATTTCTGAATTTCAGATTCGTCTCATTATTGCCTGCGTTTTTTGTCCTTTCCTGGTTGTCTTGGGGCTAAACATTGCCTGGCAATACCATGTGTCTAAACAGTTGATATTCCGGACTGTTGGTGCAAATGAGATGCTACAGGTTTTATACAGGAACCTTTTGGCCTTCCAGGATTTCCTCAAATTTGATCTGCAACTCGGGGTGTGATTTTTGTGTTGTTTGTCCAGATATTACAAGTCAAGTTATAATGTCAAAACTTATTCATTGAATATATTTGTTTTAAAATCACTTTATATGTCTTTTGTGGAATCAATGTTTCTGTGAACTCTTAAGTGTTGTTGAAAATTTATTGGAGCATTGCAAATACTGCCTGTGAGCTGTGACAAAAGTTGACTGGTTGTTCAATAAATAAAGAGTAGTGTAAACGGCTTCATTCCTTAGCTCAAATGCCTTAACTTGTGGACCTGGAAATGTTGATGTTAAACACAAAATTTGATTGTATTACAGGGCAGCATGATCATTCTTATTCTTGTCACCCCGAATGACATAAAACTACGGGACAGCATCATCTTGTCTGTCGGTGGGGCTTTCACGCTGCTTTGGTTTTTTCTCGGCTTCTTCGCGGTAAGTTTCACACGAGTGGATCGAGTCAGTGAGTGAGTGCTTGATTCATTGAATGAGTGAGAGGATAGTGGGACAGTTAGTGATTGCCCAAAAGTCTTCATGGCCCACATTGATAGCAATTAAGCCTTAGTTAAATTGCATGTCATTACACCTAAAATTCAAACTAACAGCTCTAAGCTCTGTATAAAAACTTAATCTAATTTTAATGTAAAGATTACATGCAAATAACTGTAAATTACGAGATTAGTTCTTACCAGTAATTTTTGTTCTAGACCCCACCCCAAACAAATAAAATCTTTCATTTATTTTATGTTTTGCTTGAAGTACTCTATTTAAAGTAGAGCTAATTGTCATGACCGAAATGAGCAACACTTTTCATTTTTGTACTCTCATTTTTGCAGATGCCAAAAGAGTCAACAGTTGTGGCTATTATTTTCTTTCTCTTCAGCCCAACAGAGATTGCGTATATTGGTTACAAGATGTATGATGTAAGTCTCTCTGGCATAACCAACAAGGCTGGCATAGAACCCTTCTCTTAAAGCTATCCATACCATGTCTGAATGTCTTTATCATTACTTTAAGATTAAGCTGTCACAAAACTTGCCCTTTCGACACCCATAATAACCACATGAACTTCCATAAGGGCATTTTCCAGATAAAAGATGCTTTGCTGTGTACTAGCCACATCCATCTCTACACCATCTTCTGCACACGCTGCCCCAACATGCATGGTTACGTCTATCTCATCGATTTTTGTTTATTCACAGAGGAAGGCTTCTTTCCCTCAAATTCATTGTCTTATGTATTTTTCTGGCTTACTCATACTCTATTTAAAAGTTTCCTAAACTTTATGGTGACTGTCACGTTTATATTCTAACAGAATTAATTAGTTGAACACTTAGTTAATTTAAGTTGTTAAATTTGTAAATTGACTCTTAAGCAATTTTCCATTTTTCCTTAGGTTTCTAACTACATTGATAAGTCCTCTGGATTAGCAGGGGCCACAATAGCATGTGGGATAGTTGCCCTTGTTGTGCGATTGCTGGTCATCATAGGTGGGATCATGGTCTTCAGAGGTTTTGGCCATGGTCTTAAAGAAAAATGTAAGCATGATATGGGAGAGGAATGGGGGGTGAAGGGTCTTACTTTTTAAATACCTGACATCTTTATTGTTAAATTTATGTTCGTATAGACACATAATTATAAAAAAATTTAATGTCCATGAATTTTCGAAAATGAATTATTTTTAGACTCGGAGTTGTAACCAATGTTCCATCTAAGGTGCGTTGGTCCATGTGCAAAGTAAAAAAATCTCGTGTTCAAAGTGTCACATCATCCTTTTTAGCAATATTTTACAAAATTTGCTGCTCTATGAATCTAAACTGCTGCGCCGCATGAAGCAAACATCTGCGCGGTCGTGCAGCTTAAAGGGAACATTGGTTGTAACTTCATTTATTCCCCTTACTTTGAGGCTTAATCCATTAACTGCTACACTTTAAAAGACTGAGACTATAAAATTTGTTGATGCACATTCGTTATTCATTTTAAATGGACATAAGTGCTCTTTAAATTCATTAAACCTAGAAACACTAGAGGCTAGAAGAAAAAAGAACAAAGTACAACGTAGTAATAATACCTAAGGCAATTAATTCTAATTTAGAAATACAACACAAAGATAACTTAATGCAACCCTCAGATAGACTTAAGGATAAAAACACTTTCCTTATTCCGTTTGCAAGAACAAACGCATACAAATTCTCGTTCTTCCCGTCCGGAATACGGACGTGGAATGTGTAGCCTGAAATACCAGTTAATTCAACACTTTATCAACATTCAAAACTCTAATAAGAATGCAGGACTAGAAACAAACCACGGATAAGCGTAGGACAAAATAATCTTCTGTATAGAAGGAGCGTCTGTAACAGATACGATAAGATATTGATTAAATTTTGCCCACTTAGGCTATCCATAGTCCTTAAGAGACTTTGTTCCAAATTACTTTTTTTGCACACAATTTTTATTTATAAAAATGATGAATTGAAATATTGTTTTAAAAACCAAGCATTATGTTAATTAATAGCATAAACTTTACATTGAAAAATGACCATTGTTTTATTTAATTTTCTTTCTTTTCAGTGAAATCATAACCAGGACCTTCAAAAAATTGACGATCGTTTTCTATTTATCCATGTATACAGAATTGGACTGCGAGAAAGCTTTCAAATAAAATAAAATATACACAAGAAAAATGCATGGGTAAACGTTTTGACAAATACCTTCATCACTACAACCAAATGAACACACAAGTAATTAAATTAAGTTTACATTATATATTATCCACTAACGCAGGGGCTCCAAACTATGGCCCACGAGGCCCTCTCATCTGGCCCCTGGAGACCTTATAATCTCAAAAAAACGATACTAATTTTACCTGTAGTTTACCATAAAACTGTGTTTAGTTGGTTTAGTTGACATTGACAGTTAATGCGGCCCTCCGGCAGAAAAGTTTGGAGACCCCTGCACTAACCCAATGAAGACTAATTACTTAGAGGGGGAGAAAAGCAAAGAAGAAAGATAGGTACATTTACAAGTACTTATTTATTTGTACTGATGAAAGCATTAGCCCAAATGTTTACGTATTATTAGTTTATCAATAAAGATTTAAATTTATTTTTTAAATCACAAATATTCTATGTGTATGTAATATCTTTTGACTCAATGTTTGCTTTTAACAAGCATCATAAAAACTATAAGACTGTATTTAGGGGTGTACCAGATTTCGGCTCCGGTAAATCTGGAATCCGCCCATTTTTACAAATCCGGCTCCGGACGGCCTTTAAAATTTTGAATGCGGTACAGCCCTAGTATTAACTATGGAATATTTGTGATTCTGATCTTAGGTAATCTCTTAACTTGATAATTTTACAATCTCTTAATATAACCGAAGAGTTTTTGTTCTTTTAACATACTGAGACAAATGAATGTTTTTAAGACACTTCTAAATTATTCCATTTGAAAAGGAAGGTTTTAAATGTTACTTACAAAAGCTGTAAGCTTTTTTTCCCCTGTGAATATCTGGTCAAGTTTTTTTAAGTATTGCTGCAAGATAGATACCCTTTTTAAAATATTACTGACGAAGCAAGGCAAATTGAATTTAATCAAGCTATTAGTGGTATTTTTATCTGTGATAAAAAAAATAATAAGTGTCTGTAATACGTATGAGAAGAGAATTTTTAATGTAACATTTTTTTTAAAAATTGTTTGATAGTTACTATTTGTTTTTGTGTTCTTAAACTGTGTTTTACAAAGCCAATCAAGTACAGATGATTTTTGTAAAAATATTGAATACATAGTTTATGTAAGACTTCATGTGAAAATGAAATTGGATGTCATAATAAGCTCATCATGTTATTGTAAAAATAAAAGAGTTGTTTTATAGTCATATATATATCTTTTGATTGCATCAATTTTAATACTGGAACTTAATATGCATTGTACATTCTTCATTATTTACACTTAAATTTTCTTTCTTAATAAACCGTCCAATTTCAAATTTTGGACACCTCTTATAATTTACAAATCAGACTTGGCTTTTATATTGGTTCCTATCTGCTTTAACTGGCAACCCCCAAAATCACTGCTGTCAGTTATTTAATTTAAATAAGTGATACATTCACACAAACAATGAAAACCTCTTGCTATCTGATTTAGGTGGTAATGTAACGGGTTGAAATCGTGAATCTTTTTAAAATGGATGTCGATGTTGGTTTTTGTTAACACTATCTAGTAAAACATTTTTACTGCGGCTTGTACATTTGAGTGGTGTTGAAGCAATTATACTTTACATTCCATTTTGTAAATTAGATCATTGTAAAAATTATCACTGCTTTTATTTATTCAAAACATTTAAAAGAACATTATTTGGTCTCTACTCTCTACTGACCATAAATAAATGTTTCCTTTCTATACCATCTGCCATTTGCCAGATATGTTTTATTTCTTATCATTATAATTGTTCATGTCCCTAACTGTCAAGCCCAGAGCTGTACAAATAACACGCCACCATATCCCCAAGTGCTGCAGGCAGTCATAGAATATTCTGTCTTTATTTCCTCACACCATAAAAATAAATTGGCCTCAGAAATAACTTCAGGGCTTCAAAACGTTGTTTGTTATCAAGTGAAAAGGATTAAATAGGACTAAAATGTTTGGAAATGTTGGACTAAGTATGATGATTATATTCAATAATGACCCGTTTTACTTGTTAAAAATATAATTACTGTATCCGATTTTTATCAAGATTAATTAAAACAACACATAAACTTGATGGCATTAAATTGTAGATCCTTTGCCATTAATTAAGTTTAAGAATGGCCTCAGAATATATATTGTCTTAAGGGTTCTGTCCTTTGGTTAACTCATAATTCTTAAAGCTAAAATTAAATTTTTAGAATGTATTTGTTATTTTCATTTAAATCTATTCAACTTTGTCTTAAATACTTTATCACTTTTTGTTTTTTGTTTCATCTATTAACAGTATTGTCATTTTTTACAATTTAAAACACTGAAAAATTTGTGTTGATATTTACAATTTAATTGTCATATCTTCACACTATGTTAAAGCTTAGTTGTCAACTGATTATACACCACATAATTTGTGTTTTGGGGGATGGGTTTGCCTTCATACCAGTATGTTCATACAAGCCCCATATATTATTGTTTGCTTTCATAAATTTGATAATTTATGAACATTGCTCACACAAGTTTTGTGTTAATTCTTTAACAAATGTTTAACATTTTAAATTAATGGACTTAAATTTATTTAAATTTCCTATTTTACAAATAATAATAATAATGTGCTAAGTAAAAACTAGACAATGGCGTGCAGTGTTGCCACTTAAAATATATGTTGATGTTAGGACATTATTTTTTTAAAGAAAGCAGTGTGCAAGTGTTTGCTTAACATCATTTATTGGTCAGCATTCTTAAAAACAATCCAACTACTTTTGAATGACAGTTTTTAAGGGCTATGTGTAACCAAATTTTAAATAAATCCATTTTTTGTGGGTTTTTTTTAAAATTCAAAACAAAAAATATTTTAAAATTAAAATGTATCGCTGTCTAATGTGACTAAAACATGTGGCCTTTTCTTATTAACCTTTGAATGTGTATGATTACAATAATTCATTATAAATATTATACTATGTCTCTTAAATTGCTACAGGTTTACAGATTCTTCTATTAATTAAATACTAATTATTTTTGTATGTTATTTAATTAAAAGATACTAAAGTTATAGGAAAATCTAAAGTAGGAAACAAAAAAGTGTTACTTCAAAAAGCTCTCTGCAGTGAAGTTGTTTAAGACCAACATTCTTGCTTTTTGTATTTAATAGATTTAACAGGAAATGGTAGGCATATTCTTTTACAGAAGTCAGGGTTTAATAATTTTAAAAAATATGTTTGTGTTTGTTTGCAAAAATTATTGTGACATATTTACTAATTTTATATCACTTAAATGTGATTTATATATTCACTATGATTGAAATGCAATATGAACTATTTTTTAAACCTTTTTAATGTTGACTTGTGTTTTATTTACAATGTTGTTTTAGTGTTTATGTCAAATCAAAGATTTTCCACTGGGGAAATATGGGTATTGGATAAAGCAATGATGATGCCTCTGGTTAGATAATTTAACATAGTCAAGAAAAATGAAATAATGTAGTTTTATGGCTGAAGTTAAGTCAAACAAATTTATGCCAACTCCAAATAAAACCCTGTTATATATAAAAAAAAAGTTGAATTTTCTTTTAAATATTCTAATGTAAAATTCAACATTTTTTTTCTTAATTAACTAGGTTGGTGTAATCAGTATCATGGCATATATCAAAGCACGGTGGTCGAGTGGCATGCATGCTCGGCTGGTGTACCGATGGTCACGGGTTCAAATCCCCTGAGTCCTCCCAGCTTCGAATAGGTACCTAACACTAGTTAGGGAAACGAGGCAGCTGGATAATGCGTGGAACCCTTATAGCCGTGGCCTGTGAATGCTACATCACCTGCCAACAAGACCGGCATGGTCTGTGGACGCAATAATCTTCTGTATGAATAAGACAAATCATGAAAATGTACTAGTCTTTAAAGAGAGATTTAGGCGCTAAGGGTTCATTTACTTATATTTTATTATGTCATCTTAATAAAAACCTGTAGTTATGTTCCCTACATTAGTAAATAAATTGCATTATGCTGTTTTTTAGTTACTTGAGATTGTGTGATAATTGAGTGCCTGGATACTAGATGACGAGTGTTTTATTTTGTGTGAATATTTATAAGTAAGCATGGTTGGATTAACAAATTATGTTCCCTAGACCAACGCACATAATTCTTCATCCCCTACAACAAAAAAATTATTATACCTTCAAATTTAAGATAATAATGTTATTTTAAAAACATAGTATGATGTCTTTATATTTATAAATCAAATCTACACTATTTTAGCATCTTATAGAGACTTTTCATATTATAATAATAAAAATTGTGTATAGATCTGGTTATTTCTCCTTTAGTACTGAACCTTATTTTCATGGTTTGGTTGGTTTAATAGAAAATATGGCCTAATTATGGATCTCTTTTCTTGCATTATATTTCAATAGGATTTTGAGGAAAATTGCTTGATAAAAATAACCTAAAACTGTTCCTTTCCATTTATCATTATTTACTCAACAACAAAAAAGATTTTAATGATTTATTAAAAAATAGAACACATGATGGCATTTTCTGCATCTCAAATAATAATATTTTTATACAAAATAATGTGAAATTCCAACATGAAATAGGATAAACATTATGATAATAATACAGACAAATAAAAACTCTTTACTAACATCAAAATATTAACTATGTTTTACAATACCTATCCTGAGTATAACAAAATAATTTTAATAAAGGACAATCATTTTGCACATCATCGTTTGTATATATATGAACAAAGATACTCTTGTTTGGACACAAAGTCAGGGTAGTTGAAATTCCAATGAAAATAAAGACATTAACTATCAATATAGAAATTCCTCAAAAATTCATCATTCTAGTTAACTTCATAGAAGTCCTAAATTTTAAAATTTCGTACTGTAAAGTGTTTGAACCATCAAAAATGTTTGTATATCATTTTAGTATTTTTATTTTTATACCATTCATACACGCTTATGTTCAACCTCTTCAAATCCTTAGAACAGTCTTCTGTATTTCTCATTGACATGAGGAGGCCTTGTGGAGGTAGGTGCTTGAGACAACTACTTGGGTTACATCTTCTACTTGACCCCCATCAACTCATGCTGTTTGGCAATGGTCATTTCATCAATCTGATTCAGAACCTCATGCATCAAATCTTTTACCTAGGATGTTTGTTAAAATACGGTAATGTATATCAATGTTTAAGCCATCACATATTAGTTTTTCAACTTGCATAAAAATATGGTGCATTCTCTGACATAATCCGCATATAAGTCATTGCAAACAATAAAAATAGGTGTATTACATTTCTTTTTTCAATTATTCACATATCTAAATTACGCTAAAACGAAGTTACGATGAAGGTGTAATGCTGAATAAGTTGCACAGAATTTAGTTTTTTAATTAGAATTTTAGGTCGTATATTATATTATTTTGGGATTGATAATAATCTAAAAGCGTGATTTTAAAAAATGACTTATGGTACTATAATATAGCATGTTTCCATTGTAAAGGGCGCAGCTAAACTCAATTTCTGTCTTCTATTAATCAGATGTTGTCACATAATTAATAATAACAACAGCAATAAGTTGATCATTTATATAGCGCAGTATCCCAGAAGGCAGCAGGGCTCACAGTGCTTCACAAAAAAAATAGAAACACACATATATTTATAAACGCATTCACTTACCATGTCCTCGGCAGCTATGATGTCATCTTCAGAGTGACCAGACTTGGACTTGATTTTTTTTGAATACTTAGAGAACACATCCCGCAGGTGTTTCTTTGACTTCTCACTTTGTAACTTTGCATTCTTGGCCAATGTCTCTCTGTGTTCACGGGTGACTCTGATGTAGATTTTAAATTATAAATGGTAGATACACAAAGGCACTATGGGAATTCTAACAAATTTTTAGCAGAAATTTCTGTCCTTAATTGTGATGTTTTTATCTGGTTAAAAATAATTTGATAAACTTTATCGCAAGCAACAATATTTATAAATTAGCTGTCAAATCTTACCCAACTCCTAAATTAATGTCATTCTTTATCTGAAATACAGCTAAATTAATTCTTTAAAGACTACATTTTTAGAGAATACCTGCAATGGCATAAAAAATTATCACAACACAGAGCTTGATGTCCTTTCATTTTATTTAAATTTACATAACAAGCCAGATATGTTATTTACTTAGGTATTGGTATAAAAAGGCTTGTTCCATCTTGTTGAGGATTTATGTTCATTCCTGAGCCTGCAAGCGCCTCCTTGACGTTACCGATATACTGTTCAAAATTAAAATACCGGTGCGGCATAAGTGTTTAATTTTGTGAAATAAAATACCTGCGTCTAGAGCTGAAATTCATTTTAAAATAGCAATAACAATAGGGTATGATTTTCTACTTATCATTTATTAACATCAGTTTTTTAAAATTAATAATCAAAAATAGTTCTGTCTTTTTTAATCTCTATTTTATATTTACATAACCCCTTTGTTTAACCTTAGCAATGATGATATACATCTACACATTAACATCATCATACCACACACAGCTCTGAGGCCTTTGCCACCGATGATATACATCTACACATTCACATCATCATACCACACACAGCCCTGAGACCTTTGCCACCGATGATATACATCTACACATTCACATCATCATACCACACACAGCCCTGAGACCTTTGCCACCGATGATATACATCTACACATTCACATCATCATACCACACACAGCCTGAGACCTTTACCACCGATGATATACATCTACACATTCACATCCTCATACCACACACAGCCCTGAGACCTTTGCCACCGATGATATACATCTACACATTCACATCATCATACCACACACAGCCCTGAGACCTTTGCCACCGATGATATACATCTACACATTCACATCATCATACCACACACAGCCCTGAGACCTTTGCCACCGATGATATACATCTACACATTCACATCCTCATACCACACACAGCCCTGAGACCTTTGCCACCGATGATATACATCTACACATTCACATCATCATACCACATACAGCCCTGAGACCTTTGCCACCGATGATATACATCTACACATTCACATCATCATACCACATACAGCCCTGAGACCTTTGCCACCGATGATATACATCTACACATTCACATCATCATACCACATACAGCCCTGAGACCTTTGCCACCGATGATATACATCTACACATTCACATCATCATACCACATACAGCCCTGAGACCTTTGCCACTGATGATATACATCTACACATTCACATCATCATACCACACACAGCCCTGAGACCTCATCACATTATACCTGTGGACTGGTGGTTAGGTCAATGGTTAAAAGTTGTGGAGATTTCTGCACGACCTGGCCCAGCTGTATCAAGGGAAAGTTGCCTTCGGGTGTTTTAATCACAAGGTTGTCGAAAACGCCTAGAGATTACGTTGAATGCATATTTAAACTACATTTACTATTGATTTAATATTTCCATTAACATGGTAAATATTAGCTTAAATATAAGGAAATAAAAAATTAATAAACAGTTACGTTGTCATGTCCTCACAGTTAGGTGATGGATAATAAACAGTTACTGTGTGATGTCCTCACAGTTATGTGATGTATAATAAACAGTTACTGTGTGATGTCCTCACAGTTATGTGATTTATAATAAACAGTTACCTTGTGATGTCCTCACAGTTATGTGATGTATAATAAACAGTTAATGTGTGATGTCCTCACAGTTATGTGATGTATAATAAACAGTTACCTTGTGATGTCCTCACAGTTATGTGATGTATAATAAACAGTTACTGTGTGATGTCCTCACAGTTATGTGATGTATAATAAACAGTTACTGTGTGATGTCCTGACAGTTATGTGATTTATAATAAACAGTTACCTTGTGATGTCCTCACAGTTATGTGATGTATAATAAACAGTTACTGTGTGATGTCCTCACAGTTATGTGATGTATAATAAACAGGTACCTTGTGATGTCCTCACAGTTATGTGATGTATAATAAACAGTTACCTTGTGATGTCCTCACAGTTATGTGATGTATAATAAACAGTTACCTTGTGATGTCCTCACAGTTATGTGATGTATGATAAACAGTTACCTTGTGATGTCCTCACAGTTATGTGATGTATAATAAACAGTTACCTTGTGATGTCCTCACAGTTATGTGATGTATAATAAACAGTTACCGTGTGATGTCCTCACAGTTATGTGATGTATAATAAACAGTTACCTTGTGATGTCCTCACAGTTATGTGATGTATAATAAACAGTTACTGTGTGATGTCCTCACAGTTATGTGATGTATAATAAACAGTTACTGTGTGATGTCCTCACAGTTATGTGATGTATAATAAACAGTTACTGTGTGATGTCCTCACAGTTATGTGATGTATAATAAACAGTTACCGTGTGATGTCCTCACAGTTATGTGATGTATAATAAACAGTTACTGTGTGATGTCCTCACAGTTATGTGATTTATAATAAACAGTTACTGTGTGATGTCCTCACAGTTATGTGATGTATAATAAACAGTTACCTTGTGATGTCCTCACAGTTATGTGATGTATAATAAACAGTTACCTTGTGATGTCCTCACAGTTATGTGATGTGTAATAAACAGTTACCTTGTGATGTCCTCACAGTTATGTGATGTATAATAAACAGTTACCTTGTGATGTCCTCACAGTTATGTGATGTATAATAAACAGTTACCTTGTGATGTCCTCACAGTTATGTGATGTATAATAAACAGTTACCTTGTGATGTCCTCACAGTTATGTGATGTATAAACTGTTCTTTGAGCTCATCTAAAACATGGGTAAAGTCTTGTCTCACTTTCTCCATGTCAACTAATCCCTCTAGTTGCTCTGGGGTCAAGGTCACTTTTTTGTGTACTTTGCCTCCTAAGAATCAATCATTTATTAAGCTCATCATTTGGATTTCATATTTCAAGTAATTGAGTAAAACCAATTGTAAATAAAGTTTCTTTTAACTTGCTATCAAAAGACACAGAGAAATCAGTAATTAACTAGACTGAAATAGCATTAGTTGGTAAAAGTTTCTAATTTTTCATTGCAAGGCAGAGTTTTAAATTAATACTGGTCAAGCAAGAAAATTTTGGCATGAAAAATATATTTTTTGAGAAAAGTAAGGAACACAACTGTTCTATCCATATTCTCATGTAAATATTAAGCTCACCTTTATCTTTGCCTTTTTTAGCATATGTGCGACACATACACCATGTCATTGGGGTGGGCTGCAATATGTTGATACCTGAGTGGTTGAATTTCAGTAATTGTGGCTTTAATGATAGCTGAAGTCTTTCAGATGAAATAAGACCAATGGAAACTGCATCATGATATTTTGAAACCTGATTTATATTGTGTTTAGACACTCTCATGATTCTAGTAAATATACTGAGATGTTTCAGATGTGATCTAATTAGGCTCATGCTTGTGCTTTAAAGAACAAAATGTTAATGCTGGGGAAGAAAGAAAAAAGCAATTTTATTTACAGATCAATATTTATTATGTAATTTATTAAGTATAAGGACTTTTAATAAATTTGACATTTGAAGAAATTGTTGTTTTTTTAAAGTGGATTAAGAAGTCAAATCTTTAATGAATTTTTTGCAACATTCTTTGGATTATTATGACAATTTATACTGTGTAAGATAGTAATACATGTAATTAAAATTTAGTATATGTATGACAGGAAATAAATAATTTGGTAGCTTATAATTTTGTAATTATAGTTATATAGTATTAAAATTGGATTTTTTAAAATTCTTTCTCTATGGGACCCATCCACCAAAGAAAACTAGAACAAATTCAGAAAAGAGTAGCGAGATTCATTACTGGAGAATATACAACACGAACTAGAGTAACCCTATTAGCAAATTCATTAAACATAGAAACACTACAAGATAGAAGAACAAAGAGCAAATTAATAATAATACATAAGGCAATTACTTCTAACTTAGAAATAAAACACAGAGATAATCTAATATAACATTCAGACAGAGGGATAAAATCCCTTTTCTTGTTCCATAGGCAATAAAACATATACAAATTCTTCTTCTTTCCATCTGGAATATGGGGGCGTGGAATAGTTGCCTGAACAAACCAAGAAAACCAAAATACTCTCATCATTTAAACCAAAAAAAACAAAATACTATCGTCATTTAAACCAAGAAAACCATAATACTATCGTCATTTGAAATTCAAATAAAATGCAAGACTAGACATAAACCATGGATATGCGTAGGACGCATGTATAGAAGCAGTGCCTGTATAGATGACATCAGATAAATTAAGATAGTGCTTCATTAGTCCTCAGAAGAAAAGGCCAGTTGTTCTTTTCGTCAATTAAAATTTTAATAACGCGAAGACACACACCATACTGAGAGTGACTGAGAGGGGAGGTCAGAGTTTGACTGGATTAGGGTTAGAGTTAGACTAGACCAGGTGTCTCCAAACTACGGCCTACGGGCCAGATGCGGCTTGCAAAGCCCTCTCATCAGGCCCCTGGAGGCCTTTTAATCTAAAAAAAAGATAATATTTTTACCTGTAGTTTACCACAAAACTTTGCGAATAACACTAGCGAAAGCAAACACCGCAATTTCCAGAATAATCTCAGGTCACTGTTGATGTTAGGGACACCAAATCTAAAGCCAGAAATATCTTGGACCTCTAGTGTGTAGTCAGCCCGTAAACTGCTGTTTGACAGTTAATGCGGCCCTCCGGCAGAAAAAGTTTGGAGACCCCTGGACTAGACCAATAGTCTAAAGTCTTAGTAGAATTTAATGAAAATTTATGAATTTGGCTCTACTGAGTCAACTAACTGATGTTATAACTCTGTAACTTTATTTTAATTAACTGAGAAGTTGTTTATATCATATTTAATAGTTTTCAACATTTTTTATCAAATGAAAAATGATTTTAGGATAATAATGATTATAAGAATAATATTTTGTTATGTTCTGACAATAAAGGCTTAGTTATAGAATTATTCCATGTTAAAATTTATACTTTTTGTAATAATGGAAAAAATGGCTCTATTTTATGAATATAAGGATACTCATTCAAAAATAGTTTAAATTTTGTATATATGAGCGAAATACTTTGAATTTTTTATATGCCATTTAGAAATGAACACTTTTGATGGCTATAATAAAGATTTTATGCTTGCTACAAACAATTATTTTTTTCCTTCATACAGTTTGTGACATGTTGTGATTTTCTGTACAAAATTTAAATGAAAAAAATCCATTAAAAAAATTAAAGTTCAAGCTACATTACCACAACAGAGTTAAATTTGCTATCAACAGATAGATAATTCAATTGTGAACACAAACATGCATAACATGCCATTATTTGTGGTTTTATTCATTCAAAAAAAAATTAATTCCTGTAACTACCTAAATCAGGTGGAAAAAATGGGGGAAACTCAAGATTATTTGAGAGTTACGGAATCTTTTGGAATTCTAAAGTTGTCACCCGTACCCCACACCCTGCAATTACTGAAAGATTTATGGGTTTGTGTTCTTGCCCTGATAGTGACTACTGGAAACACTGGGGAGGGGCACTCTCCCCAATATATAATTTCCTGTATTAAAGAAATTAAGAAATTATATAAACTTAAAAAATAGAAAATGGGTAGCGGTTAAATGGAGGGGATCTCTCCTCCCCTTTTTTACCTTTTACATTACTGCAAAATGTGGAACTATATGATAGGTAGAATTGACGAGAAGGGTGCCACGGCAGAGCCCGGGAATAATTGCTTTAAGGCATTCTTTTTGATTTCACATCCGAGTGCGCCAACATTTTTGGGAATGACGTGTGAATTTTCCAAAATGGAAGGTTTTAAGGTTAGATTTAGCTTTAGAATTTTTATTTATGAATTTAGGGTTAGGGTTAGAATTTTAATAGTTGAATTTTCAAAAATGGAAGGTTTTAGGGTTAGGGTTAGTTGTAGTGATTGGGACGCAGAAACTGTGAGTACCATTTCTTTCTTCATTTTTATCGCATTTTCAAAATCACGGCCTCGATTAAAAAACAACCCACCCTGGAAATTTGAGAATCTCTACCCCCACCCCCTTTTTGTGTGATTTCTTCGCATTTTGCTGGTTTTCAATATCACAGCTTCCTTAAAAATCCCACACAATTTAGAAACTCCACCCCTCACCGACCCACACTCTTTTTTTTTCACATTCTGGCTGCTTTTTCAAAATCACAGTGTCCATTCTCCCCCCCCCCTCCATCCCCCTAAAGCGCAATAATTTTCCCCTAGGTCACAATCCTTAGCGACAAACATGGCGCCCGGAAATAACCTTCTTTTGGGCCTGTCCAGTATAACGATAATTTACCAAATTCCCCTGATTAAAAATTAAGTATTAGTACCTTATTATTTACGAAGTGATTATTCGCACGGTTTTGGCCGTGGGGATAATGCCCAGTATTATCCGCACGGGTCGTCGGCGCATGCGTCTACTAGGGGCTGGTCACGTTGAAAAATAGAACGCGCCCGGTTTAGACAAAATAAAAGCAGATATCACTCGATTTCGGCTAAAATGTGTAATTAATATGCTAATACAAATTAAAATTTCATGATTACTGAAGTTTTAAAGGAGCATTGACATAAAAAATGATTGGTGTCCAATTAATTATAATTCTTATAATTTTAAAATAACGATGTATATTTGTCAGCTTCTCCAGATGAGTGGTTAGTTTGAGCTTAGTTTCATTAAGCATGATGGTATGCGGATCGAATCCCAGAACGGACTTACATATTTTAAAAAAAAATTTTTTTGGGTTACTTAGTTTTTAGTTTGTTTTACAGCCACAGTGATGATGTTTGCAAACACTCAAGCAGGCTCTTTCCAAGAAACATTTTATTATACCCCCACCCATGCATGTCTTATCTATTCTAAATTAAATTAACTTAATTAATGTATGATGATCACAGGTACAATGCTAGTTTTGGGGAGAATAATAATTAGCCTTTTTAATTACATTTACAGAGCCTCGTCCAATTATGAATGAAAGTTAATAAATCTGCTTTATAATATCTAGAATAAAAATACAAAGTTCGAGTGCACTGGAACAGTTAATAATAGTTTTATATCAGCTAAATCCATAGTATTACTAATTAATTAATTAATTATTAACTAACGAAATAATAAACGATATGCCGGTCCGCTCAGATTATTGATTATTGCTAAAATGAATAAAAAATATAAGATTCCAGTCACTCGAAAGACTGTTAAAGTTAGAATGACAATTTAATTATTTTTATACCCTCCAAACCAAAATATGTCAATAAACAATGATACATAAATTATAATAAGCAGTTAGTAATAAGAATTTAGATATCGTTTGGCATCATTCTCACGGTCAAAACCTTGCGGCAGTGCGAATAAAGCTAGGCATTATCCGAAAGGTTTACCGTGCGGATAATGTTGGACATTATTCGCACTGCCAAAACCGTGCGAATAACGCTTACCTATTAACTATTATTTATGACAATTTATGAGCATTAGTCATTAGTAGTAGTAGTGGTCTCTACTTGATTTAGTAAAATTTAGTATTGAGAAGTAGAAGACTAAGAGTAGTCTGAGTAGACTGTACTGTAGGCTTACACTGTGACTCTAGACTATCTTAGACCAAGACTTACACTTACTGTGATTTACACTACTTTCGGTAGCTTAGTAGTCAGTCAGTAGGAATAGTAATGACTCTAACTACTAACTGTAACTGTAAGTTTGCTACTAAGGAAGGCTAAAGACTAAAGATTTGAAAGAGGCAGAGTCAGAGAACAAATACCCGGTAATAACGAAGTTGTTTTATGTTTATTTATCAATTTGGATTTATTTGATTTTTTAAAGGTATTGCATTGGCTAAAAGAAAAAAAACTAAAATAAACATAAGAGTTTTAAAGAAGGCTTTAAAAAAATTAAAAAATTCTAAATTTGTTACCAAATTAAATGTGTACCAATGATTTTATGTATAAATTTGAAGTGATCTCCCCTCATATAATTGTTCAACTATAATTGTCAAAAACTAAGAAAAATCCCAAATGCTTCAAATGAAAGAGCAAAATATATTAAAATAAATTTAGATGTATGCAACTATATCCAGCTCGCTACTGATTTAAGCAGTTGATTATCCATTGTTAACAAAAAATAATTAATACATTTGTATCTTCTCTAATTGCATTTTTAATCTACAGCCCAGCCACGGGTAATCATGAATATTACTTTGATTGCGCGTATATCCATGAGCCATGATCATTAATCATTAATCCGTACCATTTCGCAATGTAATAGAAGAGTTTTATTAGTGGCTAATAATTCAAAAGAAAATTTTGTTTTGCGTGTGCGTGCGTGCGCCCATCCACGCTGTCAAATTTTGGATATTGTACCTGTTTGTGATAAAGAGCAGTGACTTCCATACATGTATATGACGGGAAATAATTTTGTTGTTCTTGTGTATTCACTAGAAGCCAATCTTTAAATATTATCGATTGTCAATATGGTCAAACTTATTCACGAGAATAACAAATGCCGAGCCAACGAAGAAAAATCAAAGTCATGTGAACAATATTTCATTGATATGTGTTTTATGGAACAATACAGGGGTACCTCAGATACGAATGCTTCAAGATACAAAAAGGTCAAGGTACAAAAGGCCACTCGAAGAATTTTTTGTGCCAAGATACGGGAAAAAAATTCAAGATACGAAAAACGAGCAGCTGACAACTTTGAGCATCTCGTGACGACATTCAACTCACAGCGACAATTCTTTGCGCAGTTCAATGACATTTGCCTGACTCATTTCAGAAACATTGTAGATTAAAAAATAGTTTTTAAAAATAAGACAAGTATATGTTGTTGAAAGTGTGGCCAAGTAAATAAAAGGTGGAACAGAAAACTAGAAAGCGCAAAAAAAAATATTTTTTAGAAAGCAACAAACAAAACTTTACCTAAGTTTAAGTGTTTTGTTACGTTTGTTTAGTTTATAGTTGTACTAAATGTAAGTGTTTATTTAGCATTAATTCATGCAAAGTTTTTACATAGCATATTATTTTCATAAATTTAAGAGTTTCGTGCGTAATCCCGTAAAGTTTTCTGCCATCCTTTCTCCTCCCCTACCACCTTCTCCGACACTTCGCCACATGGCCTCACTCAAAGGGTACATTTTCTTCTTCTTCTTCTTCGTTCTCAATTTGAGTTTTGCGTGCCGACGAGTTTTGCGCCAATTGGCCCGTGGTCTCCGACTTCAGCCTGCTGTTTTTTCTGGATGTGCTTCCATAGCCTTTGGTCAGCCAAGACCATCTGCAAGGCAGCAGTTGAATTTGGCAAGTGATGCAGCGTTCACATGCCACGGCTATAAGGGTTCCACGCATTACCCAGCCGCCTTTTATTTCCCTAACTATGTGTTAGGTACCCACTCGAGGCTGGGTGGACTCGGGGACGCCCTAGGCCCCAGGAACATATCCTTGGCTTCCCATGGATTCGAACCCGTGACCATCGGTACGCCAGTCGAGCGCGCTGCCACTCGACCACCGTATCCCCTAAAGGGTACATTTGAGTTGATGTTATTTTTCATTTATTTGTTTTCTATTATCATTGTTTTCTTATTATATATTTGATTTATAGTGTGTACTATTAAGGGTATTGAAGAATCCTACTTTCTTTCTCTAAAGCTGTCCATGATATTTTGATTTTTTAGAACTCATACAAATTTTCGTTCTTCCCGTCCGGAATTCGGGCGTGGAATGGGTTGCCTGAAGAAACCAGGAAAGCCAACACTTTATCAACATTTAAAACTCTAATAAGAATGCAGGACTAAACACAAACCATAGATAAGCGCAGGACGCAATAATCTTCTGTATAGAAGGAGCGTCTGAAACAGATAAGATAAGATAGATACGAATAATCCAAGATACGAAAGCCACCACGGAACGAATTAATTTCGTATCTCGAGGCACCACTGTATTTAAGAATCACATAAGTTTGTAAATAACACAATTTCGATTAATCATTTGAAAAGCAAATACGATGTTGAACACCAATAACATTTTTGCAGAGACTTTGAACATGTACTTCTTCAAATAACTCTCATCTTTATGAATATTTTAAAAAAAACTGTCTCTCCAATGGCGTACTGCTTCCTAAAACTTTTGATCGCTAGAGCGAACAGGTAGATCTATATATAGACAATTGGATGTATTCAACTCGTTGAAATTTTATTCATTAGACATTTTGTAAAAAAAAATGGTAGACTTAGTGGCAAAAAATGTATATTGGGGTTGTCAAAAATCGATTATTTCGCTTAGTCTTTTTCCGAATGAGCTCTATCTCTTGTCATTTCTAAACAAATCATTTTCCAACGTTCAACACAGGTGAACATGAAGTCCTTCGTGGATTAGATTGATATGCAAAATCTACGTGCTAATCTGGCTTTATTCAATATCAGTCCGCATTAAATAACATGAGCCCAGATAAACGCCATTTAAGTACCAAATTTATAGATACGTCGTCATGGTATATGTAAGCCTTCGTTATTAGTTTTTTAGGTTTCAATACAAATTTAGCTAGCTATAACTATAACTATAAGCCTTTTATGTACAACATTAGGCGGCTATAAGTCTTTTATGTACAACATTAGGCGGCTATAAGTCTTTTATGTACAACATTAGGCGGCTATAAGCCTTCTATGTACAACATTAGGCGGCTATAAGCCTTTTATGTACAACATTAGGCGGCTATAAGCCTTTTATGTACAACATTAGGCGGCTATAAGTCTTTTATGTACAACATTAGGCGGCTATAAGCCTTTTATGTACAACATTAGGCGGCTATAAGCCTTTTATGTACAACATTAGGCGGCTATAAGCCTTTTATGTACAACATTAGGCGGCTATAAGTCTTTGTGTACAAACTTTGAATACAACAGAACACCAGCTACAAGCAACTGGTGTACCAAGTTTCAATATTACATCACGCCAGTTACAGGACATGCACTTCTGCATCAAGATTATGTAAGACATAACGTCATCTATCAAAACAAAAATTATACGGCATTACACGGGGGCAGCGCTAGGGTATGAGGCTTTGTGAAGATTATATTTTTGCCAGACTTTGAACACGGAAAATTTGCCAAATAATTTCCAGCATTGTCTTCATCATGACCTGTCGTCTCATCTGGAGCATAGGCCACAAACAAAGCTCTCCAGTCATCCCAAACATGAGAGCTCTCCAGTCATCCCAAACTTGAGAGCTCTCCAGTCATCCCAAACTTGAGAGCTCTCCAGTCATCCCAAACTTGAGAGCTCTCAAGTCATCCCAAACTTGAGAGCTCTCCAGTCATCCCAAACTTGAGAGCTCTCCAGTCATCCCAAACTTGAGAGCTCTCCAGTCATCCCAAACTTGAGAGCTCTCCAGTCATCCCAAACTTGAGAGCTCTCAAGTCATCCCAAACTTGAGAGCTCTCCAGTCATCCCAAACTTGAGAGCTCTCCAGTCATCCCAAACTTGAGAGCTCTCCAGTCATCCCAAACTTGAGTGAGTCTCTCTAGCTGCCCCCACTCTTTTTGGTGCATGTCTGCCTTCAGTTCTCTTCTCCAAGTCATTCATTTTTTTTCTTGCCCTGGGTGTTCCAAGTGAGGGCTTGTCTCGTGATACTGTATGTAGGTTTCTGGGTGGCCAATCCATCTCCATCTGCGTTTTCTTACTATGTGTTAAAAATGGGGTGTGATAGCAATCTTGCTAGGTACAATGTAAGTTATTGAACGCATCGCACTTGGACTACGCATCGCAGCTAACTTTTCCCCTACTTGTTGTTTATGGTTGTTCCGCTCAGGATGGCTTTTTGCCGATAGGTTCGTTTTTTTTCAGGTACACGTACCCTGGTCTTTCTATATGGTCAATGGTCTTAATGGAAAACGTGATGCCACGAGATTTGTTTCCTTGTGGTGTTAACTTGGTCGTCGCTTATCTCATAGCTGTCAAAAATAAACTTTAAAAAAACAACAACAAAAAAACATGAAGCTGAATGTGCAACACCACGTAGTGTAAGTATGTATTCCACGATTTTTAAAGCTTTTTTTTTACCTGCTACAATTTTCATGACTCCATTTGGCCATGGCCTGAAATTTCTTAACTTGACGTAACTTGGTCAACACCCACTCCTGTCAGCCTCTCCTCCCAATAATGTTGCACCCCAGCAAAACAAAACAGACACCTCATGCTTATACTGGTAGTAAATTGAATTGTGTTTAAGTTTAGCTGTGACACACTACCGGCGTCCCCACTACGGGTTGAGCTTACACTTACACCTGTGGCAAGTTTTCACCGAATTTAATATCAAGCGTTAATCGAATTTTTTTAAATCTGCGCAGACTCAACGTGACTGAAAACAACGCGGTGTCTCATTTGATTTAACAACTAATTAAGATAAAGGTATTCTTGTCTGTGGGTGGAGTATTATGCACTGAACATAGTGGAAAAGAGTTCTTTTGAAAGTAACATTATCAGTATCAGAGATTTAAAAAGAAAAGTTTACTTATTAGTTTAATACATAAAAACGTTTAGGGGAAGGTGAGAAGAGAGGGGAAGTCGTTCAATTAAGGCAGGGAAAATGGGGATGGGGGTGTTCCTTAGGGGATATGGCCTTTGGAATATGTACAGAGCTTGAAACATGCACGCAGTTAGAAGGGAAAGGGGGTGGGGTGGGAAAGGGCCGCGAAAATTCAAAAGGTTGATAAGAGCCATAAAAGTATTGCGATTGTGTTTTGATCAATTGGTTTTTATTATAAGGTAGTGAGTGCTAATAGTAATAAATGGTGTCTAAAACTAAATTAAAAAGTGTGTGTTCAAGACGTGAAAGACTGGAATTATTTCTTATTGTATTTTATAAATTACACCGTGTCCAATTAGTGTACACGAGTTGCTAGACTGTGGTCAGGCTACGTGTTACACTTACACTCATAGATCTATGTCTACGCTTTTACATTAAAGTTATTCAAGTGACCACAATATTTCTTGTGGTGTTTTCGCTTTTTAAATCCCTTATATTAACTTCTCTGTCTTGTCTGTCGTGATCTCTCTCTGTCGTGATCTCTTGGTCGGCCGGGCGGAAAAAAACAAAAGTAAAAAATGACCCTCTTCCCGTGATTCTATCGAGCTGAAACTTTGCACACAGACTCGTGTCACCTAACAATGAATTGTATCAAAATTTCAGATCTATCGAATGTACCGTAATTAAATTAATGCATTATTAGTTAATCTCTATGTAACTCTATGTAGCGGTCTGCTATTGTTGACATCCACGTGTCACTGGAGTTCACTCTAGCCATCGATGACCACATCCCCGTGTTTTACTGCAAGGAGAGTTCAGTCACGTTTAGTCTGCAAATGTTTGTCGCGCTGCGTATTATATTGAACATAATCAATACTTTTAGTTATGTCTCATATATAAAGGATTTATCGTCAAAATCTTTGTTTTTACGGGGTTGTTTAATTTCTCTTTATTAAAAACTGGACCCGGTTTGGGGGAGGGGGGAGTTACATTGTCCCTGAGGTTTTCGAGTTCACTGACTACTTCCGTGAGAACCTAAAAAAATAATTTTCTTTCTGACTTGTGAAAATAATCTCCAAAACAAAGAAATGGCATCTAGATCTTACTCAAACTATTGGCAGGAGCGCATGGTAAAGTTTGGAAATACCTTTAATTGAAGTGTTGTTTACTAGGAAATATAAACGTGAGTATTATTCTTTAAAAAAAACATACCTAGGCTAATTACCTTAGGGTGCATTTTTGAAGTACCGCGAGGGGGGATTGCAAATGCTCCCCCCCCCCAGCAGAAATGCCAAACTAGTTACGGTCTGGCGAAATGGGATTTTGTCGTCATTTATTGGTAAACAATAATAATTTCCCAGAAAAAAATTAATTTTGTACCCTTTCTAATTGATAGATCTGTTTCACCAGAAGTGCATTTGTAGTGCTTTTAAACCCGGAGGAAGTCCCCAGAAATACTGCAGGTGCACTTCTCGTCTAACTGTTCTATGAATTAGAAATAATACATGATGATTTTTTAAAAAGTTTCATAGTTATCTTATCTATTACAGACGTTCCTTCTATACGGAATGTTATTGTGTCCTACGCTTATCCAGGGTTTATATATAGTCTTGCATTTTTATTAGAATTTTAAATGTTGATAGTGTGTTGGTTTTCGTGTGTGGTCTAGGCAACCCATTTTCACACCCCAAGATAGTCAGACGGGAAGAACGAGATTTTTGTGTGTTTGTTCTTGCATACGGAATAAGAAACGTTTTTTAAAAAAAATCTCTGTCTAAGTGTTGTATTAGAATTAATTGCCCTATGTATTATTACTGTCCTTCTTTGCTCCTCAATCCTCTATTTATGTGACGATACGACTCAACACTTACGTGACACAATGATGCCTCACAAATCTACACTGAGTAAGCAGGCGACATTTCAAGGTCGTTTTACCACGCACTCGGAGAATATTAAAATTTGTCGATTAATTACAAGTTCATATATACAGTGGCGTAATAAGACCTGGGCGGTCGGCGTAGGAATAGGAGCGGTCTACCCTGTGTTGAACGTTTCATCTTTCTTTGGCGGTGTGGAATTTTTCGGTAATCTGCTTAGTTCTTACGTTGATAGTTTGGGCCCGCGCAGGTTGGACTAAACTTGTTACTGTTACGTACGCTACTGAATATAAATTAGTAGTAGTAGGCAAGCATTCTTAATTTAAAATGGGGAAATATGTTTAGAGAGTTGATAAGGAGTGTAAAGAATGCCGAGACTCAGTGGCGTAGCCAGGGGAGAGGGTCCAAATGTGAAAGTCCCCCCCGGACCCCCACCTGACGGGGGCCCCAAAGGAGCGTCATAATTTTTTTTACATTAAATATCACGCCCCCAAAAGAGACCAAGCCGACCCTGGCCCCCAAATGCCTAGCTACGCCACTGCCGAGACTAGTGACTACAGGCGCATCTAATCTCTAAAAGACGCTGTGACAGCCTTGAATTGGTCGCAGTTGCTCTTACGATACAGAAAGCTTGACCATGTGTTGTGACTTAAACTTAAAGGGGGCTTCTATAAACAGTGGATTGACTGGAGTTTGTGACATCCATTGCCCGGTGATGGATTTGATTTGCCGCCCCAATACTTGTTAGGCTCATTATTGTATAAATGCTATCAAAACTATAACAGCTAAATGTCTATGAAAAGGGCTTTTATAAACAATATTTATGAAATCAATTGGGGTGCAGGATTGAATAAAAAATATATTACTAGTATAAAACAATGCTATGCTATGAGATACAAAGAGGACTGCCCATTAAATGAAGGAAGAAAAAAAAAGGGGGGGGGCTGCCCCGCTGTCGTGCTTTGAGAGGGCGCATTGACATTTGACCTGAAACCCGTCAGTGACACAATAAACTGTGAAGTGTTAATGTGGACCAATGTTTTTACCCATTTGAGAAGTGGGGCAACTTTAGGTAAAGACTGGAAACATTGAGGTATAAATAAACACAGCATATGAAAGCGTGTTTCGTTTTGAAAACTTGGTATATCTTCAAGTTTTTTTAGGCTTCACTTTCTTTCTTTCTTTTTCTAAAATTTAGCTTGCCGCTGGAAGTCAGAATTATTTTGAAGATTTGGATTCTAAGAGCTATTCAGAACTATACACCCCGTATAATAAAGTCGACATTGTCAAATTTTCTGGCTCCTGGGAATTTGACAAAGTTAAGCTCTAATAAACAGTTGGTCAAATATTCAAACTTTACAATCTACGCCGAGCAAAGAAATGTCAACAAGATGAACGAATACATTGCCACCTATTAAACGACATTTTTAATGGATTAAGAATAAGGACATTTCTTTGCATGAAAATATGTTATCAAAACTGACGTCCTGAGTCATGAGATGTAACAGAACGCCATGGACATGGATGTACTGAGGGATGTAAGTACAAAGTAATTGATGGGTAGCTTCAACAAATTAGTTTGAGTTTATCGAGCGAAATCCAGGATGGGGTTAGATTATTTATGTATTTACTGATTTACTGTTTAATAATGGCTCGGTGTTTTCAGCATTTTTTTTAGCGGTGTTACACTTTTTAAAAGCCAGTGTGTGTCTGGATTGATTTTTGCAGCTCTGACCTGACCAAAATCTCAGACCACGCATAAAACATATCAAACAAAATACAGTATTATAAAGTTAATATAGTGAAGTGGCATAATGGAACAACCCCCCCCCCACCTTTTTTTACACTAACACACACTCAAGCCAGTGCCATCACTTCCAAGGAGAGGGGACATTTCTTTATTATCATCATTATTTTTTAATAAAGGTATGGTATTACTCAATGATCTTTGCGAGTTCATTTTTAAAATGTATCCTTAAAAATAGTGTACAAGCCAACAAATTGTATGTTATTAGTCTGTTATTTGTCGAGGAAAAAGCTAAGTTGTCTGATGAGATATTGCCATCAATTAAAGAACTTACTGCTAAATTACGTATGTCACTTATGTCGCAAAAAATATATTGTGACCAATATTCTCTTTTGTCCTCGTTAGATTTAATACTTTAAAAAAATATTTGTGCGTGTGTTGGGGTAAAAAGTGATCTATATATACTAATAAGAATGCAGGACTAAACACAAACCATAGATAAGCGTAGGACGCAATAATCTTCTGTATAGAAGGAGCGTCTGAAACAGATAAGATAAGATAAGATACTAAACCGCAAACTATTTAAATAAATTATTTGATTTTTTAAATATATTTTTTTACATTTTACTATTATCAATTTTAACAGTAATATCTTCATTTGGATACACGTGGTGCATGCCTTAGATATTATTTCTTAAGTTAATTATCCACAAATCATTTCACAAACATGTATGAATGTATGATATCACAAACATGTTGCTATTTTAAGTGTGAATAATTATTTGAACAAGCGCTATGTTGGAATTGTCATTTATTAGCTTAGAAGTTCGGGGTGATGAGAAACCACCGACAGAATTCTTGTTATATCGAAAGCAAGACAATTTATTTGCGATCCACTTGTTTATTAAATAAAATAAATTTAAATAAGATTTGTTCGTTTTTGTTAATTAGACAATGTATCATTACGGCATAAATTTGTTTACTTCCTGTTGGTAAAATCTCAACTTTGTACTGGACCATCATAACTGACCTATATATAAATTATAAATATATATGTTTATAAAAACTTGACTGCCAATTTTGTTAGTTTATTCCCCGCACCGGTTAATAAGTTAAAATATTTCATTTTACCAAAATATACTCCATTAATTAAAACTACATGTCTACACAACCATATGCAATTCCACTTACTAGTGAGCCGAATCGCAGTCAAAGTATCAGTATCAGTGCGATGAGTATGAGCGCAATGACTGAGGTTCAATTTTGGGCCTCAGAAACTATGGTAAGAGAGATGTATTTCTTACGGTCTTATGCAAAAGTGCCAGCAACATCTATGAGTTTCAGCTGTCAACTTCACAGAAACTTATTAGTAACCCCAGAAGACACAAAATAAAAAGGGGGGGGGGTAGGGTGACATATTAATATTAGTGGCAAGGGGTCCTTGTCACTATTTTTTATTTAATTATGCTGGTGGCACTTGTGCCTTGAAGTTGAAGCCTTGTGCATGACATTCTAATTAAAATCAATGATTTTGAATTTTATTATTTTTTTTAAAAAAAATTAGCTAATTTTAAATGTTGGTAATTTAAATTAAAATTTAATATTTAAATTATTATAATAATACTAAATGTAAGATACTAACATTGTTAGTAATGTTAGTCTTCTCAAAAATATTAATTTAATTTAAATGCTTAGCTGTCTCTGGTTTCCGTTTTTTTAAAGTTATAATATAATGTAATATATAGTACTAGATACGCCCCACGGCGTAGCATACGCCACAGACTTGCTCATGGATAGTGCAAAGAAAGGGGGAAAGAACGGACACAAACTACAGCACGAAGAAATCAACCCAACATGAGTGAACGCCGGTGGGGGGGGGGACACTGCGGTTATCTACCTGCCCACCACCCTAGCCTGCCACCCATAAACTGTGATTAGCTGACCCTAGCTAGGGTAAGCCATGTTCGCAAAAAAGGGAAAAGAAGGGGTACAAACACACATTTTAAAAATTAAAAAATAATGTCTTCACTGAGGCTTGAACCCAGGACCTTCCGCATGTAAAGCAGATGTGATAACCAATACACTACGAATCACATGCTATTCTGTGAAGGAACAACGCAAGTTAACGCAAGAACCATTGTTGGTCTCGAGACCACCTCTGCTTGCCAACTATAAACTGATTGGTCGACCACATCGAGGGTCATTCGTCATGTTCATTTGCACATACTCGCTTAGTAGATATAGATTAGTAGACTTATGCATTGCATCGAAAGACTAATGACATGATTCTGGCCAGGGAAGAGGCAGCTGCAAGAAAATGGCCCAGAACAGAACATGGGCCTCTTCTCCATATACATTGACCTGAATAAAGCCTTTGATACAGTCTGCAGAGAAGGGCTGTGCAAGATTATGGCCAAGTATGGTTGCTCAAGAAAGTTTATAGACATTGTAAGACAGTTCCATGATGGCATGCAGGCTCAGATCCAGGAAAACAAAGGAGCATCTGTACTCCTCCCAGTTACTAATGGTGTAAATCAGGGATGCGTTCTGCTTAGTCTCATGTTCTTAGCTATGCAGACAGAGACCTTCAGGGATGGGTTGAAGGATTGGACATTAGATATCACACTGCTGGTCGCTTGTTCAATCTCAGGAGGCTAAAAGCAAATACAAAGTTCAAGTCAGGCATCATCCTGGACCATTTTGTTTGCTGAGGGCTGGGCCCTCAACCCCGGCTCAGAAGCACACTTGCAACGCAGTGTTGATATATTTTTCAGTGCATGCTCAAACTAGGTACTTACCATCAGCACAAAGAAAACAGAAGTTCTGTACCAGCCAGCCCCAGGCAAGCCCTACAATGAGCAAAAAGTAACCGTAAATGGCTACAAAATCGTGCAGTGAGCCCCTTGACCTACCTTGGCAGCACATTGTCTCAGAGTGCCAACATTGATGATGAGGTGAATTTGCATATCTCAAAAGTCATTTCAACATTTGGCAGACATTTGACAGTTTCTGGAACAGATGGGGAATCAGCATTCACACCATATTAAAAGTACACAGGGCTGTTGTACTCCCTACTCTACTGTATGTATGTGAAACATGGGCCGTGTACCAACACCATGTGAGGTTGCTGAATCACTTTCACACCAAAAGCCTGAGAAAATTATCAACATCAAATGGCAGGAAAAAAATCATACTTGTCAGGGCAGGACTCCCATGTATTTATTTACACGAGCCTGGTGCAGTCCCAATTATGCTGACACAAACAGGCTCTTCTGTGGTGAGCTTACTGATGAACAGAAATCCAGTGGAGGTCAAAAGAAGCACTACAAGGATGCACTCAAGACTGCATTGAAGGTTTACGGCATTGGACATGACTCCTGGGAGGCAGCAGCCAGCGACCAAGCCTTCTGGCGCCTTATAATACAGAATTGCACAGCAACATGTGAATAAAAGAGACAGGCTTCAAAATCCAGACGACAGGGGAGGAAGGATCGTGCTCGAAACCCTCCTGATGACATCCTGACCATGTCTTGTCCGACATGTGGATGCAAATTTCTATCAAGGATAGGTCTAATAAGCCATCAAAGGACACACCAAGCTGCCACAGCTCATAGCTAATATGATGAGAATGGTCCTTGTTGATCACGACAGACAAACAACAATGACATGATTCTGATATGGATGTAAAATTAATACATTATAATAATTCATTCTCTAAAAGTCCACCTGAACCATGACTGCATCATTACTATTAAGTTACAGGTGGAATTAAATAGCTTGTCTAACATGAACATAATTGTTGCTGTTATGTATGTGATAATATTAATATATCAATATATTAAAAAAATCAATAGTTTGAAAATTTAAAATAAGTATTCAAAATCTTTTGTCTTTCACTGATTTTGGAATACAGATGTTATTCTACTAATTTTGACTAACTTCTGTGATAATTACAGACACTCCTTCTATACAAAAGATTATTGCACCCTACTCATTAATTTAATTGGGAACAATAAAATTACTCAGCAGTCAGATCCCAGGCAATATTTATGAAATGCTCGCAACTGTGAATCAGAATTCTGCAGCTTGCTTTTTAAAAAGCAGACCATCAAGTATATTATTTTAAATGTAGTAACTGTAGAATGTTATTTTTTCAGAGCATAACAGTTACTGTTTTTGTTGCTGTCATCACTGTACTTGTAGTGCTGTTCTTTGGAATATGGAAATACAAGTGGAGAGGTAAAATTATTGAATTATCTCATGTTCATTAATTTTCTGTATAGTTAACTTTTAATCATTTATTTTAAAAAATATTTTAGTTAATTGTCAGGGATACAATACTATTAATTTTCTTTAGATGGTTTGATGGACAGTTATAATTTTATTGCAATTCTTTAGTTTGAGCTGTCTTTTAAAAATACTGTATGAAGTATTTCATCGTATGTTAATTTATTGTGTAGTCTAACTTTAAAAAAAATATTTTGGAAACATTGAGGTGATTGTGAAAATTAGGATATATTCTGAGACAATAAATAACAACTAGTCAGAATAGAAATCCTTTTTTAAAAAAAAATCAGTTGTAGGTTATGAAAAGGCTTCTTTACATCAAATAAATCAACTCATATCACATATCAGTTAGTTCTTATTAATAAAATATCTATAAACTATTTCTCACTTCTTATACCCAGTCCCTCCCAGTCAAAATGAGGCACCAAAGAGGTACAGGTTTCGGAAGAGAGACAAGGTCATGTTCTTTGGCAGGAAAATGCTAAGAAAGGTGAAAACATTTTGAATACTAGACCTTACTTACACTCGTCTCAGGTAGAAAAAATTCAAATATCTTGAAATGCAAAAAATATGTAAAATGTTGTTTGATATTGTTGACCTTATTTGGAAACAGCCAAAGGCCTTTTCATGGGGAGTGTTATTTGTTATTACAAGCTTCAGATCCATGACAGAATTGCTGTGGTATATTCTGGTATTTATTTATTCTTATTTGGACTGCCAAGTTGGTTGCTAACTTTTGTTGTTAAGGTTTCCTGTACCTCAAAAAAATCTGCTTTATGGGGCTGAGGGTATATTCTACCTGTCTAATTACTGCAGTAGTAATAGTCTTGATCTTTGGTCTGGTTCTGACACTCTCTAATAGTCTATCATGCAATAGTGTAACTGCAAGAAACAAGACCAGCTTGTGGTCTGTGTAACAGCTGCCTCTTTAATCACCTGAACATTACATTTATAGCCATTCTCTCTGAGTTCACGACCTCACACGATTTCACTTCACAATACAAATCACGAGCTGCATACTCAGCCAAGTCAACTCGCATGCTCATACAATGTCAACAAAATTGAAACCTAGCGCCTATTAGTTATGAGACTGATATTTCTCATTGAAAATCAGGACAGCCAGACCCCAAACACCTCTATCTCTGCAACGCAGTGCTGCTAGATACCAGGGTCATAGAGCCGATCCAGCACATTTTAGTGTGGTTAACATACAACTGAACAGACTGTCGTAATGATAAATTCTGTGACATCATTGGTCATTTTATCCATAACAGACTGGATGACTCCATGATAGATGGCTGAGATAATGCAAAAATGTGCCAAATTTTTCAGTCGGGGTTGAATTTTAAATATTTTTTTCTTTGCACTGAAGTGTAATTTTTTTATTTTACAAGTTAACCACTTTATTTTTAGAGTTGCTGTTAAAAGTAGATTGGGTCAGTGATCAGTGTTTGTGCTTGTTGATATTTATGTTCCAGACTGCAAGGTATGGGTCAGTGATCAGTGTTTGTGCTTGTTGATATTTATGTTCCATGCTGCAAGGTATGGGTCAGTGATCAGTGTTTGTGATTGTTGATATTTATGTTCCAGACTGCAAGGTATGGGTCAGTGATCAGTGTTTGTGTTTGTTTATATTTTTGTTCCATACTGCAAGGTATGGGTCAGTGATCAGTGTTTGTGCTTGTTGATATTTATGTTCCAGACTGCAAGGTATGGGTCAGTGATCAGTGTTTGTGATTGTTGATATTTATGTTCCAGACTGCAAGGTATGGGTCAGTGATCAGTGTTTGTGTTTGTTGATATTTATGTTCCATACTGCAAGGTATGGGTCAGTGATCAGTGTTTGTGCTTGTTGATATTTATGTTCCAGACTGCAAGGTATGGGTCAGTGATCAGTGTTTGTGTTTGTTGATATTTATGTTCCATACCGCAAGGTATGGGTCAGTGATCAGTATTTGTGTTTGTTGATATTTATGTTCCAGACTGCAAGGTATGGGTCAGTGATCAGTGTTTGTGCTTGTTGATATTTATGTTCCATACTGCAAGGTATGGGTCAGTGATCAGTAGGGCTGTCAATTTTGTTGAAAAAAGCTGCCTGGGTACCCGTGAAAATTTCGAACGGGTACCCGGGTTACCCGTTCTAAACTTAAACGTCGCATAATTTTCCCCGTCATGATCGCTATACAATACAATGCAACCTAGCCACCATCCATGCACCTCATTTCACACAGTAGTAGTAGCCAACGGCTTGCTTCCAGTTACAGTAACATACTATTACTAATGCACTATAATTAACTATAATTATAATGCACTAAAAACTTTTATTCAATTCCTGCTGTAAATGCATTCGTCATACTCATAAATGACAATAAACTGGACATGCAAACAAAATGTCTACGGCAATGACGTAACATTCAGTGTCATACCTTTAACTTTAATATCCACTTGGCGTCGGTAGTCGATGCTAAGGGCGATGGCGTATGCTATACTGCGATAAATCGTAAGTGATCGTGCTTTGGTCAGTGGTACTGCTTTTGTTGACACCAAAATATTTCTGATATTGGGTGGATCGGCGGTTTGTTTATCAATATCAATTTTATGAATAACGTTCACATGGCGTTTTATCGCGTTGGGTTGCCACCCTTCACAGACACAAATTAATTACAATGGTTGCCGTGTCGCTGTCAACCTGATTGGCCTGATTCCACACGACGTCTAACCCATCTTGTTAACTTTAGGTGTATTGTTAATATCAATTTTTGGGCTAGGCAAACACGTGTCAATGAACACAAGAAACACACGCGAATGCAAGGGTGTGGGTTATAGCAGTGCTTCTCAAATTGGGGGTCCGCGGAAGTTATCAAGAAAGGATAGAAAAATATAATTATAATCCTCCAATTGCTATCAATAATACCAACCCTATAGAATTTGTCATTTTTGACAATAAGCAAATAAATGAAAGAAATAAAAGGAAATAAAATAAAAGGAAATATAATTCATTTCGCACCATGTAAGTAAAGGGAAAATAGTACACCGGTTCCAGATGCAATGGAAAACATTCCTGCCGGTCCGCAATACAAAAAATTTTGAGAAGCACTGGGTTATAGGAGGGAAGAGAGGAGAGGGGGGGGGAGTAGAAAAAACGCCATTAGATAGATAGTATCAATCGGTGACCCACTGTCGGCTATTTCAAAGCAAAGTTAGTTTCAAAGCAAGGGTGTTTGAATGAACAAAAAACAAACGCGGCATCTTTCATCTCTGTGCAGTCCATCCTCACAGCCGACGTCTGCCCATCTTACACTGTTAGCAACTATTTAATTTATTAAATTTAAATACTGACGACCTTGTACGAATTATTAGCATCAGTTTTTCTAGGTCACCACGTGTTAATGAACACAAGAAGTAAGGTGGATGTAAGGGGTGTGGGTTATAGGAGTGAAGGGAGGAGAGGGGGTAAATAAACAATATTAGCTAGTATCAATCGGCGTATTTCAAAGCAAAGTTAGTCAAAGCAAGAGTGTTTTTTTTATTAACAAACACAGCGTCTTTCATCTCTAAGCAGTACATCATTTTTTTTTGGCAGAGGACTTTTGTTTTCGTTATACGATTCTTTTAAAGAACCATTTTTTTAGTGTGTTGTGCGATTTCTGTTTCAGGTTGAGAGAAAAAAAATATATATAAAAATACATTGTATTTATTGGGACCGTATTTTATTTCCCGTTGACAGATATTTCCCGTTGACAGATATTTCTCCTTAGAGGTACTTCACAGCATATATTTGAAACAAAAATTTTCATTTGATAAATTGTTTCGCAAGCCACAATGTAAACACAAAAAGCCGCATGGGAGCCGAAGTTTAGCCTACGTTTAATATAGACATAGAAGCCACATTTTCACGGGTACCCGGGTGGAATTTTACTACCCGGGTAATCACACGGCAACGGGTACCCGGGTCCCGGGTACCCGTTGACAGGCCTAGTGATCAGTGTTTGTGATTGTTGATATTTATGTTCCATACTGCAAGGTATGGGTCAGTGATCAGTGTTTGTGTTTGTTGATATTTATGTTCCATACTGCAAGGTATGGGTCAGTGATCAGTGTTTGTGCTTGTTGATATTTATGTTCCATACTGCAAGGTATGGGTCAGTGATCAGTGTTTGTGTTTGTTGATATTTATGTTCCAGACTGCAAGGTATGGGTCAGTGATCAGTGTTTGTGCTTGTTGATATTTATGTTCCATACTGCAAGGTATGGATCAGTGTTTGTGCTTGTTGATATTTATGTTCCAGACTGCAAGGTATTGGTCAGTGATCAGTGTTTGTGCTTGTTGATATTTATGTTCCAGACTGCAAGGTATTGGTCAGTGATCAGTGTTTGTGCTTGTTGATATTTATGTTCCAGACTGCAAGGTATTAGAAAAACTTATTAATTTATCCCCAATGATGTTATTTTATTATTCTGCCACACACATCCAGGTCAAAAGTTTCACTCGTAACACAGTGGGTCCCAGCTCCGGTGGTGGACTAAGACGAAAGCCCAGTCACAAGCTTATGATATCAAGACTTCGAAGGTTAGTTTATCAAAAGCAATATTTTAAGATGAACATGTTATTCCTGTGAAAGACATGAATTTGTTAGTATTTTTAGAATATACTTATTGTTTACAGTTTTAAGAAGAAGATTACATTTTCAAACGAACCAAAAGGTCGTTAACATTAAAGAGACCGTTATCTTGCTGTGAAAAATGTGCACATAGCTTTATTTTAAAAATTAACACCTTACTTCATGCCATAACTAAAATGGTATTTATTGTTAGATTACTCAAACAGTAATTCTTGATCAACAAAACATTCATTAAACAAGAAAATAAGGGAACTCTTTAAAAAAAAAGTTTGTTCATTTTCTCCAACCTGGTCGTTTGTTTTCCAGTTCCTGATGTTAAAATTTTAAAAAAATAATTTTTGTTTGTTACTTTCAAAAGTTGACTTTGATCCTATTCCTGCCAGCATGATTCAGATGCTTGGTTTTGTCTTGACAAAAAGAGATACACTTAGAATACTGTTGGCACTAGCCAAAACGTCAAGGAAAAGAAAATGATTATGTTCTTTAAAACTTGCTTAAGTGTATAAGTATATACCTGGAATAGTAAGCCATGATTTCACTGTGAAATATAATGTCTAGCTGTTATATTCCATATCAATGGACTATACTTTTTATAGTCTGTAACTTTTAAAAATACTTATTCCGTTTTTTAAACTCATATTTGATTTTCTTATATCTTATTCAATATATAACAGCTCCATCTGGTGCCTTGGTGTGGCGTAATTATCTTATTCAATATATAACAGCTCCATCTGGTGCCTTGGTGTGGCATAATTAGTATCTATAAATTGGAAGAAGAAATAAAATCATTCATGGGTCTAAAATCTTCTCTTTTGTTTCCACACCAAATGATTGTTGTGTGTTGTGCTAAGTTTATGTGATATTTAAGTGCATCATTAAAACATCATTTTGACAAGATGGTAAATAAACAGTCACAATAAAACACTATAAACATTCCACAACGGTCTCAATCTTGTAGATAGCTTGTTTTTTTTTATTAAACCTTAGCTTGTCACTTTGTTATGACCAGAGTGTTTTAAGGAAAGCAAACTTAACCTTTAGCTTTCTGAGTTATTAGATTAACACCTTGTCCATGAACCTCTTATTAACAAAATGCATGGAGATAATGTAAACTTCATTGACCCAGTGATCTCCCAGCATGTTGAGCTGTAGTTGTGACCACAGCGTTTAACTTGACCCTGTGAATGCTGTAGAGTGCTTTGTATTTATTATATTTGTTTTTATCATCACTTCAGTGTCATTGAAGAAGCGAGGTAAACAGTTGATTCATAAATTAACTCTGTGTAACGCATGCCTCTACACCCCCCTCATTTCATCATTTTAGACATTCTCTTAGTAGATGTTCATCTCACATCCTGCAAGAAATAACATTTTTAACTATAGATGTCATTGTTTTGAGGCTATGTGTGCAATCGTATTAATGGCTGAATGTGTACAGAAATAACAATTGTATACTTTGGGTTATATCTGTGTCACATTTCTTACTATCCAAGAAAAAGCACCCTGAAAATTGAGTTTTTATTATTTTGTACAGTACTGTGTGTGTATATCTTGCTATTAGGCAAACTGTATAATATAAGGTATAGTCACTTAACATAAGAATTGCAATACAACTATCTGTTCATTAATCAGAATACGGGGAGGGGGAAAACTGCATTCAGATTGAAGTAATTAACAAACATACACTGGGTTGAGTAACACCTGAAGAAAATCAATACAGAAAAAAAAGTAAAGTTTTAGCCAAGTAGCAAGCTGTAAAGATAGACATACTGGTTGTAGACCTTCAATTAACAAAAACATATTACCAATTATTCATGGGAAAAAAAATAAATAAAAAGTGGTTAAGTTAATACAACAGTGTTAGCACAATAATTATTTTTAGTATCAATAAAAAAAGAAACAACTAATCCCCTGAAAAGTATTTGAGAGACTTGAATTAGTTGATATTTTTAGGGGTGAAAAGGGTTGGTGCAGGGGAAAAGCTTATAGCGTAAAGCTTCTGTGCATTTCCATTTATGTATAATTGTGTAATTTTATTGTACTGGGGAGTTCGATCCCCCTAAGTCGTGGACGTCAAGCCCCACTTCACCTCAATACCATGGACTTGATAAATTTTGTACAGTGGGTTGTCATACAAGTCTTTTAAGCGTTTTCTGTGAAAATGAATATTACAAATAATTTTGTATAATGAATAATTTTTAAAAATGTACCTGTTAAAAGTTGCTGCGACCTTGTAAACTAGTCAATAAAGGGAAGCTTAAGTTTCAATTTTATATCAACTCAAATACTGCGATGATTCAACAAATTTATTTTTACTAGGCCAACAATGTTTAATTTGTCTTTTATTCATAAATTATTGATTTTTGAAAAGAAGTGTTGATATAAACAACAAAAGATGGAGTTCAATATCCCACCTAAGCCTAAGATTTGATAGAGAAAAATAAAAACAAAATTTTTCTCTCTCCTTTACTAACATTGTTAACTGGAGAATTTAAATACCCAGGGTGTGGGAGGGGTAGGAGGAGGGATACTTCTGCTTCCTCACGCCCTCACCCTTAGTAGACAGCCCTTTGATGCTAAAGTAACAGCAGAACTGATTTGTCTTTTTGGATTGGTTTTGGGACTTTAACACTACATGTAACCCATTGTGTATCCTGTCTGTGACTAGAAGAACACTGTATAAACATAAGGGTTCATCGTACATACAATTTTCATACTTGCTCTGCCTGGCCTGGCTTTGAAGCTGCATGCTGCAGGCATATCAATTTATACAAAAAACAACTTTACATCTTCATTGGTTGTTTTTGTAGAAATTTGAACAACTTATTCTTATAACCAGGATCCAATATCTTCAAGTATTCTGTTAATTTCTTTGAAATATTGTTTCATTTAATTAATCACATCTTTGTAGTATCTGATTTAGCATCCCTAAATTTTCATATACACCCAAGCTCATCAAACAATAAACAACCTCTCTTAAAATTAGATATAGAGATAAGAAATTACAAGAAGAACCCAAACTCTACCAATAATATATGTAACAAGGGGAATATTTTGAGATTAGATTTTCAGCTCACGTGAATTAATGTAGAAACTTAATTACTCCCCTTCCAGCTCAAGATTTTGAGGTTGCTGACCACCGTGTTAGTAGGATAATACAGTACTACAAAAGCCAACATGTCATTTCAATAGCATATAATTTACCCCATGGTATGTCATGGGATGTAGATGTTCCTTATTGGAGAATAGACTTTTTTTTACATAGAGGGGGAACATATTTTTTTTTCTGTTGAAATATATATTAAATACATACAATATCAAATAAATATTCTCAAATTAACATTAAACAGCCTGAATGAGCATTTCAAAATTATTGCATGCTTACAAATCAACTTAACAGACGAAGAGCAAATGCTTGAGAGGGATAGCAGCTTGATTGAACTCTGACAGACAACTTTTGTATCCCTGTAACTACTAACAATATTTGGCCATACTACTTTTGAACATTTATTCATTCTGTTTTGATTTCATGAGTAAAATAATTTGCAAGAAATGCAGGTTTAAATTTGATTTTTCATTTGTAGACTAGAAACTTGTAAATATTTTTTTTTACTTCATTCGTTTTCTTTCCCTCTATAAATATGTTTATATTTGTAGCTTTTATCACCTGTCACTTTTATTTTATATCGTAATAATGAACATTTTAAAAATAACATTTACTTTGTCATATAGTTTTGTTCTTTTAAAGTGAACTGTTTGTGACACAAGTCATTAAAACAAAGACATGCAAATAGTCATTATGAAAAAAGAATAAACCCAATTCATGTAGGTGAAAACAAAAGTGAAACATAAAGCCTTACCAAATCGGAAAAGGAACAGCCTGTATTTTACTTGTGCTAAAATTATTCCATGTTCACAGATGACAAATGACATAATCTATTGAAAAAATTTGTAACAACTAAAATGAACATGGTTTTTAAATGTTTTATTTTTTTAAAAAGTTATCATCATTAAAAAGCATTTTCTGGTGATTTGTTTGATTGCCAGGTTTCTAGCGCATCGCAAGGATCCAAGTAAGCCACGCTTGAAGCAGCAAAGTCCACCACAGTCATTCCTAGAAGCTGATTGGTCAGATATCAATGATGATCACAGATTGCCACCAGAAGTGTTGTACATGCTCCGTAGCATAAGGTGACTATGGCTCTTAATTTAAATGTAATTGATTAGCCTGATTTATAATTGGAATATTAAATTTATGTGTGATGCTGCTTTCTGTAGTTAATTTATTTTTATAAAAATTTATGGCTATTGTTAATTACATTATGTGGAAACATAAAAGGTACCAGGGTCTAATTTGTTTTTATGAATAAATTTTTAAAATTTTAATTTTTATAAACATACATTATTTTTAAAAAAATGTATATACATATTTGATAAAATGTCTGAGAATATAAAGAAGTCATATTTTTTTTTCTTTTAGAGTGTTTGGTCACCTTGAGAAACCATTTTTTCTTGAATTATGTCGGTACATGGAGACCATCACATTGCGAGCTGGACACTTCCTGTTTAAAGTTGGAGATCCTGACGATAGTATTTATGTTGTCCAAGATGGTTTACTGGAAGTCTACATAACTGATGTGGTGGGCTGAACTCATTGTATCATAACATTTTGGGGCGTATTCAACTTGTGCAGTATATTTCTGGCAATAATAATATGATTTATGGCAAATGATTTTTTAGTAAAATCTTAAAAGCCTGGCTGGTTATTTCATTGTGGTTGTAATCTGATGTGTTCAATTTAATGTAAATATTAGTTATAATTTGAAAACAAACTTGTTTAAAATTAAAACTTAGATTTCATATAAGGCTGTGATTTTGACTGTTTATTGGTTTTGTCAGTTTAACATTGATGTGATTGTTAGGTTCTGGATTTTCAAAAAGAAATACTGTATTGAAAATTAATTTATTTAATTAAATGACCCGATTGTGGAGCAATTAAAAATTTTTTTAAATAAATATTAGATTGTACAATTAAAAAAAAGGGGGATTTGGATTATTGGATTATTAAGTGTTTACTGGTTTTATTACTTGCCAGGATGGAACAGAACACCTGATAAAACAAGTGGCCACTGGCAACAGTATACACAGTCTATTGTCAATCTTAGACATTCTCACTGTAAGTTTGACACCTAGGTGAGGCATCAGCTCCTTATCACATATATAATAAACATTTTATAGTCTTATAACTTTTTTAATCTGATTATATTTTATTCAAATTTCAATAGTCTTCATTTCAGACTTAATTATATTCTATAAAGTTGTATTTATTTATTTCAGGGCCATCCTGGCGCATTTAAAAGTGTTTCAGCTAGAGCTGTTGCAGACTCCACCATTTTGAGACTCCCTGCCCATGCTTTCAAGTCCATGTTTGAGAAATTCAACGAGTCAACTGTCAAGGTTGTACAGGTAAACAAAGAATCCGTTCCGTTAGCTTTTGTTTATTCCCCAATGTTTTGATCAGACAGACCAAACAGCCTCAGCCAGCTAAATAGCCTATCCTCAGTTTTCACACTATATTTAACAGTTGCCCAAAACTTGTTGATTCTTATATCAAAGAGATCTGGATGAATTAAATCTTTTTTTTTGTCCTCAAAATTAAGAGCTGCAGCTAAATAATCTTTTTTAGCACAGTAAATCCTGGCTTGAAGGAGAACTCATTACAATAATGAAACAATCTGTCTTATGGGTCAATTGAACCTGGCAATACAGGTGAAAGTGCAACTAGCTCAATTTTATTTATTTACATATAATTTTATTATTTATTTATATTTTCCACCACCTAAATTTACTAAACAGTCTAGTGAACACCACACTGCTACCATGTATACATCACTTTTTATGGGGTTATCTGTTGTTAGAATGACTGGGTAAACTAGCTGAAATCCAGTTATCATAAGTTCCACTAGCTTGATCCCCCCCCACCCCCCTGCCGAATAACACAATTAACTTTGCCACTTGACAACCCCACCCCATGGCCCCACCCCCTTGCCCAATATCAACTATTTGCCTGCGTTCAGACAGTCATGACACAGAATCTCACTGCCCGATAGCAACCATAGGACTCAATAATCTTCTGCATAGAAGGAGCGTCTGTAACAGATAAGATAAGATAAGATAGATTTTTTTACCCATTTCCCCACTCAGTACAGCAAATATACAAAAACATGTGAAGATGGTTTTAGCGAGAATGAGGAAGCTGTTAGACCTTGACACCACTAAGACAATATAAGTTTAATATGAATTCATGTTTAATTATTAAAAATAATGTAAATTTGTTGTTCCTTTCAGCCAGAGAGACACGTGCCTGTTTTCCTTGTTGCTCATTCGATGTATATTTGTGTTGTTCTCAGATTATAATGATTCGACTCCAGCGTGTGACATTCTCTGCTCTCCACAACTACCTCGGACTGAGTAAAGAATTGCTCAAGCCTGTGAGTGGTCAGGTTAATGGTGTTCCCACATTAATCATCAGCTGAATGGTGGGGATAGCCCAAGGCATATGTGTGGATGTGTGTGATACTATATGAATTAAGGTTGTTAACGGTTAACCGGTCCTCAGGTCGGGACCGGTCCCGTTTAATCAGGACCGGTTTACCGTAACTTCATTTAGTCGGTATTAGCTTATTACCCAGAGTTAATTTTTTGTTGTGTTACAGCAGACTACCAGAGCCAATACGCAAGCGACCATGACGTCAAAGCGTTTTCTTAATATTTAGGTCTATAAATGATAGAAAAATACACGTCATCACTGTTAGTGGAGTTCGGCTACTGAACGATTTTTTATATTTTTTTTATTTGCTTAGTTGCCGAAGCATAGTACCAGAAGTAACACAGCGCAGCGCTAATGTCAAAATGTAAATAACGGTCAAGGCCGCGACTGTTACTATTTATATTACAAGAGGTCAAATTGGATTTTGGTTTCATATCAACAGTTTCCAGCTACGTACGAGCACATCAAAGGCATTAGACTTAAAATTACCACATTGATATAAAATTTTATGCTTTAAAAAAAAACTTTGTGTGTGTTGGAAAATGAGCACTATGCATGTGAGCTGAAGGCAAGCGGGTGGTGATGTCAAGTGACCTTTGATGTCACCATCGGACCTCATGAGGCGAAAATTTGATGAATTCTCTTGTTGTTTCTAAAAAAATTAAGGAAAAATACGGACCGGACAGTAAAACTGGCTTTTTTTTAATGGTTAACCGGTCCGCAAAAACAAACTGACTTTACAACATTTGATAATATGCAGTTTTAATACTTTAATTACATAAAAATAAAAAATTCAATATCATTTCGGTTTACTTCTTTTTCGGGCGTTTTTTAAATTTTTATTTGAATTCGCTGTTTAGACGCCATCGCTTAAGTCTAGCGACGGTATCACGGGCAAATCAGACAACGCAAGGCGAGGTTCACAAAACATAGTAAAAAATATGGACCGACTGCTAACCGGCCTTTTTTTTTGAATGGTTATCCAGTCCTCAAAAACAAGTGGTCTTAAAAACCTTAATATAAATTGACTCTAGTAAAATAGCTTGCTTGATAATTATTTTAATAGATTGATACTTTGTAATAGTAAAATGCTTTAACTCAAATATCTGGAACAATTCTCAAAAAACACACAAAAAAACAACTCAAGAGTTACATAAAAAGACAAGCGTATCAATGTAGTAACACAGAAAATCTCTGCAAAATGAACTTGAAGTTCATGATCATTGACTGTACATAGCATGCTGGGTATCTTTATTTACTGTAAATAGCATGCTGGATACTTTAAAAAAAAATAATAATTTATTATTATTTTTTTGTATAGGCAGCTAGCCATTATTTATACAAAAATAATTTCTTGTGTATAAGAACATTGTTTTGTGTAACATTTGCAACTATTTTGACTCTTCTCTTAGAAAAAACAACACAATTTGCTTTAGTGTTCTTTATGACTATGTCACAGTGTGAAATTTAAACGGTTGAAAACAAAGCTTGGGACATTTCTGTACTTTTGGGAGGAAAAAGATAGACGTGATTATGTGGAAGGAGTTAATCAAATCCATAAGACCCATTGCAGTGTCAGTGTGTATTTAATAGCTAAAGGGAAAAACTCAGCCATTTGATAGGAATTCAATAATTTGCTAGGTAATCCTGTTGCATCATGGGGCCCAAATAATTATTTCGATTTTCTTATGTCCTCACAGGAAGGTCATTCAGAAGGCAAAGAGCTACACATCCACCGTGTGTCCCGCCCGAGCATATCCTCACCTGGTCTCGGCAGTCCTGTCCGTCTTACAGCAAATCAAAGCGGGGCAACCGGTGAAACCATCAAAGAGGAAACGGATGGTAAACCAGCTGGTGGGACACCACAGAAAAGGCCCACAAGTAAGTTGGTGATTTTGGTAATTAATCTACTCTCTTATAATTTATAATCTATGAGTTACTGATATGATCTGTGCCATTCTGCCATCATTCGTTTCAACTGTAAAATTCCAAGTTGAATAAAATTAAATCAGTTATTATCAAATGTAGTCACGCGGTTTTCTTAAAAAATATTTAATTTGATGAAAGTAAAAATGTTAACATTATTTCAATAAGAGCCGACATCTTTTTCTTTTTGAATGCAAAATATTTTTTTTTAAATGTTGAAAATCCACATTTTACCACACAAAAATAAGTATCAATCCTGATCCCATCACAAATCCGTCCCTCATATTGTGTTGCTATGGTTGCCCCCAGTTGCCAAGCCTCTGGTTGAATCAGGTTCCCAGCTATCAGATTTTGATGCTGCCCTGATGAGAGCCAGGGCGTCCGTGTCTGACGACAAGAGTATCGTGCTGAGTGGGTCTCCGCCCAGGAGGGTCACCATCATTGAGGTAATTGGGTCAATAAAGACGCACCTCACTGTGCTTAACTTGTTTACTTGACCCCAGGAGGGTCACCATCATTGAGGTAATTGGGTCAATAAAGACGCACCTCACTGTGCTTAACTTGTTTACTTGATCAAATATCTACCTGAGAGTCAACAACTTCCCTTCAAAAATTTCTGTCACTTTTTAGATTATTCAATATAACAACTCCCTTACTTTCACTGTTCCATATTTTATGCTAACTGTATCTGAATCCTTCTGGTTTCAAAACTTGAGGTCAATGGGTTCAGGTGGATGGTTTTAGTTAGTAAAGACTGCATCTACGGTGCCAAACTTTTTCTAACTGCCCAACACACATGCATAGAAAGATGTAAGCTGCTCATCTCTGAATTAAAATTTACACAAAAATATCTATTATGAGATATAAAACATTATAATATTTTTGCTCTTTTTGGTCTCGGTATCATTTTGAGACCCCTAACTGGGATCATGACTCTTTGAGACCCCTAACTGGGATCATGACTCATGTGTCTTTGTGTCTGCTTGAGACACCCACACTGACATGGGAAAACCCCATCCTTGAAATTTGTCATCTTGAAGTACATCCCCAATGTAATTTCATAGACTAAACAAGGTCGTCTACCCTTGCAGTCAGGAGGTGGAGAGGCCTCGCCTTCATCGTCTTACAGATCACGCACCATCCCAGACGAGGACTACATCCTGTCCCTGGCCTCCAAAGATCTGGTTCAAATCCTGGGGTTAAAGGTCAGTCTGTGTGCATGTGGACATTTCTGTAAGAGAGTGTTGAAACTTTGCCTGCATTTTGGTGAACATGTCTTTGGATGGAGTTAAACTTATATTAAAGAAGGCAGAATACATTCCAGAGCCCTACAACTTAAGACTAGAGGAATCAATGTCTAATTTTTGGATTTAAGAATTGCATATATTATAGGTATATGGTAACAGGAAACAATTTCTAAGTGTTGGAATTACACATGTAAATAATATTGCCAGGTGATAATGGGAAACAATTTCTAACTGTTGGAATTACACATGTAAATAATATTGCCAGATGATAATGGGAAACAATTTCTAACTGTTGGAATTACACATGTAAATAATATTGCCAGATGGTAATGGGAAACAATTTCTAACTGTTGGAATTACACATGTAAATAATATTGCCAGATGGTAAAGGGAAACAATTTCTAACAGTTGGAATTACACTTGCATATAATATATAGAGATGATATAGGGAAATAATTTCAGACTTTCTAAATCAGCTTGTCCCTCACTCACCCTCTTATTTCCTGAACTGAACTGATGAAACTTTTGTATTGTTTAGGATGCCAGCCTTCTGAACAGCAAGCTGACACTGAGCTATGTCAGATCTGGATGTATCTTCTGCAAGCAGGGAGATCAGGTACAGACCTACCCACTGAAAGGACACTCTGTCCTGGGGGCCATGTTTTCAATAAGTTAAACTTGTTCAAATAAACATGACCACCAGGAGACAGAATTTTTTATGAGACTTTGTCTTTGCAATATAAAAGCATCAACTGGGGAAAAGGAAACATGGATTATCACTGTTGAAGAATATTTTACTATTTTGTGTACACATCTTATTAAAAAAAACATAAGTCTTAAAAAAAAATCTGTCAAATAAAAGCTATTACAGAAACCCTTTCCATTTCCTTTAAATTTATACTCTTTATACCATCTTTATAATATTAACTCATTCAGTTCTGAAGGGCTACTTCCAAATCTACTAAATTTTTCTGACAAATGGGAAGTTACTACATTAAGCTTTTGATTCCATTAGAAAAATGCTTTTTTTATCTTAAGATATTGAATTATCTTAATAAATACAATGACTAATACATCAAAAAATGAATTGCGTTCAATGATATCATAACATTAACTGCATAAAAATGACAATGAAAGACCAGTTAAAGTCATTTTCGGCACCTCGGGTGAATACATACTTGATAGAGACGCATCAAACTAAATCATACATGTATTGAAAGTCAAACAAGATAAAAACATCTGCTATTTAAATCCTTTATATTAACTCGTGGTGTCTGCGGCCGACCGACCTTGCTTGCTTGCTTGTCGCCAAAACTTTTGATCGATTTTTAACCCACTTGCTCGCAAGATAGCGAGCTGAAATTTTGCAGGCAGTTTTGTACCGATGATAAAAACAATGTATCAAAATTTCAGATCGATCGCATGTACCGTAATTAAATTATTGATTTTTTAGATTATTTTATTTATTCCTATGTATCATGCTATTTTTTGAGATAGAGCGTCGCGGTGCGTATTATATTGAACAACCTTTCTGTCGCGCAATAAGGTGCGTATTTTATTGACAGCTCTTTTTATAAACATATTCCTGATCGGTGCGCATTATATTAAACATGTTTTACGACACAACTGCAATTTTGTATTTCTGGATGGTCTGGCGCTGCGTATTATAATGAACATTCTTTTAATTACTTCTCGTACATAAAGGATTTATAGTCAAAAACTTGGTTTTTTACGGGTTTTTCTTATTTATATTTATGTCTCATAGAATCACAAAATAGCCAGAAGTTTCCAGGAAAGCGAGATATTGATGCTATTTTTAACTAAAAATGGAGAGCGTGTCGCTATGCAAATGGGCGCATTTGGTCACATCCGTAACCATCAAAGGCGCATTTAGTCGAATCAGGGGCATATTAGTAAAAGGAAAAAGGAGAAATGGAAGTTTACTATTGAAGCTTAGTTTATTACTTTATTTACAAATCGTACAATAAACAGACATCTTTAAAAAAAACAAAAAAAAACTGTCAAATAACAGCTACAATAGAAGATCTACCCTTGCCATTGAATTTATCCTCATGTTTTTACCATTGGCTCTTTTTTTCCAGGACACAAGTTTGTTTTTCCTGGTGAAAGGGACGGTTAGTGTCCTACAGAATGTCGTGGGAGAAACTGCCAAAGAGGTCAGGAAAATTTTCTGTAACACTGCATTTATTAACTGGTGTTGATGTTTGTTCTATCACAGGCGTCCATGTTCAGTACTGACATTGATGTTTGTTCTATCACAGGTGTCCATGTTCAGTACTGACATTGATGTTTGTTCTATCACAGGTGTCCATGTTCAGTACTGACATTGATGTTTGTTCTATCACAGGTGTCCATGTTCAGTACTGACATTGATGTTTGTTCTATCACAGGTGTCCATGTTCAGTACTGACATTGATGTTTGTTCTATCACAGGTGTCCATGTTCAGTACTGACATTGATGTTTGTTCTATCACAGGTGTACATGTTCAGTACTGACATTGATGTTTGTTCTATCACAGGTGTACATGTTCAGTACTGACATTGATGTTTGTTCTGTCACAGGTGTCCATGTTCAGTACTGACATTGATGTTTGTTCTATCACAGGTGTACATGTTCAGTACTGACATTGATGTTTGTTCTATCACAGGTGTACATGTTCAGTACTGACATTGATGTTTGTTCTATCACAGGCGTCCATGTTCAGTACTGACATTGATGTTTGTTCTATCACAGGCATCCATGTTCAGTACTGACATTGATGTTTGTTCTATCACAGGCATCCATGTTCAGTACTGACATTGATGTTTGTTCTATCACAGGCGTCCATGTTCAGTACTGACATTGATGTTTGTTCTATCACAGGTGTCCATGTTCAGTACTGACATTGATGTTTGTTCTATCACAGGCGTCCATGTTCAGTACTGACATTGATGTTTGTTCTATCACAGGTGTCCATGTTCAGTACTGACATTGATGTTTGTTCTATCACAGGCATCCATGTTCAGTACTGACATTGATGTTTGTTCTATCACAGGCGTCCATGTTCAGTACTGACATTGATGTTTGTTCTATCACAGGCGTCCATGTTCAGTACTGACATTGATGTTTGTTCTATCACAGGTGTCCATGTTCAGTACTGACATTGATGTTTGTTCTATCACAGGCGTCCATGTTCAGTACTGACATTGATGTTTGTTCTGTCACAGGCGTCCATGTTCAATACTGACATTGATGTTTGTTCTGTCACAGGCGTCCATGTTCAATACTGACATTGATGTTTGTTCTGTCACAGGCATTGTTGTTCAATACTGACATTGATGTTTGTTCTGTCACAGGCATTGTTGTTCAATACTGACATTGATGTTTGTTCTATCACAGGCATTGATGTTCCACGCTGAACCAGGGGAAATAATTGATGTTTTAGCAGTGTTGACAGGAGAGCCATCTTTCTTCACCATGAGAGCTAAAACTGATGTCGTAATGGCTGTCATATCCAAACCAGACTTTTATCAGTAAGGAATTCTATTTGTTTTAAAGCCTTCACTCATAAGACATTTTGGGGCTGGGTTCTTTATTGACCTGATGTTTCTTTTTGGCCCAGCACATACGGGTTGTTTATTGACCCGATGTTTCTTTTTGGCCCAGCACATACGGGTTGTTTATTGACCCGATGTTTCTTTTTGGCCCAGCACATACGGGTTGTTTATTAATCCGATGTTTCTTTTCGGCCCAGCACATACGGGTTGTTTATTGACCCGATGTTTCTTTTTGGCCCAGCACATACGGGTTGTTTATTGACCCGATGTTTCTTTTTGGCCCAGCACATACGGGTTGTTTATTGACCCGATGTTTCTTTTTGGCCCAGCACATACTGGTTGTTTATTAATCCGATGTTTCTTTTTGGCCCAGCACATACGGGTTGTTTATTGACCTGATGTTTCTTTTTGGCCCAGCACATACGGGTTGTTTATTGACCCGATGTTTCTTTTTGGCCCAGCACATACGGGTTGTTTATTGACCCGATGTTTCTTTTTGGCCCAGCACATACGGGTTGTTTATTAATCCGATGTTTCTTTTCGGCCCAGCACATACGGGTTGTTTATTGACCCGATGTTTCTTTTTGGCCCAGCACATACGGGTTGTTTATTAATCCGATGTTTCTTTTCGGCCCAGCACATACGGGTTGTTTATTGACCCGATGTTTCTTTTTGGCCCAGCACATGCGGGTTGTTTATTGACCCGATGTTTCTTTTTGGCCCAGCACATGCGGGTTGTTTATTGACCCGATGTTTCTTTTTGGCCCAGCACATACGGGTTGTTTATTGACCCGATGTTTCTTTTTGGCCCAGCACATACGGGTTGTTTATTAATCCGATGTTTCTTTTCGGCCCAGCACATACGGGTTGTTTATTGACCCGATGTTTCTTTTTGGCCCAGCACATACGGGTTGTTTATTAATCCGATGTTTCTTTTCGGCCCAGCACATACGGGTTGTTTATTGACCCGATGTTTCTTTTTGGCCCAGCACATGCGGGTTGTTTAATGGACCGATGTTTCTTTTTGGCCCAGCACATGCGGGTTGTTTATTGACCCGATGTTTCTTTTTGGCCCAGCACATACGGGTTGTTTATTGACCCGATGTCTCTTTTTGGCCCAGCACATGCGGGTTGTTTATTGACCCGATGTTTCTTTTTGGCCCAGCACATGCGGGTTGTTTATTGACCCGATGTTTCTTTTTGGCCCAGCACATACGGGTTGTTTATTGACCCGATGTTTCTTTTTGGCCCAGCACATACGGGTTGCTTATTGACCCGATGTTTCTTTTTGGCCCAGCACACGCGGGTTGTTTATTAACCAGATGTTTCCATCTCAAAAAGTTTAACAGTGGAATTACATATTCTTTTGATGGAGCTGGTATTCTTAATAAATTTGAGACTTAAGATTTACATAATAAAACACTTAATATTTTATTCAGAGGCAAAATAAAGTCTACAATTTGTCAATGATCTGAATCAAACTTAATACTTTGTTACTTTGTTGTCTTCCTCAAATTGATCATAATATAAACAGTGAATCTAATTTTTAAAAAAATAAAACAATGAATCAATCACTAAATAATGAGACAGTCTAATTACATGATGGAGAGAGTGAGTCTAATCACAAGATGCGACAGTGAGTATAGTTCCAAGATGATGTAACTGTTTGACTCCAGTGGATGAGGAATGGGGTCAAGTCATTTCAGTGATTTGGGGAGTGTCCAAAGTTCTGTCACTAGTTCACAGCTCACTAAACATGCTACAGTAACAAGAACATCTGCTGATGTGCTAGTGTTAAAATAATAACATCTTCTGATATGCTAGTGTTAAAATAATAACATCTGCTGATATGCTAGTGTTAAAACAAGAACATCTGCTGATGTGCTAGTGTTAAAACAAGAACATCTGCTGATGTGCTAGTGTTAAAACAAGAACATCTGCTGATGTGCTAGTGTTAAAACAAGAACATCTGCTGATGTGCTAGTGTTAAAACAAGAACATCTGCTGATATGCTAGTGTTAAAACAATAACATCTTCTGATATGCTAGTGTTAAAACAATAACATCTTCTGATATGCTAGTGTTAAAACAATAACATCTTCTGATATGCTAGTGTTAAAACAATAACATCTGCTGATATGCTAGTGTTAAAACAATAACATCTGCTGATATGCTAGTGTTAAAACAATAACATCTGCTGATATGCTAGTGTTAAAACAATAACATCTGCTGATATGCTAGTGTTAAAACAATAACATCTGCTGATATGCTAGTGTTAAAACAATAACATCTTCTGATATGCTAGTGTTAAAACAATAACATCTGCTGATATGCTAGTGTTAAAACAATAACATCTGCTGATATGCTAGTGTTAAAACAATAACATCTGCTGATATGCTAGTGTTAAAACAATAACATCTGCTGATATGCTAGTGTTAAAACAATAACATCTGCTGATATGCTAGTGTTAAAACAATAACATCTGCTGATATGCTAGTGTTAAAACAATAACATCTGCTGATATGCTAGTGTTAAAACAATAACATCTGCTTATATGCTAGTGTTAAAACAAGAACATCTGCTGATATGCTAGTGTTAAAACAATAACATCTTCTGATATGCTAGTGTTAAAACAATAACATCTTCTGATATGCTAGTGTTAAAACAATAACATCTACTGATATGCTAGTGTTAAAACAATAACATCTTCTGATATGCTAGTGTTAAAACAATAACATCTTCTGATATGCTAGTGTTAAAACAATAACATCTTCTGATATGCTAGTGTTAAAACAATAACATCTTCTGATATGCTAGTGTTAAAACAATAACATCTGCTGATATGCTAGTGTTAAAACAATAACATCTTCTGATATGCTAGTGTTAAAACAATAACATCTTCTGATATGCTAGTGTTAAAACAATAACATCTACTGATATGCTAGTGTTAAAACAATAACATCTTCTGATATGCTAGTGTTAAAACAAGAACATCTGCTAATTTTTGGAATTAGCAACTTTTGACGAAATAACTATTGATCTATTTTCCTGTTGTATCATTTGGTTTTTTTACCTTAGTTGTTGTTTTTCAGAATAATGAGAGTTGAGCCATTCGTGGTCCTCAATGTGGCCCACTGCTGTGTCAAGCGAATGTCACCTTTTGTACGCCAGATTGACTTTGCTCTTGACTGGCAAATGCTTGAAGCAGGCAAAGCTCTCTTCAGGTAACAGAAAAGTTGTTAAAAAATCGACCTGCCTTTATTTCCAGCATCGTATGGTTTTGCTAGCTGTGTTTTTCCTATTTCGTTTACCTGTAAGGTATTCTACTTTAGGCTTTTTTCACAATAATAGTTCCCCCCCCCCATTTTATAATCTTGTGATATTAAAGACATTACATATATTAGATATTAAAGGCATGGGGGTGGCAGCTGATAAAATTTAGAAATATTTATTTCACCTTGTGACTCAAGTAAGAATTTATTAAAGTAATTTGTCATACACGTATAGATTTTGAAAGAACTTTTTTTATAATATTAGGTTTAGATTTAAATTTTAATTTTCGTATATGATTTAATTATATATATTTTAGCATGTCAGATTCATTTAAAATAAGTTTTGATTTTTAAAAAAATTAATGTAATAATTTTGCTAATCAGATGTAAGGAGATTTTTTTTAAGCAAAATAATTGGAAATAAGTGTGTCCTTTATGTCGTCAAATACAGTACCTGTAGTTGGTTTTTTTTATCTGATGAGGTATATCTCCTTTGAATCTTTCCTTGATATTCATTTGTCTGATTGCTGGTTAATTTCAATCACACATTCAAAAACTTTATGTGATGTAATCCCTGATAAGATGGTTTAACACACCCTAAATAACTTATAAGATTGAACAACGGCAAGTTACTTACTTTTAATGATCATTGGATGCACATCTGCAGGCAAGGCGATGCCAGTGACAGCATCTTCATTGTCCTAACTGGCCGCTTGAGATCCGTCATAACTCTGGTTGGAGGGAAGAAGGAGCTGGTCAACGAATTTGGACGCGGGGAGTTGGTGGGCATTGTCGAGGTGCTGACCCAACACGAGAGAGCGACCACAGTGCTTGCTATTCGGTAGGCCGTTTACAACACATCAAATTACTTTGTAGAACTTTTCATTCTACACAGTTTTGCCCCAAAAATCTTTCACACAATCTTAACAAACCACTTTTGACATAAACTGATTTGAAAATACTGGCAAAATTGAAATAATTTTATTGTTTTCACTATGATTGTGTCACTTGTGGTGTGTTCACTGAAGTGATGGTTGCATCACATCAAAAAGGTGTATTCACTCAAGTGATGATTGTGTCACTTAGAAGTGGTGCATTCACTCAAGTGATGATTGTGTCACTTAGAAGTGGTGCATTCACTCAAGAGATGATTGTGTCACTTAGAAGTGGTGCATTCACTCAAGTGATGATTGTGTCACTTAGAAGTGGTGCATTCACTCAAGTGATGATTGTGTCACTTAGAAGTGGTGCATTCACTCAAGTGATGATTGTGTCACTTAGAAGTGGTGCATTCACTCAAGAGATGATTGTGTCACTTAGAAGTGGTGCATTCACTCAAGAGATGATTGTGTCACTTAGAAGTGGTGCATTCACTCAAGTGATGATTGTGTCACTTAGAAGTGGTGCATTCACTCAAGTGATGATTGTGTCACTTAGAAGTGGTTATTCACTCAAGTGATGATTGTGTCACTTAGAAGTGGTGCATTCACTCAAGAGATGATTGTGTCACTTAGAAGTGGTGCATTCACTCAAGAGATGATTGTGTCACTTAGAAGTGGTGCATTCACTCAAGTGATGATTGTGTCACTTAGAAGTGGTGCATTCACTCAAGTGATGATTGTATCTGTTTGTGTCTATCCTAACAGAGATACTGAATTGGCCAAAATTCCAGCAGAGCTTCTCAACCTGATCAAGCTGAGGTACCCACAAGTGGTTGCCCGGTTGATCCATCTGCTGGGCACGAGTATACTGGGAAACTTGCAGCAGAGAAACACCATGAGCCTCCAGACATCAATATCACGGGAGAGTGGTAAGCCTGTCACTTTCAAAAATAATCATGTTTATCAGTTATCTTTAAAAAAGTTTAAATTCTAATTTTAATAGATGGGTATAATATTGTTATCCTCCTTACCTAGATTTTTTCAAATAATTCACTACTGTTTTCTATAAATTGTAAAGTATTCATGTAAATTCTATTTATCCAGATGCCTACTCCAAATTGGAAAGGACCACTGTGGCCAATCTGGCCACCATTGCCATTGTGCCAGTGACTGAAGATGTGCCTACGACAAACTTTGCCCTGGAGCTCCAACATGCCTTACTTACCATTGGTTGGTTATATCCCCCCCACCCCCCCCACCCCTTTTGCTAACATTTGGCTTAGACAGAGCCCCTATGTTCCCCAAGGAACCTCAAATATAAATAATGCTGATAATAGAGTAATTTAATTAGACAGAGCCCCTATGTTCCCCAAGGAACCTCAAATATAAATAATGCTGATAATAGAGTAATTTAATTAGACAGAGCCCCTATGTTCCCCAAGGAACCTCAAATATAAATAATGCTGATAATAGAGTAATTTAATTAGACAGAGCCCCTATGTTCCCCAAGGAACCTCAAATATAAATAATGCTGATAATAGAGTAATTTAATTAGACAGAGCCCCTATGTTCCCCAAGGAACCTCAAATATAAATAATGCTGATAATAGAGTAATTTAATTAGACAGAGCCCCTATGTTCCCCAATGAACCTCAAATATAAATAATGCTGATAATAGAGTAATTTAATTAGACAGAGCCCCTATGTTCCCCAATGAACCTCAAATATAAATAATGCTGATAATAGAGTAATTTAATTAGACAGAGCCCCTATGTTCCCCAATGAACCTCAAATATAAATAATGCTGATAATAGAGTAATTTAATTAGACAGAGCCCCTATGTTCCCCAATGAACCTCAAATATAAATAATGCTGATAATAGAGTAATTTAATTAGACAGAGCCCCTATGTTCCCCAATGAACCTCAAATATAAATAATGCTGATAATAGAGTAATTTAATTAGACAGAGCCCCTATGTTCCCCAATGAACCTCAAATATAAATAATGCTGATAATAGAGTAATTTAATTAGACAGAGCCCCTATGTTCCCCAAGGAACCTCAAATATAAATAATGCTGATAATAGAGTAATTTAATTAGACAGAGCCCCTATGTTCCCCAAGGAACCTCAAATATAAATAATGCTGATAATAGAGTAATTTAATTAGACAGAGCCCCTATGTTCCCCAAGGAACCTCAAATATAAATAATGCTGATAATAGAGTAATTTAATTAGACAGAGCCCCTATGTTCCCCAAGGAACCTCAAATATAAATAATGCTGATAATAGAGTAATTTAATTAGACAGAGCCCCTATGTTCCCCAAGGAACCTCAAATATAAATAATGCTGATAATAGAGTAATTTAATTAGACAGAGCCCCTATGTTCCCCAAGGAACCTCAAATATAAATAATGCTGATAATAGAGTAATTTAATTAGACAGAGCCCCTATGTTCCCCAAGGAACCTCAAATATAAATAATGCTGATAATAGAGTAATTTAATTAGACAGAGCCCCTATGTTCCCCAAGGAACCTCAAATATAAATAATGCTGATAATAGAGTAATTTAATTAGACAGAGCCCCTATGTTCCCCAAGGAACCTCAAATATAAATAATGCTGATAATAGAGTAATTTAATTAGACAGAGCCCCTATGTTCCCCAAGGAACCTCAAATATAAATAATGCTGATAATAGAGTAATTTAATTAGACAGAGCCCCTATGTTCCCCAAGGAACCTCAAATATAAATAATGCTGATAATAGAGTAATTTAATTAGACAGAGCCCCTATGTTCCCCAAGGAACCTCAAATATAAATAATGCTGATAATAGAGTAATTTAATTAGACAGAGCCCCTATGTTCCCCAAGGAACCTCAAATATAAATAATGCTGATAATAGAGTAATTTAATTAGACAGAGCCCCTATGTTCCCCAAGGAACCTCAAATATAAATAATGCTGATAATAGAGTAATTTAATTAGACAGAGCCCCTATGTTCCCCAAGGAACCTCAAATATAAATAATGCTGATAATAGAGTAATTTAATTAGACAGAGCCCCTATGTTCCCCAAGGAACCTCAAATATAAATAATGCTGATAATAGAGTAATTTAATTAGACAGAGCCCCTATGTTCCCCAAGGAACCTCAAATATAAATAATGCTGATAATAGAGTAATTTAATTAGACAGAGCCCCTATGTTCCCCAAGGAACCTCAAATATAAATAATGCTGATAATAGAGTAATTTAATTAGACAGAGCCCCTATGTTCCCCAAGGAACCTCAAATATAAATAATGCTGATAATAGAGTAATTTAATTAGACAGAGCCCCTATGTTCCCCAATGAACCTCAAATATAAATAATGCTGATAATAGAGTAATTTAATTAGACAGAGCCCCTATGTTCCCCAAGGAACCTCAAATATAAATAATGCTGATAATAGAGTAATTTAATTAGACAGAGCCCCTATGTTCCCCAAGGAACCTCAAATATAAATAATGCTGATAATAGAGTAATTTAATTAGACAGAGCCCCTATGTTCCCCAAGGAACCTCAAATATAAATAATGCTGATAATAGAGTAATTTAATTAGACAGAGCCCCTATGTTCCCCAAGGAACCTCAAATATAAATAATGCTGATAATAGAGTAATTTAATTAGACAGAGCCCCTATGTTCCCCAAGGAACCTCAAATATAAATAATGCTGATAATAGAGTAATTTAATTAGACAGAGCCCCTATGTTCCCCAAGGAACCTCAAATATAAATAATGCTGATAATAGAGTAATTTAATTAGACAGAGCCCCTATGTTCCCCAAGGAACCTCAAATATAAATAATGCTGATAATAGAGTAATTTAATTAGACAGAGCCCCTATGTTCCCCAAGGAACCTCAAATATAAATAATGCTGATAATAGAGTAATTTAATTAGACAGAGCCCCTATGTTCCCCAAGGAACCTCAAATATAAATAATGCTGATAATAGAGTAATTTAATTAGACAGAGCCCCTATGTTCCCCAAGGAACCTCAAATATAAATAATGCTGATAATAGAGTAATTTAATTAGACAGAGCCCCTATGTTCCCCAAGGAACCTCAAATATAAATAATGCTGATAATAGAGTAATTTAATTAGACAGAGCCCCTATGTTCCCCAAGGAACCTCAAATATAAATAATGCTGATAATAGAGTAATTTAATTAGACAGAGCCCCTATGTTCCCCAAGGAACCTCAAATATAAATAATGCTGATAATAGAGTAATTTAATTAGACAGAGCCCCTATGTTCCCCAAGGAACCTCAAATATAAATAATGCTGATAATAGAGTAATTTAATTAGACAGAGCCCCTATGTTCCCCAAGGAACCTCAAATATAAATAATGCTGATAATAGAGTAATTTAATTAGACAGAGCCCCTATGTTCCCCAAGGAACCTCAAATATAAATAATGCTGATAATAGAGTAATTTAATTAGACAGAGCCCCTATGTTCCCCAAGGAACCTCAAATATAAATAATGCTGATAATAGAGTAATTTAATTAGACAGAGCCCCTATGTTCCCCAAGGAACCTCAAATATAAATAATGCTGATAATAGAGTAATTTAATTAGACAGAGCCCCTATGTTCCCCAAGGAACCTCAAATATAAATAATGCTGATAATAGAGTAATTTAATTAGACAGAGCCCCTATGTTCCCCAAGGAACCTCAAATATAAATAATGCTGATAATAGAGTAATTTAATTAGACAGAGCCCCTATGTTCCCCAAGGAACCTCAAATATAAATAATGCTGATAATAGAGTAATTTAATTAGACAGAGCCCCTATGTTCCCCAAGGAACCTCAAATATAAATAATGCTGATAATAGAGTAATTTAATTAGACAGAGCCCCTATGTTCCCCAAGGAACCTCAAATATAAATAATGCTGATAATAGAGTAATTTAATTAGACAGAGCCCCTATGTTCCCCAAGGAACCTCAAATATAAATAATGCTGATAATAGAGTAATTTAATTAGACAGAGCCCCTATGTTCCCCAAGGAACCTCAAATATAAATAATGCTGATAATAGAGTAATTTAATTAGACAGAGCCCCTATGTTCCCCAAGGAACCTCAAATATAAATAATGCTGATAATAGAGTAATTTAATTAGACAGAGCCCCTATGTTCCCCAAGGAACCTCAAATATAAATAATGCTGATAATAGAGTAATTTAATTAGACAGAGCCCCTATGTTCCCCAATGAACCTCAAATATAAATAATGCTGATAATAGAGTAATTTAATTAGACAGAGCCCCTATGTTCCCCAATGAACCTCAAATATAAATAATGCTGATAATAGAGTAATTTAATTAGACAGAGCCCCTATGTTCCCCAATGAACCTCAAATATAAATAATGCTGATAATAGAGTAATTTAATTAGACAGAGCCCCTATGTTCCCCAATGAACCTCAAATATAAATAATGCTGATAATAGAGTAATTTAATTAGACAGAGCCCCTATGTTCCCCAAGGAACCTCAAATATAAATAATGCTGATAATAGAGTAATTTAATTAGACAGAGCCCCTATGTTCCCCAAGGAACCTCAAATATAAATAATGCTGATAATAGAGTAATTTAATTAGACAGAGCCCCTATGTTCCCCAAGGAACCTCAAATATAAATAATGCTGATAATAGAGTAATTTAATTAGACAGAGCCCCTATGTTCCCCAAGGAACCTCAAATATAAATAATGCTGATAATAGAGTAATTTAATTAGACAGAGCCCCTATGTTCCCCAAGGAACCTCAAATATAAATAATGCTGATAATAGAGTAATTTAATTAGACAGAGCCCCTATGTTCCCCAAGGAACCTCAAATATAAATAATGCTGATAATAGAGTAATTTAATTAGACAGAGCCCCTATGTTCCCCAAGGAACCTCAAATATAAATAATGCTGATAATAGAGTAATTTAATTAGACAGAGCCCCTATGTTCCCCAAGGAACCTCAAATATAAATAATGCTGATAATAGAGTAATTTAATTAGACAGAGCCCCTATGTTCCCCAAGGAACCTCAAATATAAATAATGCTGATAATAGAGTAATTTAATTAGACAGAGCCCCTATGTTCCCCAAGGAACCTCAAATATAAATAATGCTGATAATAGAGTAATTTAATTAGACAGAGCCCCTATGTTCCCCAAGGAACCTCAAATATAAATAATGCTGATAATAGAGTAATTTAATTAGACAGAGCCCCTATGTTCCCCAAGGAACCTCAAATATAAATAATGCTGATAATAGAGTAATTTAATTAGACAGAGCCCCTATGTTCCCCAAGGAACCTCAAATATAAATAATGCTGATAATAGAGTAATTTAATTAGACAGAGCCCCTATGTTCCCCAAGGAACCTCAAATATAAATAATGCTGATAATAGAGTAATTTAATTAGACAGAGCCCCTATGTTCCCCAAGGAACCTCAAATATAAATAATGCTGATAATAGAGTAATTTAATTAGACAGAGCCCCTATGTTCCCCAAGGAACCTCAAATATAAATAATGCTGATAATAGAGTAATTTAATTAGACAGAGCCCCTATGTTCCCCAAGGAACCTCAAATATAAATAATGCTGATAATAGAGTAATTTAATTAGACAGAGCCCCTATGTTCCCCAAGGAACCTCAAATATAAATAATGCTGATAATAGAGTAATTTAATTAGACAGAGCCCCTATGTTCCCCAAGGAACCTCAAATATAAATAATGCTGATAATAGAGTAATTTAATTAGACAGAGCCCCTATGTTCCCCAATGAACCTCAAATATAAATAATGCTGATAATAGAGTAATTTAATTAGACAGAGCCCCTATGTTCCCCAAGGAACCTCAAATATAAATAATGCTGATAATAGAGTAATTTAATTAGACAGAGCCCCTATGTTCCCCAATGAACCTCAAATATAAATAATGCTGATAATAGAGTAATTTAATTAGACAGAGCCCCTATGTTCCCCAATGAACCTCAAATATAAATAATGCTGATAATAGAGTAATTTAATTAGACAGAGCCCCTATGTTCCCCAATGAACCTCAAATATAAATAATGCTGATAATAGAGTAATTTAATTAGACAGAGCCCCTATGTTCCCCAATGAACCTCAAATATAAATAATGCTGATAATAGAGTAATTTAATTAGACAGAGCCCCTATGTTCCCCAATGAACCTCAAATATAAATAATGCTGATAATAGAGTAATTTAATTAGACAGAGCCCCTATGTTCCCCAAGGAACCTCAAATATAAATAATGCTGATAATAGAGTAATTTAATTAGACAGAGCCCCTATGTTCCCCAAGGAACCTCAAATATAAATAATGCTGATAATAGAGTAATTTAATTAGACAGAGCCCCTATGTTCCCCAAGGAACCTCAAATATAAATAATGCTGATAATAGAGTAATTTAATTAGACAGAGCCCCTATGTTCCCCAAGGAACCTCAAATATAAATAATGCTGATAATAGAGTAATTTAATTAGACAGAGCCCCTATGTTCCCCAAGGAACCTCAAATATAAATAATGCTGATAATAGAGTAATTTAATTAGACAGAGCCCCTATGTTCCCCAAGGAACCTCAAATATAAATAATGCTGATAATAGAGTAATTTAATTAGACAGAGCCCCTATGTTCCCCAAGGAACCTCAAATATAAATAATGCTGATAATAGAGTAATTTAATTAGACAGAGCCCCTATGTTCCCCAAGGAACCTCAAATATAAATAATGCTGATAATAGAGTAATTTAATTAGACAGAGCCCCTATGTTCCCCAAGGAACCTCAAATATAAATAATGCTGATAATAGAGTAATTTAATTAGACAGAGCCCCTATGTTCCCCAAGGAACCTCAAATATAAATAATGCTGATAATAGAGTAATTTAATTAGACAGAGCCCCTATGTTCCCCAAGGAACCTCAAATATAAATAATGCTGATAATAGAGTAATTTAATTAGACAGAGCCCCTATGTTCCCCAAGGAACCTCAAATATAAATAATGCTGATAATAGAGTAATTTAATTAGACAGAGCCCCTATGTTCCCCAAGGAACCTCAAATATAAATAATGCTGATAATAGAGTAATTTAATTAGACAGAGCCCCTATGTTCCCCAAGGAACCTCAAATATAAATAATGCTGATAATAGAGTAATTTAATTAGACAGAGCCCCTATGTTCCCCAAGGAACCTCAAATATAAATAATGCTGATAATAGAGTAATTTAATTAGACAGAGCCCCTATGTTCCCCAAGGAACCTCAAATATAAATAATGCTGATAATAGAGTAATTTAATTAGACAGAGCCCCTATGTTCCCCAATGAACCTCAAATATAAATAATGCTGATAATAGAGTAATTTAATTAGACAGAGCCCCTATGTTCCCCAAGGAACCTCAAATATAAATAATGCTGATAATAGAGTAATTTAATTAGACAGAGCCCCTATGTTCCCCAAGGAACCTCAAATATAAATAATGCTGATAATAGAGTAATTTAATTAGACAGAGCCCCTATGTTCCCCAAGGAACCTCAAATATAAATAATGCTGATAATAGAGTAATTTAATTAGACAGAGCCCCTATGTTCCCCAAGGAACCTCAAATATAAATAATGCTGATAATAGAGTAATTTAATTAGACAGAGCCCCTATGTTCCCCAATGAACCTCAAATATAAATAATGCTGATAATAGAGTAATTTAATTAGACAGAGCCCCTATGTTCCCCAATGAACCTCAAATATAAATAATGCTGATAATAGAGTAATTTAATTAGACAGAGCCCCTATGTTCCCCAATGAACCTCAAATATAAATAATGCTGATAATAGAGTAATTTAATTAGACAGAGCCCCTATGTTCCCCAAGGAACCTCAAATATAAATAATGCTGATAATAGAGTAATTTAATTAGACAGAGCCCCTATGTTCCCCAAGGAACCTCAAATATAAATAATGCTGATAATAGAGTAATTTAATTAGACAGAGCCCCTATGTTCCCCAAGGAACCTCAAATATAAATAATGCTGATAATAGAGTAATTTAATTAGACAGAGCCCCTATGTTCCCCAAGGAACCTCAAATATAAATAATGCTGATAATAGAGTAATTTAATTAGACAGAGCCCCTATGTTCCCCAAGGAACCTCAAATATAAATAATGCTGATAATAGAGTAATTTAATTAGACAGAGCCCCTATGTTCCCCAAGGAACCTCAAATATAAATAATGCTGATAATAGAGTAATTTAATTAGACAGAGCCCCTATGTTCCCCAAGGAACCTCAAATATAAATAATGCTGATAATAGAGTAATTTAATTAGACAGAGCCCCTATGTTCCCCAAGGAACCTCAAATATAAATAATGCTGATAATAGAGTAATTTAATTAGACAGAGCCCCTATGTTCCCCAAGGAACCTCAAATATAAATAATGCTGATAATAGAGTAATTTAATTAGACAGAGCCCCTATGTTCCCCAAGGAACCTCAAATATAAATAATGCTGATAATAGAGTAATTTAATTAGACAGAGCCCCTATGTTCCCCAAGGAACCTCAAATATAAATAATGCTGATAATAGAGTAATTTAATTAGACAGAGCCCCTATGTTCCCCAATGAACCTCAAATATAAATAATGCTGATAATAGAGTAATTTAATTAGACAGAGCCCCTATGTTCCCCAAGGAACCTCAAATATAAATAATGCTGATAATAGAGTAATTTAATTAGACAGAGCCCCTATGTTCCCCAAGGAACCTCAAATATAAATAATGCTGATAATAGAGTAATTTAATTAGACAGAGCCCCTATGTTCCCCAAGGAACCTCAAATATAAATAATGCTGATAATAGAGTAATTTAATTAGACATCCCACTTAAGTTTTAAGCATGCATTCGGTATCTGGAAGCTTTCCTGTATATTCCAAATTTCGGTTGTCCAAAATAATAATGGGATTATCATGAAGATAAATTACTTAAATACCATTTTTTTTTCAAGTAAATTTAGTAGATGGGAAGTCCATGTATTACCGCCATATTTTGGAGGGTTGTACATGTAAATTATTAATTTTACAAATTCATCATAAGCTTATTGGGGTCAAGTTTTATCTGGCAAGCTCAGCTTTGATTTTTTCAGAATAATTTTTTGGCAGGGGCAGTGGGACATATTGGTGGGTTACATGATACAAGTAAATAAATCCAATGTAAAGATATAAAGATATTCAAGCTTCTGCTGCGTAATAAATCTTGCATTTATTGTTCTTGGATCTGTTCTTTTGTTTCATCTTTCCAATGTCTTTAAATAATCTCAAGTCCATGTTCTCTCACAAGACCTGTCTCATAAATAATCTCAAGTCCATGTCCTCATAAGACCTGTCTCATAAATAATCTCAAGTCCATGTCCTCACAATACATGTCTCATAAATAATCTCAAGTCCATGTCCTCACAAGACCTGTCTCATAAATAATCTCAAGTCCATGTCCTCATAAGACCTGTCTCATAAATAATCTCAAGTCCATGTCCTCACAAGACCTGTCTCATAAATAATCTCAAGTCCATGTCCTCACAATACATGTCTCATAAATAATCTCAAGTCCATGTCCTCACAAGACCTGTCTCATAAATAATCTCAAGTCCATGTCCTCACAAGACCTGTCTCATAAATAATCTCAAGTCCATGTCCTCACAAGACCTGTCTCATAAATAATCTCAAGTCTATGTTCTCTCACAAGACCTGTCTCATAAATAATCTCAAGTCCATGTCCTCACAATACATGTCTCATAAATAATCTCAAGTCCATGTCCTCACAATACATGTCTCATAAATAATTCCAAGTCCATGTCCTCACAAGACCTGTCTCATAAATAATCTCAAGTCTATGTTCTCTCACAAGACCTGTCTCATAAATAATCTCAAGTCCATGTCCTCACAAGACCTGTCTCATAAATAATCTCAAGTCCATGTCCTCACAAGACCTGTCTCATAAATAATCTCAAGTCTATGTTCTCTCACAAGACCTGTCTCATAAATAATCTCAAGTCCATGTCCTCACAAGACCTGTCTCATAAATAATCTCAAGTCCATGTCCTCACAAGACCTGTCTCATAAATAATCTCAAGTCTATGGTCCTCACAAGACCTGTCTCATAAATAATCTCAAGTCCATGTCCTCACAAGACCTGTCTCATAAATAATCTCAAGTCCATGTCCTCACAAGACCTTTCTCATAAATAATCTCAAGTCCAAGTCCTCACAAGACCTGTCTCATAAATAATCTCAAGTCCATGTCCTCACTGGACCTGTCTCATAAATAATCTCCAGTCCAAGTCCTCACAAGACCTGTCTCATAAATAATCTCAAGTCCATGTCCTCACAAGACCTGTCTCACCTCTGCAGGTCCAACAGTGAGACTCACTCCTGATATAGTGAAAGCCAGACTTGGACCTTCAGCATTAGACAGGTCTGTAAAACCAAAAGCTGTTGAAGTGATATTTTGTTTTAAAAACATATTTTATTTCATCAGGGTGTATGTAGGCCTGACAGGACATCACAAAATAACGAGCGTTTTGGCAAAAAGACTTCGTCAATGAACAGACAAAAACTAATAAAGTGACATTTTTTTAAAACTATTCAAACTTAGCTGCTGTGTTGTGATGGGAAATCCAACAACTAGAAGGATTTTGTTATATGCCTACAGTCCACAACAGGGAAGTTATACATGTGGAAATTGCATCTGATGTGTGGACTAATCTATCACACTAATGAATTCTACTATCTGTTGCAGTTAATATGGGATCAAATAAGATGGTAGAGAAGAGGCTGTGGTCACCATTAATTATTTTTTAAAATTAAATCCGTCAAACAGATGTATCCTACTAATCAAATTTTAGGTGGCTTGGAGACAATCATGTTGATTTCTATCAGATTTCACCGTTTTCACACACATATTTATTTGTTAAATAATTCCAAACATTGTTTCGCAATAGCAACATGATTGTGCTTTTTAATTCGCTCAAGAACATCAGAGAAATTAATACCCTCCGCCCCACTCACAATTCACCCCCACACCTCGTCACCTGCTAACAGTTGCTTTGTAATCCTGTGCACAGTGTCAATGAGTTCTGCCTGTTCAACTGGCTGAGCCAACAGGAGGACATCCACCGCATGTGCCTGTACCAGTGTGACTACCAGCTGACCAAGTGGAGCAAGCACTGCCTCAGACAGGCCGACTGTATCCTCATTGTGGGTCTGGCTGACAAGGAGCCTACCATTGGACCGGTCAGGACAAGTTTCTTAACAAATGTCGTAAAGATTTTAAGTTATAATAATTATTTTTAAAAATGATCAAATGAAATCTGCCTGCAACATATGCAAAAGAAACTGAAGAAAAATCCTTGTATATCACAACAGAACAGCTTAATTTTCCACACACCTATAAGAAGGCTTATGAAACATGCAACTCAGGTTGTTGTGTTTTGTTTGTTTGAAGACTTCAAATAAGTATGGAAGAAATTATCAAGGTTGATAAATAGCTTGTTTGACTCAGTCATTCTATTCTATAAGCACCTGGGGGCACTTTGAAACAGTTACCCCTGAAGTAGCCCTAAAAGTCTTATGGCTCCCAACAGAAGGGAGAAGAAACCGCTTTTATGGTAGTCTTAAGGAATAACCTCAGGAAACAGCAAAATGTTTTTAAAAAACAGTTGAAGTGATGGCATGTGTTCTCATCTCGTAGAGCCTAATGCTTAAAAATGCAAGCAGTGATGACACATGTCAATGAACTCAACAGATAGAGAAAGAGCTGGAGAGCATAGCAGTCCGTGCCCAGAAAGAGCTGATACTGCTGCACAAAGAAGATGCCGAGACGCCCAAGAACACTGCCGAGTGGTTGAATGCCAGGGGGTGGCTGTCTTCACATCATCATCTCCGCTGTCCCAAACGAGTCCTCAGACTCATGTCCCCAGCAAAAACTGTGAGTACTCTCCCTTGTTTGGATCATGTTGAAAGTATTTTTTATTTAGTTAAATGAATAATTTTTGTTAATTTTTTTTTATAGTTAATTTTATTTTTACAACAGCTGACTATGTATTCAATTGAATGAAACATGTTAACGCCCAAAGAAATGGTGTTACCTCTATTAACTCCACTTTGATTCTAGTTTTTAAATTTGAAAACCGTTTGAAAGTAAACATTTCTTTTTAATTCTTCTGGGTGCTTTATGAAAGCACTTAATTTTTTCTATAGAAATTAGTAGAAAAAACCTGAGAAAAAATGTTTTGCTTTTTTTAACCATATAAAAAAATCTTAAAAACCACTGTGTTATTAATTGACTATGATAAATTGTAACTTATGAAAAATAAATAAATGTCATCAGTAAAAATACTACAAGACACCAGTATGGAAAATAAATCGTTATGACAATAAACATATGGATAATGACATGAAAGTATTAAAAAAAGAAAGTTGAAGATCTTAAAAAGGGAAAATGTTTTTAAATAGAAATGTGCTCAAGATGTAATGGTGTTTAGATTTTGGTTTTGCTGCTGATATTTTCAGGCCAGTCTCAGAATTTCATGTCTTTTTCCCCCTACCATTCAAGAACAATTCTTATGCTCATTTGAGTTGAAGATGTGAAATTGTCTTTGATTCAAACAGCTGGAAATATACGAGCGCCTTTTCAAGTCTGATCCTGACAGGATGGCAGACTTCTCTCGGCTGGCCAGGTTCCTTACAGGAACTTCCATTGGTCTTGTATTAGGTGGGGGAGGTGCCAGGTTAGTAAGTTGTTAAAATTATAGTTATTACAGTCCTAACAGAGTGAGTATTTTAATTGTATCACAACCAGGGGACTTAAGACTGAATACATTTGAAATTCTTGTTACGTGTCATTAGTAGCTACATTCCAATAATTCCTTAAGACGCAATCAAAACATTAATAGTCTTTGTTTGAGGATTACAATTTGATGATGATGATTTTGTTTTTCAGAATGTTGCAGAGCTGAAATTTTTAAATTTCAGTGGCTTCCTCATCTACTCACTGGCTTTCTCATCTACTCACTGGCTTTCTCATCTACTCACTGGCTTTCTCATCTACTCACTGGCTTTCTCATCTACTCACTGGCTTTCTCATCTACTCACTGGCTTTCTCATCTACTCACTGGCTTTCTCATCTACTCACTGGCTTTCTCATCTACTCACTGGCTTTCTCATCTACTCACTGGCTTTCTCATCTACTCACTGGCTTTCTCATCTACTCACTGGCTTTCTCATCTACTCACTGGCTTTCTCATCTACTCACTGGCTTTCTCATCTACTCACTGGCTTTCTCATCTACTCACTGGCTTTCTCATCTACTCACTGGCTTTCTCATCTACTCACTGGCTTTCTCATCTACTCACTGGCTTTCTCATCTACTCACTGGCTTTCTCATCTACTCACTGGCTTTCTCATCTACTCACTGGCTTTCTCATCTACTCACTGGCTTTCTCATCTACTCACTGGCTTTCTCATCTACTCACTGGCTTTCTCATCTACTCACTGGCTTTCTCATCTACTCACTGGCTTTCTCATCTACTCACTGGCTTTCTCATCTACTCACTGGCTTTCTCATCTACTCACTGGCTTTCTCATCTACTCACTGGCTTTCTCATCTACTCACTGGCTTTCTCATCTACTCACTGGCTTTCTCATCTACTCACTGGCTTTCTCATCTACTCACTGGCTTTCTCATCTACTCACTGGCTTTCTCATCTACTCACTGGCTTTCTCATCTACTCACTGGCTTTCTCATCTACTCACTGGCTTTCTCATCTACTCACTGGCTTTCTCATCTACTCACTGGCTTTCTCATCTACTCACTGGCTTTCTCATCTACTCACTGGCTTTCTCATCTACTCACTGGCTTTCTCATCTACTCACTGGCTTTCTCATCTACTCACTGGCTTTCTCATCTACTCACTGGCTTTCTCATCTACTCACTGGCTTTCTCATCTACTCACTGGCTTTCTCATCTACTCACTGGCTTTCTCATCTACTCACTGGCTTTCTCATCTACTCACTGGCTTTCTCATCTACTCACTGGCTTTCTCATCTACTCACTGGCTTTCTCATCTACTCACTGGCTTTCTCTTTTACTCAGTGATTATCAGACAATGTTACAAGGCAGTTGCCTAGAGGTTATGAGTTGTGTAATCTTTACAGGGGATTGGCTCATGTCGGCATGATCAGGGCCATGCAAGAAGAGGGTATTCCCATTGACATGGTGGGAGGTACCAGCATGGGGTCCTTCATCGGCGCTCTGTGGGCAGAAGAGAGGAACTATGTCAGATTCACCCAGCGTGCCAGGGAGTGGTCCATTGTGAGTTTTAATTAGAGATACCCATGTCCAATGTTCCCTTTTAGCTGAGCGGCTGCGCAGCCACGCAGATATCTGACCGACGCTGTGCCGTGGTTTAGAATTACCGGGCAGCAAATTTTGTGAAATATTGCACAAAAATGGATGCTGTGCAACTTTGGACACAAGTTTTTTTTAACTTGCACACAGACCAACAAACCTTAGAGGGAACATCGCCCATGTCCGGGGTAGTTAATTAGTTAATATAGATGTGCATGTATTTTTTGTCTAGTGATAGTAGATATGACATTGCAAGTGAATTCATTGCAAATTACATGTGAGGGGTGCAACAAGTCTCAACACCACACATGAACTTTAACAAAAAAAATAGATCCATATCCAGAAGCTTAGATTTGGACTGCTACCAAAGTGTCTGTTGATATTTCTCACTAAATTGTGGGACAAAGTTGATTGGCAATGAAACTTACTGAAATGATCTTGCCAGACCCGCATCCTCTTTTAATTTACAAGATTATTTAATTAACATATTCCGTTTGATGGAATATATACATACATTGTACAATTGTTAAAGTATGAATTTAGAGACTTATATTATAATGGCTGACAATTAAATGTTAATTTTACCTTTAAAAATCTTTGATTTTCTTATATTGTTCTAAATTTGGAGAACGATGCTTCCACTTACCAATATTTTTGCCATGATAAATACTGAGAATGAAATCTGGTACTTGATCAATTTCTTGATGTGAAAATATAATGGTTGTTGCTATATCTGCCTCAAACATAGCAATTTTCTGAGGTGCTAAAAATTGGAGTGTTTTATTGTTTTAATTAAAAATTTAATTTTTAGTATACTAAGGCCAGATCACCTAATGTTAAGTAAATAATTTTTTATTAATAAAAATCTCAAGACTTTTATAAGCATAAGAGGAAGCAACTAAGCAGAACACTACCTCAGATAATTATTTATTTTGAAAATATTTTTCTCATCCTCCAGGGTATGACATCCTTATGGAAAAAAATCTGGGACTTGACGTATCCAGTGGCGTCCATGTTTACTGGATGGGCTTTCAATGAATCCATTGAGACAGTTTTCCATGACCGGCAAATTGAGGACCTCTGGATACCTTACTTTTGTATCACCACCAATATTTCCAATTCAAGCATGCGGGTACACTCTTTGGGTAAGTGATGTTATGTCTTCGTGCTCCTAGGGAATGCGTACACGTTTTTTTGTTTTTTTTTAATATTCATATTAATTAGTGGCAACTATAAGGAAGCTAATCATCTTAAAGGTGTGAGAAAACTATTTCCTCTTAAAAAGACTATGAATTGCAAGGGATGGGCTCCTCAGCATTCCATCTTATTAACATTTCTGTTTCATGTACAGAATAGTAAAAGGAGAAAGTGTATTTTAAAAACAGCAGATAAAGTATACTCACAAAAAAAAATTAAAAAATTAGAAATGAAGAACTAACTAATAACAAGATTCATTTTCTCACAGAGTTAAAGAATCATCTATTAAAATGTATCATGGTGTTTAACTAATTCTTTTTCCTTTATAGACATTCACATATTCATATTCACTAGACTATCACATATAGGTAGGGATCCCTCATTTTCTAAAATTTTACAAACCTCGATATACAGTCTTACAGCTAAAATCTCCCTGTACAGCCTCATCACATCACAAGTAGCTTAACCAATAATTAATATTTAATGTACAGAACAAGGGCAGTTTGCAGTTAAATTCATTGCTTTTCATTTAATGTACAGAACAAGGGGCAGTTTGCAGTTAAATTCATTAACAAGGGCAGTTTGCAGTTAAATTCATTAACAAGGGCAGTTTGCAGTTAAATTTATTAACAAGGGCAGTTTGCAGTTAAATTCATTAACAAGGGCAGTTTGCAGTTAAATTCATTAACAAGGGCAGTTTGCAGCTAAATTGATTAACAAGGGCAGTTTGCAGTTAAATTCATTAACAAGGGCAGTTTGCAGTTAAATTCATTAACAAGGGCAGTTTGCAGTTAAATTTATTAACAAGGGCAGTTTGCAGTTAAATTCATTAACAAGGGCAGTTTGCAGTTAAATTCATTAACAAGGGCAGTTTGCAGTTAAATTTATTAACAAGGGCAGTTTGCAGTTAAATTCATTAATAAGGGCAGTTTGCAGTTAAATTCATTAACAAGGGCAGTTTGCAGTTAAATTCATTGCTTTTCATTATTTTACAGTACATCAATTGTCTCGCTCTCTCTGAATTTTAAAAATTAATCCTTATTATTAATTTTTTTTAATACTCGTTCACAGCTCAGTTTTAGGAATTAAGTGAAAATATGAACTGTGAAAGAAAGAGTAATAACTGGAACAAATCTTGTATTTAACACATTCAAGATATTTAAAAGTTTCTTAATATAGATGCTGAGCAAAAATCTCACCGAAAGATTAATTCAATGTAATTTTTTTACTTTTAAGAAATAATTTTTTGAAATTAACACCAGTCATTATTTTATTGTTAACTATAGACTTAATCCTGAAAGTGTGCCAGGAAGATGTTCATCAGCAAATGTTAAAATAACAATTTGGATTTGTTTAAGGTCAAGAACACAAATGTTGATAACCTGCAAATTGTTATTATATTAAAATATGTTTTAATACTTTTTCAAAGTGGATTAAGAGATTGAGTTGCCATTGGTTGGTTATATAGGATGAGAACCACCAATAGAATCTCTGGAAATCTTGAATATTCAAATTGACCCTAAAAACTCCTAAAAACAAAGGATGGCCTTAAATATTTTTTTTGTTGCATGTGCATCTCTATTCCCACCCTGGCAACAGGAAGTGTATGGCGCTACGTCAGAGCCAGCATGTCCCTATCGGGCTACCTGCCGCCCCTGTGCGACCCGGTGGATGGTCACCTCCTGCTGGACGGAGGCTACGTCAATAACCTCCCAGGTACTGTCCTCTGTGCCTCCGCTCTATCCTCTACGTGTACGTTTCATTAACATTGTTATGTTACTTCTCCCCCCTTGTCTCAGGAAGTCTATGGCGCTATGTACGGGCCAGCATGTCTTTCCATCCCTATCTTCCACCACTCTGTGATCCTAACGACGGCCATTTGCTGCTAGATGGCGCTTATATCAATAACGTCCCAGGTAGGCTCCGCCCAGCTGTTTTCTTGTCTGCCAGTTTTCACCAAGTAACCCCCCCCCCAACCCTTTTCTCCAAACTCCAATTAGTGAATGATGCATTTTTTAAAATTGTTTAACGTTGAAATTTATTAATTTTGATGTTTCAATTTTTAACAATTTTCATCCATTTGAGAATTTCTAGAAATAAATAAGATTAATAACTTATGAGACATACATAGATGCCAGCATCATACATGGATAACTACTTGAGCCAGAAACATGTGCATAGTAAATACATATCCTTCTCATTCACATTGTCATTTGGGTAAATAAATGAATACAGTGCATTTTGTATATAGTCAACCCTTGTTTATCGGAGTCAATCTGTTCCAGACTATACCGTAATAGGTGAATTTCTGTGAAGTTGGATTATTTATTTATAAATCAAATAAATGCGTAGTAAGGATATAAAAACCAGAGTAGGACCTCAATACTTTTATTCAACATTATTTAGAGCTTTGTGACTTTAGCAACAATTACACTTGTATCAGCCAATATACAATATAATAATACAAGAACATTTTTTTTTAAAAGACAACAAAGTTACAAATATCATATTATTGTACATTTAATGGCACACAGTTCTTACACACTAGCACTAATCTGTGAAATGTTTTAAGGAATATTTTGTTAAAATGTGATTAATAGACATTTTTTTTAGGACCACTTAGTCTTAAGTTTAATTGGATTTAAAAAGTGGCATTCATTAAGTTTCTCTGAATTATTTTATCTGCTATTGGGGATTTTCTTTTTATTGAAGTTTATTAGCAGCCCTGATAGGTTAACTTGACTATTAAAATAAAGATGCAAAAGCCAGACCAGAAATATCCTCAAAGATTATGCCATAAAACAAATTATGATAAATGTCACATTTCTGAAAAAATGATGAATTATCCTAAGTATGATTTCATTGTAAAATTATTATCAAATAGCCCCAATGGCTTAGTTTCTTTAAAAATCTGGAGCAAGTTTTTTGTCTCCTGTAGGTTGGCATCTATGTTTGGATTAAAGATCTGTTTACATTTTCAAAAGAGAAACTATTATATTTTGGGGATAAAAGTTAAAGTCTTTAAGCCCTAACTGGCAGCAATGATGGCTTATTTTTGGCCTTTGAGGAAACCTGTAAAACCAAAACTCACTGACCTGAATTCTCAACTCTTGTGAGCATGCATGCCTGTCAACTTCATCACACTAAATAAATATCAAAGCATAAATATTTTAACATTGTTGTTAAATGGCCTGCAGTTGGTGTTTTTTTTTGTTTTTTTTTCCATTTTTTTCTTGTCCTTATGGCTAAGTTTCTTAATTATTTTTTTTCACCTTTGATGACTCTAAACTATTATCAATTTTATGAGGAAATATTTTGTTTTTGTTAATTTACAATTAAAATGCATGAAGTCCAAATTAAAAGAATAAAAAAGTAGGATTGATAAAATTCACTATTCTAGACAGCATCCTTCATGTCTAAATCAGCAAAACAAGTTGACAGGTGTGATTCTCATTGAAATACCCCATAGATAAAATATCAGTCAGTCAAAGCCCCACTGAGAATACTCTCATAGTTAGACTAGTACCCATGTAGTTAATTGCTCTACATTATCCACTCTGCCTTCTTCTACTTCAGAACATAACCACCTTCCTCTATCAGTCACCTGAGCTAGTTAGCAGGTGATATGTATTCCATCAATGTGTATATAGCTTCTGACACTCTTCAGCAAGCCCACCTCTCTCTCTCCCCCCCCCCTCTCTTTGTGAACAATGGTCATAGAGACTGATCCCCTTATCTAACATGTAGGTGCTCACATTGTAAACAACTAATTATAAAGAAGCACATTAGTTGTCATTATTTTTCTCATCTGGTCAATCTTGTTAGGAAATATCTTGGTGGATTACAAATTGTTCCAGCCTGCTACAGGAATATTCTTGTTTTAAAAAAAAACATTGCTGTTCTGAAATGTTTTTAACATAAGTTAAAGAAAAGATCAAAGATTTGGTGCAACTTGTGAGTAAGGACACAGCTGAGCCCACCACACCCCTGCCCCCACCACACCCCTGCCCCCACCACACCCCTGCCCCCACCACACCCCTGCCCCCACCACACCCCTGCCCCCACCACACCCCTTCCCCCACCACACCCCTGCCCCCACCACACCCCTGCCCCCACCACACCCCTGCCCCCCACCACACCCCTGCCCCCAGCTCCAGGTTAAATAAACTTTTACCTTAAGTCTGATGACCATTTCCACTTAAGTTGTAAGAAAATTATAGACTCCATAGACACAAGTTCTCTCATCTCCCTAACTTTATATCCTTTATATAATACAATGTAACATTCAGTGCCTTTCTGTCCAGGCTTTCTACTGAAACTATTAAACAACTATCTGTTTTGTTCTTCCATGTCAAATCTTTGAAACTGGGCTTGTGCTTTTTTTAAATTATATTGTTCAAATTACTAATATGTATTCGCTTAATGTGTAGTACGAACAGTAGAAGCCTTGCTTGTTTTGTCACTGTCATGATGTGTTGCTTACCAAAGAAATTGCAGCAATAGCCCATGTCAGGAACTGATTTGGTAGACATATAGAAAACAAAGACATATAGATAGTACCGAATATCATATTCATATTGAGCTGCAAGTTGCAGATCTACATAACAATAGCATGGCAATCCTCCGAATTCCGGCCCCAAATTATTTACACAAATAGAAGGAAGTATAGTACATCAACGTATGTTATTTATTAATATTTATTGATAGAACACAGCACAAGTGTTATTTATTAATATTTATTGATAGAACACAGCACAAGTGTTATTTATTAATATTTAATGATAGAACACAGCACAAGTGTTATTTATTAATATTTATTGATAGAACACAGCACAAGTGTTATTTATTAATATTTATTGATAGAACACAGCACAAGTGTTATTTATTAATATTTATTGATAGAACACAGCACAAGTGTTATTTATTGTCTGATAACCAGTCATCAAATTCTAAATATTGTAATTGTCACACAGCATTTTCAAATAGCTGGAGAAAACGTTCTGTTGTGACCGTTGCAGTCATTGAGAAATAGACGCTATTAATTAAGCTTGCCCTACAAGTTTTTTGCATATAGAAAGGAAAAACGATACAGAAGCACCACTTGACCCCAAAAATAAGTAAAGTTTCCTGATTAAGTTTCAATGCTTTAAGTTTGGCATATTTACTCAAAGTGTTGAATTTGTCAGCTCTAAATAATTATGTGATGTTCTTGTGAGCACAAGTTTCAATATTTTTGTTGCTGTCCGCCTCAATTTAATTTAAGGTAAAAGCTTGTTCTATGTGAGCAGCTTAATGGAAGACTAAGTGACAACTCTCTGGACATTTCTTACTACTGTTTAATGGAAGACTAAGTGACAACTCTCTTGACATTTCTTACTACTGTTTAATGGAAGACTAAGTGACAACTCTCTTGACATTTCTTACTACTGTTTAATGGAAGACTAAGTGACAACTCTCTGGACATTTCTTACTACTGTTTAATTGAAGACTAAGTGACAACTCTCTGGACATTTCTTACTACTGTTTAATGGAAGACTAAGTGACAACTCTCTTGATATTTCTTATTACTGTTTAATGGAAGACTAAGTGACAACTCTCTTGACATTTCTTACTACTGTTTAATGGAAGACTAAGTGACAACTCTCTTGACATTTCTTACTACTGTTTAATGGAAGACTAAGTGACAACTCTCTTGACATTTCTTACTACTGTTTAATGGAAGACTAAGTGACAACTCTCTGGACATTTCTTACTACTGTTTAATGGAAGACTAAGTGACAACTCTCTGGACATTTCTTACTACTGTTTTTACAACTGAGAATGTCCTGCTTGTCTCTGTGTTATGTGTTGTCACATATTGTTGTCTTGGGATTTAAGGAAGCAAGCACATAACACGATGGGCCTCCTATTTGTTTACAAATATTTCTTAATTAGTGTCGGCATGATACAAAAGACTGGTAGTCATGTGACAATGACTTACTTGCTGTCTAGACAACCTTGGTAGCAGCTGTGTTTTTTTTAAATTTAATTTTCTATCTTAGAAGCTACACAACTTACATTGATAATTCTCAAGTCTGAGATTTAAAAAAAAACAAAAAACATATTTTAATTATTTTAGCAGCGTTGGTATTGTATAATTGTCTGTACAGGTTATTACACTTATCTGCTAACACCAACTTAATTCTATGAATACAAGCAAATTTGCCTGGTGCAATTTATACTTGACTTGAGAATTTTGAGAATCACTGTAGTTAGATGTAAAAATTACTACTTGACCCATTCCACTGTGATCTCTTCATGCAGTGTTTCTCAATTATTTTCTGTCATGCCCCCCCTACCCCCTAGGAAGAAAGAAAACATTTCGCGCCCCCCGCGCGTCTGTAAATAGTATCATTTGTCTATAAAATTGTTATAAGTACACCTCTGCATAACGGTCTAACGAGCCCCCCTTTACGGAGCCGCAAGCCCCCGCCTCACTATTTGAGAAACACTGGTCTAGTAAGAGAAAAGATTAATATATCATATAGAATAAGACTCCAATAAAGCTTTTAAATAAAATACAAAATACACCAACAAATTGTGTAATGAAAACAATAAATTTAAGTTTTATTATTTAACTAATACAAAGTAAATAATTTGGGCTAATGCCTTCGTCAGTGCAAATAACATACAGTATTTACATACGTATTAAAATTATATTTAAATTATTAGGACATACTATATCAAGAAAATAGTTATGTAAAGATTTAAAAAAAGGAAAAACAACAACAAACAAACAAACAATGAATGACACAGGATATAAGAAAATGGAGGAAGTATCAAAAGTTTGAAAACGATAACGGGAAAAAGATTCTACAGTTAGGTAAAATTGTGAATTTGGTTTAATCCATATGGAGCCAACGTACTAAATCATTTTATAAATCTATTTTCCATGTAGATCCTATCATGGGTATTGCTTGCATATAAAATACCAGTAACTGCAATATCTGTAATTCCGTCATGGTCAGCACGGTTGAAGTGTTTAGAGACAGGACATGGAGATTGTTTATTTATATGGTACAGGTGTTCTCTAAACCTGTCTCACCCACTTAGATTTTATTGCATCTCTTGCAAAGAATTGCATAAATCACGTTGCAGCTTGTACAAGTGAAACCATCTTTTATGTTAAATTTGTCAAGAGGGAAAGAAATGTCAATTTCCATTACGTTTACGATTGCAACCTTTAATTCCAATGTGTGCTTTCTTAGTGGGAAGGTGACTTCTTACAAGTATATCTTTAAGAATCCTATCCCTCCGGAAAGCAAAAAGCTGAGGTTTTTAGGAGACCTGCTGGGTTAGAGGGTTAGCCATGAGGATTGGTCGGTTTTTGAGAATCATCTGGCGGGCTATAAAGTTATGTGGATGGAAAGTTATAATAAATTTAGATCGATCACAGTGGTCATAAAGCCATGATTTAAAAGTGTCCTGTCTGGTCATGCCTTTAATTCCATTGACAGGGGATGTTAAAACTGGTTCAGGGTATGACCTCCTTCGAAAAAAATCCAGCATTTCATTTGTTTTTTCCAAAAGGTCTGCCTCATCACTTCAGATTCTTTTAAAAATCAGTTGTAGTTGCAAAAACTATTTTCCTTGATATAGTATGTCTTAATAATTTAAATATAATTTTAATACTTGTGTAAGTACTGTATGTTAGTTGTACTGACAAAGACATTAGCCGAAAAGTTTACTGTTGTATTAGTTAAATAATAAAACTTAAATTCATTGTTTTCATTACACAATTTGTTTGCATATTTTGTATTTTAAGAGAAAAGATGTTGGGCCATGAGTCATGTGTACAGACAATGTAACATGACTCCATGCCAGCCCGGGCTTGTAACATGACTCCGTGCCAGCCCGGGCTTGTAACATTGTAAGCACAAACTCTCTCCAGTGGATGTCGTTCAGTTAGTAAGAAAGTGACTGACTGATTTAGGACATCTTTACAAAATTCATATTACTTGTTCTGACACAATTGTTGTATTTTTTTTTCAAAATTCTACTGATCAGCTTGCTTGACAGTAGCGCTGATGATTTTTTAATTTTTAATCTCTAGATGCAGTTCACAGATTTATAGAGTTTGTGATTTAAATTTGTAGTTAATTTTTTTTCACAAGTTCTGGTTCACATAAATATAGAATAAGTTAATTTAATTACCTTTTTAAAATAAAAAAATAGTTGATGTTTTTTTTTAATTTCCAAAGTTTATAAGGTTCAAATATGCCACATCCTCCAGCTGTGAACCTAATTCCAGCTCTCTAAGATTTGCAGAACCTACAACACACACTGACAGTTGATAATTAAAAGCTGTCATTAAAAAAAGAATTAGCCGTCCTTTGTGTCACTCATGGTCACCAGTCAAGTCCCCCCCACTCCTTCCATCTCTTCCAGCTGATGTCATGCACAACCTGGGGGCCAAGTTTGTGTTTGCTGTGGACGTTGGCAGCCAGGATGAGAAGGACCTGACCAACTACGGCGACTGTCTCTCTGGCTGGTGGCTTCTCTGGAAAAGGTGGAACCCCTGGGCCAAACCTGTCAGGGTAGGTGTTAAGTACCACCCACCCCCCCCCCTGCCACGAATCCAGGGAGAGGCTGCCAGCGGATCCCAGTAATTTATCACTGTGCCCCACCCCCCTATACATGTTTTGACAGGTCAAGGGCCAAGGGTACATCTCTGACCTTGGTGTGCTTAACTCCACCTACACGACCATAGGGTTGTTTACAAGTATTATCTAGAATGTTCTAGACCCAATTAATTATGAGAAAAGTTGTTGTTCTAGAACCAGAAAGTTCCAATAGTTTTTGCTATAAATAGGGGGTAAAGAGTGACTAGAAAGGAAAGGAACAGATGGAAGGAATTACTGAACAATAGCCCTCAACGTCTGAGAATCTGAGAAGAGTACCAAGCTAGACCACTATTGTCATTGTTACCTGTTATTGTCACCTGTATTATTGTAAATGCAAACGTTATCACCCTATTGTGATTTTTTTTCTCCTCTTTTAATCATTACTTTAGTTAATAGTAAAACTTGTTATTTTTACATTTACTGTTCTTCCATCATATTACTTAGTTCTAACCACAGGTATTGTGTGGTTAATTGTTATTTATTTGTTATTGTTAAAATTCAGTATTGTCAAGTCAGTTACTGTGTTTTATATTTATTTTGTGTTACATGCCATGTTAACGAGCAGTTTAATCATTACTCTAATTTTTATAGTGAGTTAGATAGTCAGTATCACTTGCGGACGTAACAGTAGTTGTGTTGTCCATCCCACTTTTGGGGGACCCCTGGGCTTAGCCTTTATAAGTATACTAAATAATCTCAAGAATTTATCAGTGTGTTAATTATTAGTTATTATTTGTCACTAGTTTGTGCTGCGACGCCTTTTTTTTAGGACGCCTATGGCGCCCACCTTTTTCAAAAGCCCACCTAACTTGTCCTTGTATGATAAATACGTAATATTAAACTTTCTCAAATGTACACAAAGTATTTTATAATAGGGGGTTTTTTTTGGTCAAAAGTCAAAGTAACTTATCCTTGTATGATAAATACGAAATATTCTTGAAATGTACACAAAGAATGTATATAATATTTTTTTACAGTGCTAATCACCACACGACTTTTAAAGTAATTTTAGAAAGCAGCGCACCAAATTACTGCACCAAAAAAATAACTCCTTGAGTCAGTCAGCGCTGTTTACAACACAAATGCTGACGTCATAGGTTCGTGCGTTGTTTGGTTAATGTTAATCTGGAAACCAAAAGGATTATGATTTAGCGTTAGGCCACAATCAGCGATAATTGAGCGTAAATATATATATAATACTAATTAATGGCACTTAAATATTTTTTTATGTAAACTGTTTGCAATGACAGAAGCTGGGAGGGGCTTAGTATTCAGTTTTTCATTAATAGAGAGAATACAATGTTATTGTTAGCACTGTTTTGTCAAGGTAGCGTTTCTTGGCACTTTTTTGTCAAGATAGTGTTTGTTAGTATTGTTTTGTCAAGATAGTGTTTGTTAGTATTGTTTTGTCAAGATAGTGTTTGTTAGTATTGTTTTGTCAAGATAGAGTGGCCAGAAAGCTCTTTACCTTGTCAAGCTGGTTATGTCTTCCAACTGTGGCGGCTGAGTAAATAAATCTGGCTTTAACCCATCAGGTACTGCTGCAATATTAACGGCTGAGGTATTAATTAAATAAGGTTTTTATTCATCAGGTATTGCTGCAATTTTTGGGTGACAAATCCATTCTGCCTTTTGGTAACGTGTGTTTGCTTTGTCAAATAAACAAGTTATTTAATGAAGAGCAGAAACTTAAACATTGTGATTTGACCTGCCTCAGGTTCCTGACATGACAGAAATCCAGTCCAGACTGGCGTATGTGTCCTGTGTTCGACAGCTTGAAGTCGTGAAGAACTCTGACTATTGTGAATACATCAGGCCGCCCATCGACAGATACGCCACACTGCAGTTCGGGAGCTTCGATGAAATTGTTGTAAGTAGAACATTGTCTCTTATATTCCTGCTGAGCTCTGTCCGTAGAATATTGTCTCTTATATTCCTGCTGAGCTCTGTCCGTAGAACATTGTCTCTTATATTCCTGCTGAGCTGTGTCCGTAGAACATTGTCTCTTATATTCCTGCTGAGCTGTGTCTGTAGAACATTGTCTCTTATATTCCTGCTGAGCTGTGTCCGTAGAACATTGTCTCTTATATTCCTGCTGAGCTGTGTCCGTAGAACATTGTCTCTTATATTCCTGCTGAGCTGTGTCCTCGTCAATACACAAAAGTCGCAATAATTATAAAACAAGTTTTCTTTTCATTAACTACTACAACAGAACCAATGTTTTCCCCATCTACCTTCCTTGACTGCAAATTGTGAAATGTGGGCGGGGAATAAGCCTGCCAAACAATAGCACCAGCAAAATTTGAACTTCCTTTTTATTTAAGTTACTTAACCAAACATGTATTCAAAGAATGCATTAGAAAAACAGTCAGCACTAACTTGAACTTCCTTTTTATTTAAGTTACTTTTAACCAAACATGTATTCAAAGAATGCATTAGAAAAACAGTCAGCACTAACTTGAACTTCCTTTTTATTTAAGTTACTTAACCAAACATGTATTCAAAGAATGCATTAGAAAAACAGTCAGCACTAACTTTCCCCCTTGATATGCTGCATGCATACACACACTTTTTAATGCATATAAAATAACGCCCCTATTAAACCCAAATTTATCATTGAAACTCTTAAATTTCATTTAAAATATGTAAACATTATGCATGTACCTAACACTATTTTTAAAGAATTTCATTTAGCCATGGAGTCTTGAATTCTCAATACTTGTACATTCCTCTCAAATAGAAATCATGAATGCAATGCTAACTTGTTTTTTTTATCAACATCATGTGCGTCCCTCACTAATAAGTAATTTAATGATAAAGAATCACAAGATTTAATATGCATGTGATGTATTAGGTAAAATTATCACAAAATTAAATTTACTCCTGCTAGCTCACGAAGATGGTGAACTCTTACTCTGACCAATCATGTGACCTCTTTCTCATTTCCTTATGTAGCCTTAACTTTTAGGCCTGTGACCAGTTTAATCAACAACCTGTTACAGTTAATGTAGCCTTTCATACCATTACTTAGGACAAGTTACAGTTCGTCATGGCTCATGTCATTGGATTATAGCTGTTGATACAGACTGAAATTATGCCTTATCTTATCTTATGTTTTTACAGACGCTTCTTCTATATCAGTGGTTCCCAAAGTGGTCCGCGGGACCTTTCAGGGGGTCCGTGGAAAATAAAAATTGATTTGGGGGTCCCTGAACAACGTCAAGGGGTCCGCGCAAGGTTTAAAAATCAAATAATGAAACTCATTAATTTTTTTATTATTATTGAAATTAAAATAAATAATAATAAATAAAATCGTACGTGAATGCCTTTTCTACTAATTAAATACCATCTTAGGTGCTATCCTTCATGGATACAATGTTGTTTTACGTAAAAAATAGTTTTAGAACTACTGTAATTCCCACATCTATAACCAATCAAAATACTTGGTTTGTTGAAATGTCAAGCTTGATGCAGATGAAATGCCGAATTCCCTATAATTATAAGTAGAAATATACACGTTTTTAACTTGAATCTACGAGTGTTGCAAGGTTGTGTATTATTCGATATGTCGGGAAGTTATATTTATCTAAATTGTATCCTATCATCAAATGTTTTTAATAGGGCTTTACTGTAGCATTCCATTGAAAACGTTAATAATTCTTAACAGTGGTCTGTTACAACAGATAAGAGAATGAGTGAGCCCAAGGCTGGATTTAGACTTGATGGGGCCCTAAGCTATTTAAGGACCTTTTGAATTCTAGTGACAAATATGAAAACAAACTTCCGGGGGCCCCCAAGAAGGCAGAGGCCCTAAGTTATAGCTTGTTTAGCACACAGGTAATTCCAGAACTGAGTGAGCCGAAGAAACAATGCCGACAATATGGTGTTAATGAATATTTGAAGTATGGCTAAATGTTTGGAAACAGATACGAAACGTGAAACGTTATTTACTGAATTTAAAAAAAAATGTTTGAAGTTAAAGCATTACACTTGAATTTCTGGCATATTTAAAACATGCTGTACCAAATGTATTTTCAGTAAATTGAGTCATTCATCAGCATAAAATATTCCAAAAAATCTTAGTGAAAGTTTGCATGGATAGCTACATTTTGTCATTAGAGCAATTAGTAAAATCAAAAGGAATGCCTTCGATGAGAGATTATTTGCTCACCACGGTTTGGAAAATGAAGAAGAAGACTATAATGGATTATTTATTCACACAGAAGTACGCTGGTTATCATCACGTACATATTTTAATCGATTTTATACTCTCTTTGATTCATTGTCCAAATTCCTGGAAAGCAAAGACAATTAGCATCACAATTAACTAAAAAATATGACATATCCTTTATTAATGATTTATTTACCCAACTTTAACAAAACTAATTTGAAACTAGAGCTACTACAAGGTAGCCAATTAAATTTAATCAAAACTAAAAGCGTTATATCTGAGTTTGTTGCAAATCAATTTTCTTTGCAAACAAAACTTAGGAACAGGAGAATGTTGTCAGTTTTCAAATCTTTTGAAATTGCCAAATAGTTAAAGGTTTGCTTGCTTACTATCACATATTAACGGCTCTTCGTGCAGACATTTTGTAGGCATTTGCCACCATAGGATATTTCCGACTGGCAGTTGAGCTCTTTAGCGCATGGACAAACTCAGATCCCAAACACAGATGAATACATACTAATACAGGAGCAGCTTATTGAAATATCCACAAATGAGGAACTTATACTACTGTTTGAACTAAGATACCACAAATTCTGGTTACAAAGTCAGATCCCAATTTTATATCATGCATTATGGGTTATTGTACAGAATGAATTTTTTGACTGTTTTCCTGTCTTTCTATTTGGTAGAACGAAGATTCAGTAGCGTTATGAACCTCATCATAAAAACAGCAAAAATAAAAATAAATAAACGACTAGAAATTGGTGCTCGTGAGGATTTGCGGTTCCTACACACAAACATTGAGTCAGGCATAAATACACTCATAAAATCTCATCACGTTAATCCAAGTTTTTTTCCAATTTTATCTTAAACAAAAGTGATAATTTTAATAAATACCGTACTTTTCATCAAAATGTTGCTTTTGTAATTTTTGTACTATGCATTTATAAAGTTGTTTTTTTTACTTGGGGGTCCGTGGGGAAATTTTGAGTATAAAAGGGGTCCGTGGGTCAAAAAAGTTTGGGAACCACTGTTCTATATAGAAGATTATTGCGTCCTACACTTATCTATGGTTTGTGATTAGTCCTGCATTTTTATTAGAGATTTAAATGTTGATAAAGTGGTGGCTTTCCTGGTTTCTTCAGGCAACCCATTCCACGCCCGAATTCCGGACGGGAAGAACGAAAATTTGTATGTGTTTGTTCTTGCATACGGAATAAGAAAGGTGTTTTTATCGTTATGTCTATCTGAGGGTTGTATTAAGTTATCTTTGTGTTGTATTTCTAAATTAGAATTAATTGCTTTATGTATGATTACTACTTTACTCTTGGTTCTTCTATCCTCTAGTGTTTCAAGGTTTAATGATTTAACTAATGGTGTTATTCTTGTCAGTTTTTAATATTCTCCAGTAATGAATCTGGCAGCTCTTTTGTTCTAGTTTATCAATGCTTTCTTTGGTGGATGGGTCCCATACAGAAGATGCATATTCTAGTACAGGTCTCACCAAAGTAAGATAGCATTTTAGTTTTATGTCTCTATTACATTTGTTAAAGTTCCTTTGTATAAAGCCTAAGGTTTTGTTTGATTTTTTAATAACTTCATTGACATGGGGATTCCATGATAGTTTCTCATTTATTAAGACTCCTAAGTATTTTGCATCTTTAGTTTGGGTCAGTTCTTTTCCATGAATGTAATATTTTGAATTTATTTGTTTCTTTTTCTTTGTTACTCTTAACAGTTGACACTTTTCTGGGTGGAAAGACATACTCCAGTTAGTTTCCCATTTTATCAATTCATCTAAGTCTTTTTGTAAAATTTTGCTATCTTGTTCTGATTTAATTGTTCTATAGATTATACAATCATCAGCAAATAATCTAACGTTTGTTCCTGTTGAGATGTTTTTGGGTAAATCCTTTATATAAATTAAAAAAGTAAGGGACATAGCACAGCTCCTTGTGGAACTCCTGAATTAACCTTTATTGGTACAGATTTAGATCCATTAATTATTACAGTTTGCTCCCTGCCCAAAAGGAAGTCTTGGATCCAGTGATGTAAGGGGCCTGAGATTCCAAAGTAGTTAAGTTTTTTAAGTAAACTAAGGTGGTGAACTTTGTCAAATGCTTTTGAGAAGTCTAGTAATATTGTGTCTATTTGATTATTATTGTCTAAGCCTTTTGATAGTTCATCTATTAAACCTATTAATTGTGTTTCACATGATCTGTTTTTTCTAAAGCCGTGTTGATGTGGGCATAGGGCAGATGGTATCAAGCATAAACAAACTTTGAAGGATCATTTCTTGCTCCTGCAAAATATCAGATTACATTGTGCAATACTTTGCAGCTATTTCTAAACTTATACTGAAAAATATTTACCTCGCTCGCTGCTGTGACCTAAATAACGCCAGGTATGATGCCTGTGATGCCTCCCAGAGATTTATATACCTTATCCTATTTTGTTTCAACTTTCAGGAGACTGGCTACCACCACGGTAAGACCCTGTTCTCTGCCTGGTCCAAGGGTGGCCTCCAGGACAAGCTGTTCAAAGAGTCTGAATCCATGACCAGCCAGTCCAAGTCACACAAAGAGAGAAACTTGCCAATTGTAAGCTGTGGTTTGGTTCATGTGGATTCTATCATTTTTAGCTTTAATTTTAATAAGAATATATATTTTTTAATCAACATGTTGCTCAGTAAATTTGTCCAGTGTTCATGGTGTGTAGGGGACGCGGTGGTCGAGTGGCAGCGCACTGGACTGTCGTACCGATGGTCACGGGTTCGAATCCGTGTGAAGGCAAGGGTTTGTTCCCGGGGCCTAGGGCGTCCCTGAGTCACCCCGCTCCGAATGGGTACCTAACACTACATGTAGTTAGGTGGCTGGGTAATGCGTGGAACCCACAAAGCCGTGGCCTGTGATTGCTGCATCACTTGCCAACAGATCATCTGTCATGGTCTGTGGACGCAACTATCTTCTGCATAGAAGGAGCGTCTGTATAGATAAGATAAGATATATATTTTTTTTTCCCAATAACTCTAAATATTTCATGCATAATTATGTTTGGACAAATACAGATTCAAACATTTCAGAAAAAAAAAGAAAACATGTTTAAAAAAAGTTTAACCTTATATTTATCTATAAATTTAAAAAAATTATTTTTAAAAAAATAGATTGATGCTATCTGTACGTACATTGTATTTTAACATATATCATGCGTTTGGTTAAAAAAAAAGAAAATTATAGGGCAGAAGGACAATAACAGAGAATGCACATATAGTAAAAAGTCTATGACAGCAAGAACAGAACTATAAACAAAATTAAAAGAGAGAAAATTATAAAATATCAATGATTGACATTTACAGTTAACAAGGATGTCAGATATGATGGAAAGAGCACAGATGAAAAATTTGGCCGTGGTTTACTAAGATTTGTCATTTTTTATTTTTGCATTATTTGAGAGAGATAGGAGTTAGCAATGAAATAAATTATACAGACTGTAAACCCCCCATGAATCCAAACAAGAAAACGTCAGCTGTCTAAAAATGTGAATTTATTTTTATATACAGAACACAGTGTCAATGTGCCAAAGTCTTTTTATCAATTTGTTTTCATGTAATCTCCATCTGGTGCAACTTCAGTATAATCTGTGTACTCAATTTGTTTAAACACAAGAACATGATAACTCTGTTTCTCTATGACCTACTGACATTGTTTCTTGCTCAGAGTCATGTCCCTGTCATGGCCTACTTCACTGACCTCGCTGAGCAAGTCTCTAAAATTGAAAACCCTAGAAGTCGATTCTACCTACCAGAAGGTTTGTACACAGCGCATCCCACAGGGTTAAACCAGTTCATTTTCAGCATGATACATGGCTTTTTCTTATAAAATGGGAAATAATTTAATTGCAAGCACCATTCTCAAGTCTATCTTAAAGCACTTGTCATTTGATAAATTTAATCAAAATTTCATTTGATATCAGTTTTTTCTCCTCCTTTTTTTTTATGCACATCTGTGAAGACCTCAAGGGAAGACATGGCTTTGTGACAATTTTTGTAGTTTTGAGATATTCAACTTTTAAATGTCAAAGCTATACATATAAATCATTAATAAACCTAATAAATTTCTATTTTTCATAGGGTCATGGACCTTATTTTCCCATAAACCCTCATTCAGAACATTCATTTTAACCCTCTATCGGATAGGGTTTATGAGTGAAGAGAGAAGGGTCAGGAGAAAGGGGAATGGGGGCAGAGGAGCAGGAGTTAATGCCATTGTCCCCTGAGGACTGACGGATGCCATATATAACAGATAGGGTGATAACCAAAAATTTGTTAAATGTGATACAGCCATTTTTCCCTTGATGTCTTCACTGGTTTTTGGTACTTTTTTTTAAAGTAAATGTTTACGGGGAAAAAAATTATCTGAAACATTCTTACTTAGAACAATTTAGTTTTTAAATATAAAAAAATGAATGACAGAATTGGAGTTTTCATTCAGCAGATTCTGAAGATGAGGTTATCTACGAAGATGAAGACGAGGACGCCGGTAACATGGAAGGCTATGAGGAAGACGATGAGTTCGCTCACAGCGATGGAGACGAGGATGTCAGCGAAGACGGCGAAGAGGCCAGCGATCAAAGAAAGGTGACCTCTATCATATCCCCGTTGTATAAGTTAGGTGTGATAAGCAAATCCAGTTTGATCAAGCTTAGCACAAAGAAACGGGGCTCGTGCGTATCCAACCTCGGGGAACCATCACACACCAGAGAACCAAGCAATAATCAGGACACCTATGTTGTACCCGAGCGCGATGATCGGCTTTTCCATAACAAACACCTCAGGGACAGGATGCAGTTTGTGGACTCATCTAAAAAATCAAGGATAATCAAGCCGAGTCTGACCAACGAGCAGATTGAGGCCCTCACCAAATACGAGTTTTACCAAGCTGGAGACAGACACTCTCGGACCTGTGGAAGTCCAGACAAGGCTCACACAGCCAGTAGTTCAGACAATGAAGCTGCTCCAGGCGATATCCGTAACAATGGGTCTCACCCATCCATGAATTCGTCCACCCAAGTGTACACGATGGATGGGTGTGGCTTTGCTGCGAACCAGAGGCACCAGAGGCTTGAGGTGGAGAGCTTGACCCACAGCAGCACAGATTTACTTAATCTGTACACCCATCCAGTAGAAGTGGCCGGAGCTGGTCATGAGAACCCCATGAGAGACCGGCGGGATGGCACAACTTCAGGGCAAAAGGAGGCGGAAGCTCGGCAATTTTTGACCAGGCAGTCACAGTCGCTGGATGAGTTCCGGCCCAAGAAATGTGAGCGTCCAGCCTGCCACTCCCACAAGGCTGGTGGTAAACTGAGGAAAAAGTTGTGGAAGATGAACCCTGTGAGCCACTTGATATTTTTGGAATCATCCTGGCGGGAGAAAGAGCTGAGAATTTGTAAGAACTCAAACCGCTGTCCGGCTGTCGAGCAGGAGCCGTCTGTGGACGATAACGCTGGCGTAGCTCCATCAAGTGCGGATAATAAGCTGATGCTGTCCATTAGTAAAGATTCCTGTACGTCATTTTCTGTGTACGGGGAGTCCAGCTCGTTGGGGTCTTTGCTGAAGGGGATCAACTCTGAATTCATCAGCAGCAACACAGAGTTAGTCAGCCTGGCCAGCTCGGCAACAGAGATGGGAATCAGCCAATCCCTCTCTGAGGACACGAGGGTCGTCACGACGTCCAGGAAAAATAAAGAGTGCCAAACAGTACAGGGTCACAGCCTGGCCCTGCAGGACTGCCTGTTGGTCGATGTCCAGCTGAGGATCGTTGCTTTGGAGCTGGCCATCCAGGAGGGTAGGTTTCAACTGGGAAGGCACCATGTGTCCTCATTTGAGAGTGTGGGGCGAGCACTGGCACCAGGTCAACGTTGTGTCAGAGTAGATGGGAATTGGGCTGAGATACAGCAGCGGGCAGCAAGAGATGGCCAACTGCAAGGGGCAGCAAGAGATGGCCAACTGCAGGGGGCAGCAAGAGATGGCCAACTGCATTGGGCAGTAAGAGATGGCCGACTGCAGGGGGCAGCAAGAGATGGCCAACTGCAGGCGGCAGCAAGAGATGGCCAAATTCATACTCCGTCAGCCCAGTTTGTCACAAAAGACTATGAACTGGAAATTACCACAATGATCCATGTACGCCGTAACAGTGAACTTAAAGTTTCTTTATCAAAACATATACCGAATATCATGGACCTTAACATTTCATCAGCAAAGCATGTGGTAAAAGCTGGTGAACTTAGCATTTCTCTACTAAACCATTCACTTAGAGACCTTGAACTGAAGGTTTCATCAGCAAGCCATGCGGATAGAGGTGCTGAATTTCAAGTTTCTACAGCTAATCAAGTATCTCAAGGTAGAGAACTCAAAATCTTGTCAGCAAACTACGGCCTACATCAAAAGTCAACAAATCACATGATTGCAGTAAATGAACTCAGAATGCCATCAGTCAAACATGAAAGTCAAGCCATCACTTCAAGCAGGGCAAGCTGTTTTGAAACATCAAATATCTTGTCATTTAAGGACTGGGATATCACCAATGGGCCAAAAGTAGAAATAACTGAGCCAAATTTACTCATACGAGAGTCATATCTTGCAATGAAAAACCCAAGAGTTGAAATAAGTGATTCATCATCAGAGCCAAGTAAAGTGATAGCTCAGCCAAATGTTTTCAATAGAGTGCCAGGAGCTGTAATAGCACAGCTTAGTGAAGTAACGGCTATGCCAAGTGCAGTTAAAGCAGAATCAAGAGTAAAGTCCAAACTTGATTTAGATGAACATTATGCAGTATTACCAGAGCCTTGTGTAGTTCTGGTTGAGCCTAGGGTAGTATTGGCAGAGCCTAAAGTAGTTCTGAGAAAACCTAGTGTAGTAATTGCAGAGCCTGGTGTAGTTGTGGCAGAACCTAAAGTAGTACCAGCAGAACCTAAAGTAGTACTAGCAGAGCCTAAAGTAGTACTAGCAGAGCCTAAAGTAGCACTAGCAGAGCCTAAAGTAGCACTAGCAGAGCCTAAAGTAGCACTAGCAGAGCCTAAAGTAGTACTAGCAGAGCCTAGTGTAGTACTAGCAGAGCCTAGTGTAGTACTAGCAGAGCCTAAAGTAGTACTAGCAGAGCCTAAAGTAGTACTAGCAGAGCCTAAAGTAGTACTGGCAGAGCCTAAGGTAGCACTAGCAGAGCCTAAGGTAGCACTAGCAGAGCCTAAAGTAGTACTAGCAGAGCCTAAAGTAGTACTAGCAGAGCCTAAAGTAGCACTAGCAAAGCCTAAAGTAGTACTAGCAGAGCCTAAAATAGCACTAGCAGAGCCTAAAGTAGCACTAGCAGAGCCTAAAGTAGCACTAGCAGAGCCTAGTGTAGTACTAGCAGAGCTTAAAGTAGTATTGGAAAAGCCTAAAGTAGCACTGGCAGAGCCTAAAGTAGCACTGGCATGGCCTAAAGTAGCACTAGCAGAGCCTAAAGTAGCACTAGCAGAGCCTAAAGTAGCACTAGCAGAGCGTAAAATAGTACTAGCAGAGCCTAAAGTAGTACTAGCAGAGCCCAAAATAGTACTAGCAGAACCTAAAGTAGAACTGGCAGAGCCTAAAGTAGTTGTTGAAGATCCTAGTGCAGCACTGGCAGAATCGAAAATTGTTTTGGAAGAGCTTAGTGTTGTCAACAAAGAAGCGTGTGTTTTGATTACAGACCAAAGGAATCAAGTTCGAAGTGCAGGGAAGAAAAGAGCCAGGGTTGTAACGAAAGACCCAAGCTCTGCATCAGAGGGGCCAAGGGATAAATATGGCAAGATAAATGAGCATCTATGCAAAGAAGGTTGTAATAGTGAGAGCCCTAAGAGAAAGATTAAAAAAATCTCACCCAGTAAGGAATCAGTCAAAGCAGAGCCTACACACCAAGGCCTGAAAGTCCTTCAGAAGAGCAAGAAAGCTGCCTTGGAGATCAGCAACAAGAATAAAAAGTGGAGACATAAGAACATGGGCAAAGCTGAAAATTCTCACACCAGCCTGCTGTCAGAGGTGAAACTGAACAGAGCCCAGGCTGATCCGCATAAATTGTTTGCGTTCCAGGTGTGCAGACCGTCCATGGTATCAAGCTCCTTCTGCTCAAGTGGCTTCAGCTCATCCGATATGTCCACCAACGGCGGCACTAAGGAGCTTGTCTTTAAGGAGCTGCGCCGATTCCAAAAAGATTTCAATCTCTTTCAGATTCTGAAAGGCTGCTCTTCAGTTGAAGACAGCATGAGAAACCAATCCAGCAAAAACCTGTTTGTTTCCTCTTCAGCCAGTAATTTGGGAAATAATCCCATTATGAAATACTCTGTTTTAAACAAGATGGGTGCTGAGGACTTTTTCCGATTGGAAATGGCTGACAGTGGGTTACCTTCCATCTTTGCTGAAAGCTCGGATGAGCATGTGCCTTCAGATGTGTTTGTCGATCATCCCAAAAATCTCTGCGGTAAAAGGATGAAACGCTGCCACTCGGCAGAGAAGGCTAGCAAGACACAACATCTCCCGTACAAGATAAGCAAGTTCATTAAAAGGATGGAACTGGCCGAACACTCCAGGCAGACGAAAGACAAGAAGACCGCCCAGGCCGACAAGCAGCATTCATACCCCAGAGTGGATTATTTCAGCACGGTGGTCACGACGAGCAAAGAACCATCACCCTTGGGGCTCCACTTGAGCCTGGGAGAAGGTCAAGAGGGTGTCCCCTTCAGGCCACATGATCACGGACACGGCAGCCAGATATCGGCAGCACCCCCGCTGTACAAACGTAGCCTCCAGAGCGAGGTCTGCAAGAGCATGCTGACCTTCGGCAATAGAAACTGGATGGGGTCAAATAAGATCATGAACGTGAAAATCAGAAGCAGGAGTTGCATCCCTTGGCCAACTGGAGGATCTGGAAGCTCCCAGAGCACCAGAGGCAGAAAAAGTCAGCTCAGTGAAAAAAAGTCAAAGGGACTCTTGAAAGGATCGCCTTAAGATAACTCCTCTGTAAATGGGAGTCTGCCTTGAAGTTTACAAAAAGTTTGCTCAATTTTTTGGTTTTAATTCTAAGAGAGGCTCCTGTCACTATCAATGTTCTACACGACATTGGCTCCTGGGCTATGGATTAAACAGATTTTCATAACCAGGAAAACATCTCCTGCTGGATCCAATACTCAGCTCTTTGGTGGCATACAAATAAAAGTTGTTTCTCTCAATCAAACCTGGCTGAAAAGTGACCATGTAATTGGGCCCTGTTGTTTGATATAGAAACATCAATGCAGGCCAACATCAATATTATAACATATAATGTGTCATCTTATTCAAGTTTATGTAGGCTCATGCTGTATACTCTTGTTGATATTAACATCAAAATCTTGGAATCAAATTGTTCATTTTAATCAGTTATAAAATATGAGTACATGTATATATGCTATTTATATTTCCTCCCCACTCCTTCCCCCATCAATGTTAAAAAAAAATGAGAATAATAAAAGAAAAATGAAAAACATTATAATATCTTATCATGTCATTTTAAAAAAATTATTGGTTTAAATTTTGTTTAATTTTAATTTTGAACCAATTTTTCCTAAAATGTTAAAGTTCAAGTAAATTCATTTCTTTTCAAATTTTAAAAAAAAAGGTATATATTTTTCTTTTTAAAATTGACTTTGAGTTGATATCATACAACAGTCTGAATACCACTACTTCATAATTAAGTTTAATGACCAATAAATGGTTATGATCTACATTGGAAATCACAATATATTTGTAAAGACAGAGAAGAATTGTAGATAATTATCTCACGCAAAGTTTGTTACTGCCTTTGGTTGAACTGACCCAAACTTGCTGTTTGGGATACAAATACTTGATATACCTTGGAAGTGTGGTGTGTTTTTATGGAACTCGGCACTTTATCTGCATACCAACAGCCACCAGCAACTCAGTCGCCTGAAGACGCTCATTTCTTTTATTTCTATACACAATTTTTGTATCCCAAAACTCAGTTGATTAAAGCAATGAGCGATGGAGAGAGATTTCATCAATATGTCTTCACTAAGGAGAAAATGTATCAAGGCCATGGCCATTCCAACATTGGGTGGTGATTTTTGCTGGCATTAGCAGCCTTTTGCCAGGGCAAGAGAAAGTAATCAAAGCAATTTTTAATTTGCAAACAGTTACACTATGAAAAAAAATTTAAACTGTGTGCTTTCATGTTAGTAACATACATGTATTTAGATGAATTAAAGACTTGGCACTCATTTTTCCTTTTTCATTCTTTTTTAAAAATTTGTTTAAAAAATGTTGGCACTTTTTAAAATAAAAACTTGCTAATGACTTTTTAACAATTTTCAAAGAAAACAGATAAAAGTTCATATTTCAAAAGGTTGTATTAGTTTTTTATATTTTTCAATTAAGAGTACTCTTATTTCAAAGACTAATTTTTCCGTAATTTGTTTGCATAATTTAAAATGTAACTCTCTCATCAAGGCTGCATAATTTAACTTAAGATCCTGGTGGGGTACACAAAATGTGACTTTTGATTTAAAATCAACCAACAGGATTCAGAATAAAGCACATGATAAATGATGCCCAATAGCAGACCCCACAAAATGAAGCATTTCTACTTCTATTGGGGGAAGTCAATAATAAATGAATAAAAATAATTGCTTACAACTACTATTATATGAGAGCAATATTTAAAGTAGAACTTGTGAAGCTTTTCTGAGAGAGATATATTTACTGGCTTATAAGATAATTCTTTAATGATAATGACTAGGTGACAGCCGTGTTGTGTTATATATTTGGGGGGGGGGTTGAACTATTTTATATCTGCCTCGCATTTTGTAGGCATATTAATTTATTTACCACACTTCCAGTTTTATTTTTCAAATATTTTTTATTATTATATTTTGATATCGCCAAATTAACTATGTTACTTACATTCTGTTATTTATTTTGTTTGCAACTATTTCTGAAGAACATATGCATTGTTTTAAAAAAGACCTAAATATGTAGCACATCTTGAGATAAGTTGTTTTATTTACTGTTTATGTATTTTGTTTGGATCATTTCTGATTTAAAAAAAAATATTGGACAAATGCTTGCTTGTTGTAGTTATTGCAACAGTAAAATTGAAACGCAGAACAGCGATTAGACAATGAATGATTTTATATTGACCATGGGAAAATGATTAAAGTTAAAAATATTTACATGGTTAACAAAACCTAAAAATGTAATTTATAAAGCTACCCAGACTATGGGTAAAAATTTGATTGCAGTGAAGGGACCTACTTCATTTAAGTACATTTTTTTGTTTTTATTTTGTAAAGATATTGTCTTTAAAATCTTATCCTCAATTTCAGTTTCTCTTCTGCTTTCATCTTACAGCCCACCAAACTTGTACAGCCCACCAAACTTGTACAGCCCACCAAAGTTGTTCACAGAAAGGTAACTAACTCACACAAGCAGGCAAAGAAAGGGAAGTAACCCTGACACAAGTGAAAACCGACCTGGGAAAGTGAGAACCAGCGGGTAAATGCTGATGAAAAAACAAATTACCCAGAAAGCAATAAAGCACCATAAGGAATTAGGCCAAACTGCATCCATGTATATTTGACATTAATGTTAACAGCTTTTTTTTGGGTGCAGTTTCACTGAACCCTCACAAACTTAGTGAAAACGTTAAAAGTCTGAAAAGTAATGGTAAAATTTTTAGTAACAAAAAATTGTTACATTACTATATTTTCCTCAGTGTTATTTGTATTCATTGGAATAAAGGTTCACAACAAGCTTGTTGTCTCTTCCTCACCCAATTTTTTCAAAGTATTGTTGGGGTTTGGTTTTTTAGACTTCAGAGAATATTTTTAACAAAACAAATGTCTATTTTTTTAATTTTAAGTCATATTCCTTTCTAATTATTCATTCTTTCAACTAGAGATTTTTCACATTTCTTTGATAGCTGGGAATTATATAAACTATTTATAGCCTTTCCTTATATTGAGTCATCATGACCTTAACATTAAAAGAATTTATTTTAATTTAAAATTCTCTGTATTTGAGAAAAGAAATTCAAAGAATATTGACAGAAATTGGAGGATTATTTTCAAAAATTGTGTAATTTTGATCTTAGCTAATTTAAAACCATTTTTTCTGTTTGTAAATAGTTTTTCAGAATGGGAAACAGGCAACTTCATAGTTTGACATTGAAACTTTGTATTAAGGGTTTTGCTCTTATAGTTTCCAATAGACATAGGATGGCATTCATTAGTTTGAAATGAATGGAGATGGTTCTATGTAAATTTTGTGTAACTTTCCGGTGAAAATCATCCAGTATTTTTAAAAATTAATATTCAGATTTTTCTCATAAATTTATTTTATTAAGGGCTATGAAAATGGAGATACTTAATACATATATATGGTAACAATGAGGGGTCCACTTTTCTTAAAGTGTTTCGAGCTGTTAGTAATGTTCTCAATTCATGTGTATGTTTCTTTAAAACAATTAATTGTTTAACTAACTTCAGTCTGGTATGTTAAAATGATATAGTATTTATTTAACTGATGGAAAGATACAATCTATTAGTCAAATCTTTTTGGGAAAACTAAAATGTTGGTGAAATTCCTTAGTAGACCAGGGATTAGTAAATATTGATTTTTTAAGTATTGGGTACTGTGTAATTTAAAAAAAATAGTGATAAAGTTTAATAATCATAAAATATCTTTTTTTTTAAATTAAAGTAATATATTTAATATGAGATAAGATTGATTAAGTAAAAACTGGTTAATTGGGATAAGTAACCTGGTTAAATGGAATAACTGGGATATGTAAACTAGTTAGGTGGGGTAGGTCACCTCTTGTTTAATATTAATTAATATCCCCATAGCCATATCTGTACAAAAAGATATATATTTATGAAATGCTTGTGATATATTTTTTTAACTTGCTGTTTTCCATGTGATAATTATTTGAAACGTTTTCTTTTCTTAGATATTTACCATTTATCATTAAAATAGCTCATTTGAAATAGGAATCATTCATAGCTTGTATATAAAAGCATGAGCATATTATTAAGTATTTTACCATGAACAAATTTGAAATGGTATCATGCATATGGGCATTTGATTTCATTAAGTCTCAAGAATTTTTTAAGTGACTCCAAGAAATTTGACCAGTAGGATTGATTCTGTGAAATTAACAGTTTTATTGGATTTGTGGAATAAGGTATTGAACTATTTAGGAGGCAAGAACAAATCTACACACTATGTTGCCTTTTATTATTCTCAAAGAAAAGTTGCATTTACTATCACAAGTTCAAGAAAAGTATAATATCTCAACTGATATGATGAAATTTGAATGTATTTGTTATTGTTAATTTGCCACTTCAGTTATATCATCTTAGTTTATTTTTACTTAAGCGCATCATATGGCATCTTCATTTAAATGTTCGCAGGGTAAGGTTCATTTTCCATGTTAGATATTCATCTGACAAAAGATTGTTTTAAGGTCTCATTACTAAAAAAAATTTATAGTAATGTCTCAGTCTCATGTATATAATTGACTAGTTTTTTCTCTAATCAAGCTTCAGGGAGCTATAGATATATAAATGTCTTGAACTGCCTTAGACTTATATTTCCTGGAAGATGTCTCTTCTTTGAAATTTGCATGTAATAATTATTGTAAGATATTTTTTTTTAAAAGAAAAATTTTTCCCTCTGACCTTACACTTACACTTCTTGTGAAATATTGAAAGTTAACTGGCACTGCATTATTTTATCAGTATTCTTGTGATATATGAATTCTGTACTTTATGTCCAACACAAGCACATACAAAGGTAGCTATAAATGTGAATCACAAGCCCCTACACTGGCTAATGCTTTATGCCTAGCCATATAATTACCAGTGTGCAAAGTAATATGTGTCCTTATTTATGAGAATATATATGAAGACCTCAAGGGAAGAAACGGCTATGTGACATTACTGACATTTTTTAGTTATCCTCTGTATCTGACAGACAATCAAAAATAGCATGATCTGAATGAGATTTTTTGAAAAAATTATGTATCTGAGCCAATTAAAAATTCAAATCCATTTAATTAATTTATAAGAAATCTGTATAATTTTGAATTTTAAAACTTTAATATCTCAAAACTACAAAAATGTGACATAGTCGTTTCTTTTCTTGAGCTCTTCATATGAATGAATTGTACTTCCAGCATGAGGAATTAAATGGATAATGGAGCAAGAAATGAATAGACTGGAAAAGATAAATGAAAGTGTAACAGGGATTCTTCAGCAGACTTGGCAATAATAAACAATAGATCAAAATAAATATAAATTAACATTGTTTTTTAATGTGTGAGAAAATGGAGAAAAGTTCTAGCCAAACTTATAATGAATGAGTATTTTCATTGTCTAATCACATCTAGATCTTGATTTTGGTTGTTGAATTAATTAATGTAGGAGGTTTTCTGTCAAAAGCTAGCATTAATTTAATCACGTAAACCTAAAGGCATTAGCTATAATTATAATTGTACTTCACACTTTCTTTTTTAATCACGTAATCCTAAATGCATTAGCTATAATTATACGACACACTTTCTTTTCTTTGGAGGCAGACAGTTATGTTTAGAATGTTTATTGCTTTTCTTAAATGTTATTGTCATTTTTGTCTAAAAATGCAGCAGAGTTAAAAATATTTAATATAAATTTATTGAGTCAACAAATTTTGAATAAATCTCTGTGTAAATTATTGTTTCATTTCAACATTCCATGTATAAACTTAGGCAATTTAATTAAAGGCATTTAAGCAAAAAATTGATTCCATATCATTCATTCATTTAAGGATTAGTCATTACAATGTCATCCCGATACATAACCCTAATAAATCCTAACCATTGTTTTCCACTGTAAACTTGTACTTAAACTTAAAGCGTTTTAAGTACAATGTATTTTGAAAATTTCTCAAGATCCACTATAATTTCTTTCTTTTTTTAATTTTTTTTTATGAAGATTTTTTAGATAACTTTACTTCTGTAGCTTAGTGTGAGTGTTAATGTTGTGGTTAACACATTGTAAAAATATTTTAACCAAATAATATTATTTAAATCGGTTGCTTTTTGCATGAAGTATCACATGCTTGTGATAATGGGAAATAGTGGTTATTGACACTAATTTCTGTTATATTGTGTTTCATGATGTATTTGTTTTAAAATTCATGTTGTATTCAAACATCAGTATTTTCTTTCTCTTGATACTTAGCTAACTTGAAGCTATAGCCTAGCATCTAAAGTCTTGTGAATCTGAAACTGAAGTTGGCATCAAAGTTTTCATTTCAATGTAAACTTAAATCTCCAGGGGGAAAAAATAATCCTTTAACACCACCCTCATTGAATTTATTGCAAAGGTTAAGCCCTCAACCAAACATTTAATTTTAAAATAAATCTATCTTTTAGTAAGGAAAAGAAATTGCCATTTGAAACATTTTTTAAAACCAATTTTGTTTTTAAAATAATAGAATTTGAATAGCAAACAAACAAAATAATAAATGTGCTGCACATGAATTTAAAAAATTGGTAATATTATTTTTTCTTAATACCTTATGCAGTTGATATAAAAAACAGTTATTTCTTTTGCTTTTATGCATCCAATTTATTTATTGCACAACTCTCCCAATAAAATTCAATTAAAGCATATTCATTGTTAATCTTTTCATCAAAATCAGTAAAACAAAGGACAATTATTGCTTTATCATTTCAATATTTTACCACATTCTTTGGAGGGTGACGAAGTTTCATTTTAAGGCCTTGATCAGCGAAACAGTGGCATGCCTCATGATCAGCTGGGCAGCACTTAATAGTGGGTCATGTCATCCCCCCGCTGCCTTCCCCAGCTGCAGCAGGTAGCCAATATCTCAACAATTTGGAGATTGAATTGAGACCCAGCCTGCAACAGCAGGTTTGGTCTTAATTCCATCTTTATTTCATTTTTGTATTGAAGTGGAAATTTTATAACAATGAATTTTAATGTACGCGCTGTCGCCACTGTTTACCAAAGATTTTTTTTGTTTTTAAATACCGGTAACTCTTGCCTAACAAAGAGCACAAAGACAAAGATAGGTAGTACAAAAGAATCATAATGACCGATTTAGCTTGTAGTTTTAAAAAAATGTGTACCATTTTGTTTACGCTGTCCTATTATTTTTGGTGGGTCGGCTTGTTAACGGGTTATACACTTTTAGCACTTTTCTCTTCCAAAAGTAGGGGGGTCGGCTTATGAACGAACGGGCTATAGAACGAGTATATATGGTTTGGTTTTTTTTAGTTTCAAAATTTTAAAAAATTAACCTATCCTCTGTTTGCTTTGTTCAGTTTTCTCATTTTATTAAATCATTGATGTCCAACACTGTTACTGCATTCCATGATATAAAACATTTCTTTAAAAAAAAATTGTCACCAAAAGTTGGCTGCCTTAGCAGATGCTCTAACTTTAGAAATCCGTAAAACTGCTTGAAATGCTTCCTTTTAGTTTTTCATAGTTGTTGCTTTATTTTAATTTATTTTGTTTTAAATTTTCCTTTTTAAAAAAATGTCTTCTTTTAAATTACCTGTTAATTTATTTAATCTATTATAGATTCCTCCTACGTTATAACAACAGTTAATGTTTTAAAATATTTATGCTTTTAATAATGTTTGTGCATGTAAACCAAACACTAGTCGACAAATTATTGTTTGCTTTGACATCATTTAATCAGTCAGATTCTGTAATATAATTCACTATTGTATTAGCAAAAATTGCTTTAATAGGTCAACCTAATCGTTCAAATGAATTCCATTTCAACAACACCAAGTTTATAAGTACTTATACATAACTTACGTAAATTGAACATGTAATTCCTTTTTTCTTGGCATATTATTTTTAAAAAATGTCTTTTAAAGTTTTTTTTTAATTTGAAGCATGTTTGGGTGGGGAGTTGAAATATAATTTGTTTATATTGTTAACAATGACAAAATCCTGTGGTGAAAATATCATGGATTTTTTGTTTTGTTTATTAACTCTAAGCACCCAGTTTGAATTGTTGTTCACTGACAATAAACTATGCAGAAAGCTTCTTGTTATATTGTTGCACGAACTTTGAGGTAAACTTTTTTGAAATTCATTTTCCAGGCATAATATTAAAAATCATAACTTCATGGCTGCTCATGTCATGTTCAACATGTCATTTGAAAATGTCTTTACAAAAACCATCAAGATGATTTTTACATCAGCAACGGTTGAATTTATTCTTTCTCATCTGTCTTATTTTAAGGTAAAGAAATAATATAACAAATATTGAAAGGAATCTACTGGATTAAACTTAAACTTATCATGTCTTGATAACATTACCAGATATTTGACTACAGATTCTTATTCTTAATTTATTTTTTTCCTGGACCCACAAAGAAACTTCAGGGTAACTAGAAAAATATAATTTACAACAAGGTGATTCTATTTATTATTATCTAGAAACTAAATAAAAATTTAAATTATTTTTAAAAATGGTACAACATTTGATACAAAAGTACCGAAATTAATATATAAACAGCATGGAGTTAATAATGATTCGAGTGTAAGGACAGTGCTGTAAAGAGATCCCAATAATGATTGTATAATTGCTACTGAATGTTGTTGTTTCACACAAAAAAAGAGTTACTTATTTTTTTTTATGTACATACAGTCATATTTCTATTTTGTTGACCTTATTAGTTGCAATCAATTCAAAGTCTTTATGGTTCATTTAATTTTGTCTTGGTGCACTTTTTTTTTGTCAACAATGGCACTAAAATTATTTTCTTATTAAAAGATGTGATGTCATTTTTAATGTATGGTTTGTAAAACCCATGACTTTAAAAAAGACAACTGTTTATTATAATTTCAATCCTATGAGCATTACCATGGTGTTGATTTAATTAAAGAAATGCAGCTGAAAGATCCTGTGATGTTGTTTTATTTATTTATATTTTTTTGTTTTTGTGTTTGTGGTGAATGTCCTACATACATACATCACAAATTATAATTCTCTAGATAACATTTAAGTATGTTAAGCTGTGCTGTGTTTCATTAGGCATCAAAATAAAATTTTCAAAAACTGCACTTATAGGGTCCTAATGGGTACTCATCAGATTTACAAGAAATATTCATATTTCTAATGGGATTATTAAAAACAACATGAAATATTTCTTCTATTCACTTATATCAAGTTCAAGTTAATTTTAAAAATATTATGCATGAAGAGTTCATGTATAGCCGCTGTCATTGTTTTAGGTGTTATATCTAATCCTATATAATAAAAGGCAATGTTCTGTGCGGTCATCTATAGCGATTGGTCCCTCAAACACATATGACTCCTACAGCCAATCATTTTGAACACGTTTACGCGGACGTTCAAAACGAGTTATTTTCGGTGCAGTATTTCTTCCAAGACTTTATTTTGAGTTATGCGTGTTGGGATTTATAGTCAAAAGCTCTGTTTTTACGAGTTGTTTATTTTAACTATAATGAATAGTATTTTTGACGTGATGCACGTGTATGCCGGTCGAGACGGCTGTTGGAGGGAAGTTACAACATGCCACCGAACGGTGGCGGAACGTCCTTGGTCGGGCTTTGTTGCTCGTATATATATATACATATATATAATTCTAGTAAACTCACTTTATCTTATATATAAAAGGAGATTTTTCTATTCAGAAGATTATTGCAGAAAATATTTTTCAAATGTGTTTTGAAATGAAATTTGTAAATCTATTTTATGCCAGAATGGAAAAGAGCATCTTGAATTTATTGTCTGAATTAAGTTTATTATTGTTTGACGGGCTGCACTGTATAGGTGTTTAGTACAGAAGACAAAGTCATTAGGCTCTGATATGATACCAGTTGGTCATGGAGCTTGGATCCTCCAGATGTGGTAGCTTCACTTGTTTAAATACAGTATTTTTGTTTGGTATCTGTCACATACATTTCATGTCACTGACACTCTCACTGACAAACTTATTTTATTTTTAAACAAAAAAAAAGAAAGAATTTTAATAAAATATATCTTTATTGATCTTAGTAAGGACAATTATCATGGATTACGAATGTCATCAAAATCTGTTTACGCATACAGTTTTGGATTATGTGTGTTGCGTAAAGCATTCTCTAGATGTCAAATATAAAATAACATGCTTAACCTGGAAATATTTTAATGAAAACTGCTATCAGAAATCTATTGAAATAACAAGAAATATACTGTAACACTGCATTGGATCAGTGAACAGCAATAGATCGTTTATTAAAAAATTAATTTATTAATCTTGTCTTAATCAGGGAAAAATAATAATTGCAATTAGACTATATATTAATTATCCAAAGCCCACTAAAAATTTATTTTGGAACATAGTTTTAGCTATCAATTTTTCCATCTGCCTTATAATAAATGTGACAAGAATAAAGTTTAGTGCTTTGGGTGGAAACGGAAGGAAAGAGGAGTTAACAAACGCATACAGTTACAATCCAAGTTAAAACTAATTAAATATCAGACTGATATTGAAAATCTGATGGTGAGGTTTGCACTGAAACTTAAATTGATATTGAAAATCTGATGGTGAGGTTTGCACTGAAACTTAAATATCACGGTGCACAAATATTTTATCGTAAAACCTCAAATCATCTCTAGAGTGATGAAATAAAAACAAATTAAATGAGATATATAAAATACTTGCTGAAATTAGAAAAGACAGGAATGTTGGTCTTTGTTACAGTATATGAACAAATTACCAGTTAGTATTAAGAATGCCCATGTATTGATGCTCATATAGCAAGCTATTACAAAATGCAATTCAACAGCCTATAAGTAAGGGAGGGGAGAACAAAACCTATTCCACTAATTGCACCCTATGTACTCTCAACTCTACAATTTCAAACAATAAATTTAATTTAAAAAATTGGATGTTGGCTTCTGATCTTCATAAGTATGAAATATGAATCAAAAGGTTTTAAAATAAAATTTAATTAAAAAAATTAAGTAGGCTTCAAGCAAGTTTACAACCAAACTGCATTTTTTTTTAGATTGTCATTTTTTAGGATGCTAAAATCCGATTTCAAAGTTGCACAATATTGCAATGAACCTCAACCAACATAAAAGGATTGAATTTATTACTTTTTAAAAATTTTATTTGGATTTAAAGGAGCTTTAAAGCTAAATTTAATTAATCTCTATTTTAATTTTTTTTTCTAAAACCAAATTTAATTTCTGTAAATGGGAATGAAAAAGTTAGATTTATAAGTACATATTTTATGCCATTCATTTATCAGATATATAATGTGTAATTGCATTCAAGTATCTGATTTAAATGTGTAAACTCATTTGTTATCCACAAATTTAAATCATCAGGAAATACCACAAGTACAAAATCTGATTATAATGAACGTGGTTGTTATGTGAGCCAGACTGCACTTCATTTATCTTGACCAGAGATGACATCCATTAGAAGGGACCTGAGTGAACTGGAGCAGTGTGGTTCACACAGAGGCCAATATGTTTGACATGGTAATAATAAAACAATATCAGTCGGTGTCAAAAAGATATGTGGACAGAAATGTGTGTTGTGTTATTTTAATTCAGCTGAACCTACTGATGTTATTTCCCAATTTTTATCCATTATAATCAGGAAACACAAAACCTTAAAGAAATAATTTTTACAAGTCTATATTTTAATCTATATTTACCAAAGTTATTTCACCATTCAAACAATTTGCATAGGTGGCAATTTTGTATTGGGGAATAAAAAAAATATTTTATATTTCATAAAAAAGCAATAAAAAGTAGTTATAAAATGATTTATAAATTATAAAACAGCAATTTAATAAATAATTATGAAACAAATTAGATACAATTATTTTGGTAAGCTGTAACTTTTATGTATCCAAATGATGTCATCACAGTGATGGATAAACTAAAAAACACATGTCATTTACAGAGATGCAAGAACCCATGTCATTTACTTGACTTGTGACAAATGGAGCAACAGCTAAACATCTATGTCATTCTTGGCATGGTTAAATGTAGCTCAGTGACACATTAATAAACTTTTGATATGATGTCTAATATATGGCACACTTAAAGCAAGGCATCTTAACAATATGATGACTTTATTCTTGGCACACTTAAAGCAAGGCATCTTAACAATATGATGACTTTATTCTTGGCACACTTAAAGCAAGGCATCTTAACAATATGATGACTTTATTCTGATGACTTTATTCTGATGACTTTATTCTATCTTCACTTGTCACAACCTGATTTTCTGTTTTTGTATTTATTTTATTTTGTTTTTAAAAAAATAATCATTGATCTTTTGCTTTTTTTAGCATATAAATTAACTTTGATATCATTTTGTTATATTTATAAAGTATTTTTATCTAAAAAGGGTTAATCATTTCATTACTTTATTTATAAAACATTTAAAACAATCTGTTCATCAGTTAGGCTGATAGTCTCTCTGAAAGTTTGCTCTGTAGTAAAACATTGTCTACAACAATTTTTACATAAATCAGGATTACAGCTTGATGCTTGTCATCGCAGTTTGAAGCATAAATTTATCCTAGCACCAACTTATGTAATGGCTTAAAAGAAATAAACAAAAATGTGGGCTTGTTATACCAGGATCTTCTTTTAACACAGAACCCAACATTTTGCAGCATCCACATCAGGTCTTTCTAGAAGATACATATCATTCATCCAATATAGCCGACCCTACAGTCAAATATTGAGAATCACTGAGCTTGGGTTAGTGAGGCTTGCTATCACTGATCACCAAATTTGAACTCTTGCTATCTTTGGGTAACATTTGATTGTTTTTATATCTAGCTAATAGATATCTTAGTTCTTATTATTGTCATGGCTAAATATAGAGCACACTAGTGAAGTCTCTTGTTTATCCCACACAAGATCATAGTGTATGTGTGTGGGTGGTGGTGGGAGGTGGGGCTAGATTTATGTATGCAATTAGGAGGCCCTAGAAGTGCTAACCTTCAATTTTTAGGCTACTCTTATCTTTATTTCACAAGTTAGTCATTTTACCTTCAAAGTATCATAATATCTAAAATGGACAAGTCAGTCATAAAACATGGCTGAAATTTTCAAGGTGAAATTTGTCAAATCAAGGGTTCAATGAATCATTTACTATGAGACATCTCAGAAGCATTATAACTCAATTTATTTATTTATGCGACATGTGAGAAATTCACTTTTTAATTATACAAATTTGATAAACCTATGTATGTAGAATATTTATATATAATTGACTGTTTATAGAATACATATAATGGACTGTTTATAGAATACATATAATTGACTGTCTATAGAATACATAGAATATTTCTGATGGTGTATTACTCTTTGAAGTCATTCTTTTAACTTTGCTTGAGAACAGAATGCCTTGATTACCCTGACTAAACAATATAAACTGTTGTTGACACTAAACTCATTTATGAGATTCACAAGCCAAACAGTTACCAGGACAATTACAATTAGAAATACATACAAAGTTATAAGGCTGAAGTATTTTGTTCTAAAATTATAAGGAATGCACTTGAGAAAATATGTCATGCTATAGTATAAGTAAGCCATATCCTCAGCTGTGAGATATAACTGCTATCTTTATTTAGACAATCTATCCTCTTACAATATTGTGAAGACTTTGTGACATAAAAGGAAAATAGTTATGTAAAGATTTTTTTAAAATTCTGATATAACCTAAGTCAGAAAAATATTATATATAAAGTTGTCCTCAACCATCTACTATGGTGGGAGGCGTGTATACTTTATATTATCTTTCTATTTAAAATCTATGCTGCCAATATGAGCAGTGGTCCCAAGACTTCTAGCATAAAAAGGGGACAAAACCCTCTTTGCACTTTCAAAAAATCACACAGTCTATGTAAATCTTTACAAGCAGCTTTGAGCATGACACACAGAAAAGATTAGGCACAACATTTCTTGTGAAGAATGCCATCTTCCTTTGTTTTCAAATAAAATACATTCTTAAATTTTCATTTAGGTCACGTTCACAGCTCACAAGGTCCCATGCATTCTGAGGGCATGCATGAGGAACCACTGATAGATTCAAAATGATATAAAAGCAAGAAAGCGATAATAAAAAAGCTAAACTAACAAGCTGGTTAGAGTAAAATTACACTGAAAAGTTGGCCTGATGACAGTGTTTTCCCCCGCCAGCTTTGCTGGGCTGGCTTGCTTATGTTGCAGAAGTTTATATGTGCTTCCAGAAAACTTGATAGCACATGATTAAAGCAAAAGAAAGACTTTGGAGTATCTTACCTGGATGTTACTCATTTATACACTATTCTGTGAGCTTTTAAACAGTTATCAGTAGTTTATACAAATGAACTTTTGTAAAGGAAATTTGTTAAATGTAAATTTGTTCAAATGGACTTTTTTTTAAAAATTGAATGACTTACAAACAAAACAAAACAAAAAACTATTTATAAGTTTAAATTTTTGTCTATTTCTCCCTCACACATTCCTTTCAAATAACTTATATTAATCTTTTTGTAAAATATATTTTATCTAATTTAATTTTTTAAACAAAAATTTCAAACAAATTTCAATTTTAACAAACCTCCAACTTCTAAAATTCAAATTCAACGCTTACAAATTTCAAATTACTACTTTTAAAATAAAAGCATTAAGGCATTTTTAAGAAACAGATATGGTCAAGTGGTTTTGGAAAAATTCATAGTAGTAGCCCAAGGAAAAATTTGTACTTGTACCCCAAGTAATAAGTAATGATTATATCGCAAGGAAAAATTCATGGTTCTACCCATAGGAAAAATTCATAGTCATACTCCGTGTAAAAATTAAAGGTTTACCTAAAAACAGTAATGGTTGTACCCAAAGGAAAATACTTCATGGTGTAGTCCAAGGAAAAATTCATGGTTGTACCGAAAGGAAAAATTCATGGTTGTACCGAAAGGAAAAATTCATGGTTGTACCGAAAGTAATAATTAATGGTTGTTCCCAAAGGAAAAGTTCACGTTAAAGCTCATACAAAGTTTGTCATGATAAAACTAATGAGATCAGTGCGGCATGAGTTTTCTGCCCGGTGGAATTCATCCCTCTCAAAATGTGTATCCGTAGTTTGCATAGCAGACCTTTGATATTCCAAACAGCAACCCCATTGAGAGTGGCAGACCTTTGAAATGTAACCAGCCTCAACGCTGCTCATGCCTTAAATCCTCATTCTTCCCTCCACAATGTCTCTGTACACCTCAACCGTCAGGGGCTGGTACACCTGGGTCTTGGGGTCCAAGTAGAAAATGCTATCAGAGATGGCCATGATGTTGAATCCTTCATCTCTCAGGTTGGTCTTCTTCAGCTTGAATGTGCCTGCATCAAAAACAAAAGGGTTTTTTTTTCAATGAGCTGGAAAATGATCTCTGTGATGGAAGAGAAGGCTGAAAGTTCTACGTGTTTATGAACATACTCCTTGTCACGTGTGAATCACAAGATTGAGGACAGGGAAAAAGGTCACGTGACGGATGCGAGGAAGAAGAGAGGAAGACAAGATGGCTGAGTGTATTCCAACATGTGAACATTGAAATATATTCTTGTACATAATGATTGTGTAATCATTGAGTATTCCAATATTAAAGTCTATTTTATCAACATTAAGTGTTTCAAGGAATCATTGTGAGAGAGATGCTGTTATTTAATAACGCCCACTAACACACATGAAAAGTGATGTGTGACACTCCTGATGAACACTTAAAAATGTAATACTTTTCTTTAACTCATTCCCTCCTAATACAACCAAATGCATATTTGTGTGTGCCTCCAGATGCGTCTGAATGCATCCGAGTCCATAGCAAAATGCTCTCGCATTTTTATTTAGAAATAGCATTGAAATATCACTTTCCTGGAGACTTTCAGCAATAAGTTGCTTCTGCATGATTTCAATATAAAGAATAGAAAGTTTTGTCTTGTTTCACTTTGTCCATGTGCGCTTTAGTACGGTGCAGGTCTATATTTAGAAAGTGTTCCCCAAAGGTGCCGAAAATTGCTTATCTGTCTTTATTGGATTTTTTTTTGCCATGAATGTTACATTATTATAAAACATAATTCATTTCTTGATGCTTTTATCTTCAAGATAAATCAATATTTTAAATGAAAAAAAATGATTGTCCAATCTAATCAAAGCTAGAGGACGTCACGTCATGAAGTAGTGCTGCTGTAAGGAATCATATTAAAGATAATAAATGGGAGGAGAGGGGAAAGGGTTGGGGGGTGTAATCTGAAAATAATTATAGGATTGGCTTCGAAAATGATTTTTTTTCAGTATATTCATAAGCTGTCATTTCATAACGTGCCATTCCTTTTCACTAATATAGGGACACTGAAGCAGACAATTAATGAATCTCAAAGAAAAAACCCACCTGTAGTGTCCACTTGCTTGATGAACCGAATAAACAAAGGCCTGGCGTATGACGGCAATGCACGTACAAGGGCCTGGCTGAGTTGGGCCATGTTGATACTATTGTTTTCATCTACGATAGCAGCCATACCTGCCCTCCCTTCACTGCCTGCAATATAAACAAGTTCAAGAGTTTCAATTTTGTCCCTCCCAAAATTGGAATCACTAGAAGACTTTCTGGTGCTAAAAGACAAAATAGCCGTGGAATTACACTTTATGCCTACTGGCTGCTTCTATGACAAGACAGGCAAGTCAATTTTCTACCCAGCCATTTTCTTGCATATCTTATGTGATCTGAAAACTTTTTTGGAGACTGTCTTAAGTCAGAAGACTTTATGGGGACATTATCAGGGGAAATGTCCAGCTACTATTGTTATGTGCAAGAGGTCTTCTGGAACTCAGAACCACAGTGCACTCAACAGAGGCAGCCATAGAAGGACCTTGGGAGAGTGCCATATGTAGGACCAAAAGGTACAACAGCAGACTTTATGCTATTAAGTATTTATTATCATGCGCCCCCTCAGGCACAGTTGACCAACTCGCCATTCCCTAAGGCAGAGTCTACACTAAAGATATTAATTTATAGATTCTCAGCTTGATGTCTATCCTACTGCACGCAGATATTCATAGGCTTTTCAGTATTCCAAATGCCTGATTGCCTTTGATGATCATAGATTTTAATATTTTCAATAAAAAGCATTCATCATGTGAAATAGAATAAGAGCATCTTTTAAATTTTGAATTTTAAACTCACCTGGCACTTCCACCCCATAGACGACAGCGTCCATCAGACCAATAGCGTTACTGATGACAGCCTCCACCTCGCTGGTGCTGACATTTTCTCCCCGCCACCGGAATGTGTCGCCAGTCCTGTCTCGGAAGTAGAAGTAGCCGAGTTCATCCATGATCAGAATGTCACCTGCACAGCCGCATGGAGAGCCACAATTTAGTATTTGGCTGCCTGGCCTAAAATAAGCTACTTATAAGATATGGGAATTGTTTTTTCACTCAGGAGAGAAAGGATGCACAGCACAATCCAAGGGTCAAAAGCACTGAGAATCTCAAATATATTTGCTATATGATTTCAATGTGGAATATGGGAAAGTCTATTTCCATTTTGTTATCTTTGTTGTATCCTGTATACAAAAATACAACACTCTTATACGCACTAAAATAGGGATCCTATTTGAAGATGAGAAATTTTTTAGAAAATTCACTTCGCCACCCTCCCCCACCCTGTTTTACTGATCTAATAATATCTCATATTCTTTAAAGCTTGAGATTATGCTCTGAAAGCTTTGGCTAACACCTAATCAACCTGTTCCATCTGCTGAGCTGTGCCATAGCATAGGACTGTGAGTGTAGGACTGTGAGTGTAGGACTCATTCCCCGTCCTAACTCCCCCCAGCCAAGTCCAGTGCAGGGCAAAAAGTCAACAGGTGCATGACTGTCTCAGGGATTATGCAATGCTAGCAGTACTACAGCTGGTAAATTCTACTGAAAAACATTGCTTAAAGTGGAATAAATCATCCTCTAAGAAATTTTTTTTTAACTTTGAAAAGCCTGCTCTGAAGGAAATTTCTTTACTTTTTATTGAGGGGCATCATTGTTTACCAACTGCAGAGAATTTCATTTAAGTGGAAGGGAGGTGGTAAAAAGTTTTGCCCGCCAGAATTGAAACTAATACAAAACTGACTAACTACAAAACTGACTAACTACAAAACTGACTAAAACAAAGGAGGCACTAACCTGTTGAAAAAGCTGCATCCCCTTTTTTGAAAACATCCTTTATGATTTTCTTACTGGTGGCTTTATCATCAACATAGCCGTCAAACTCACGGACAGGATCACCTTTCACTATTTTACCCATCAGCTCACCTGGTTCACCTGAAATATAGTAGCAGTTTATTAAATATATAGACACAAGTTTTATTGGAAAATCACTTCTCAGAATGTCAATGCTAAAATTAAAAATTTGTACGGCTGTGCTTAGATTGGCTAAGGACAACATGAATATCAAAGTTTGTATGGCTGTGTTTAGATTGGAAAAGGACAACATGAATATCAAATATCTACGGCTGTGTTTAGATTGGCAAAGGACAACATGAATATCAAAGTTTGTGTTGTATTTACAAATCAAAAATTTTATCGTCTCACCAAAATGTTTCAGCAATTAAATATTTAAAAAATAACTGCGGTTGAAAAATATACAAATGGGGCACCCGCTCTCAGGCAATAATTTTATAATATAAAATTAGAATGTAAAAAAACTATTCATGGCTTTAACTGATGGTAACAGTGCTCTTAGCATTGTGGCTTCCGCCAAAACATCCTTCACATTGATGTCATACATTAAGACATACCTGGTTCTGCTTTGACACAAATGCCATATTTGTCTCGAACGATTTCATTGGTCTCTGGGTCAACCTTGATCAATGTGATTGGATAAAGGAAAGGGGCAATGCGTGTGGTGAAACCTACAGCTCCAACTTTGTTCATGTTATTCACTGAAAATGCATTGGTTTAAACAAATTGAGTAAATTTTATTATTTTTATTTGGAGCTCTGAAATGAAAAACAATAATACATGTATTTTATATGGCAGTGAAGCTGCATATAATTCCTGTCTATTGCATAAGCTTTTGCTATCTGGAAATGTAGATGTAATTTTTGTTAAGTTGTCCAGTAAAATATTTTTTTTCATATTGAGAAAGGTTTATTGGTGCCAACAAGGAATCCTCATTAATAATTCTATCAACTACTTAAATTTGATGTCTGCTCACCAATAGAGCAATTTCCTTCGGTGGCGCCATAGAATTCTCCAATAAGCTGGATACGGAACCGAGTTTCGAACTGCTTCCAAATTTGAGGCTTGATGCCATTCCCAAACATGACTCGTACGTTGTGTTGAGTCTCTTCAGGCCTCACAGGCTGGGCCAGCAGGTAGCGACAAATCTCCCCAATATATTGAGCCGCCTAAAGAGGAATTAAAGTCAAAGACTTAACTAGAAATATCCTAGACAAGGTTTCAAAAGACAAACCCAACAAACTAATCTATCATTTGATTAAACTGTTCTACTCCACAAAGTTATCTCATGTTATCTCACTGAACCAATGATGAAATCTCAGTTTTTAACTCAATACTCTGCCCTTATTTATTCCCACAGGGTTTCAAGTGGACAGCATAAGAAGATTTCAGAGCAGCCACAGCCAAATTCCTTTTAGCATAAAATTGGGTTGGTTTTAGAATGTTTTATAGAAACTTTTTTTTAAAAATCTTAACTATGAACTTATACAAATATTCAAGATATTATTCCATTATATATATTAAAATAATGTTAAAAATTGTTGTTGTCTTTAATCCCCTTTCCTTTTTACTCAGTCACTTCTAAAATCACCACCTCAGTTAGACTTAGCACATTGTGTAGTGACACTGACATCAAATCAGATTCACAAGGTATACTGCATTACCAAGGGTGTCACATGTGAAAAAAGAAAAATAAATAAATAAATAAATCAGGCAGAAAGAAAGACTTTAAAAATGATCAGGTAGTCAATAATTTTGTTAAAAAGGCATTCCTTACAGTGCATTTGTACTGAACACAATCAGTCCAGAATTGGCTGGCAGAGAACTTAGTTCTAAGGGCAAGCGTTGTGCCCACCAAAACTGCCTGTCCAGCACCAAGGATACCCCCGGCGGTGTGGTAGAGAGGTAAGGAGATGTAGAGGACATCTGAGGATTTAATGTTCAACAGCAGCTCAATGCCGTAGCCCATGTAGCAGAACCTGTAAGAAAAATCAACAGTTGTTTAACATTTATTCATTCCACACAAAAAGAGATTTGCAAAGTTTGGGGCAAAGGTTAAGGGGTGGTGGGTGGTGGGAGCATTATTCTATTTACCTCACAGCATATGATCTCAGTAATTACATCACTGTCATGAAGAGAAAAAAAAAGACCAAGAACAAGTTGTTTTTTTTTAATTGGCTTTTTAAGCTAACACATCAACTAAAACATCAACTAACACATCAACTAAAACATAAATTCCATGATAATGACTCACAAATCCAACCCTTTCCTACCTTGTGTTTGTAACTACAGCAGCCTTAGGCATACCAGTGGTTCCAGATGTGTAAACATAAAACAGTCGATCTAAAGAATCAACAAATATTACCCACAAGATAAAAAATATTTCACAGCATTAGTTAAACTGTTTTGGACATGATGAATTCATTGACTAAAATTTATATAGAAATGAACATGTTCGTTATTATTCTATTATCTGGAGAGGAAAGCATTTAACCGAAACACATGGTAAATTTGTTGTATTTCATTTAAATTTTTTAGTATTTTTTCCAAAGTTAAATATATTTATTTCCCACTATATATGCATGAGATTCATTATCCAGCTATTAAATTGAATTTGTGTAAAATCCTTCGTTAATGAATTATTAATAATCTGTTCTTAGCATATCAGAAGTAGTAAAACCCTTTATTTTTTCTATCTTATCTTATCTATAAAGACGCTCCTTCTATGCAGAAGATAATTGCGTCCACAGACCATGACAGATGATCTGTTGGCCAGTAATGCAGTGTTCACAGGCCACGGCTTTGTGGGTTCCACGCATTACCCAGCCGCCTAACTAGTGTTAGGTACCCATTCGGAGCTGGGTGACTCAGGGACGCCCTAGGCCCCGGGAACAAATCCTTGCCTTCACATGGATTCGAACTTGTGACCATCGGTACGCCAGTCGAGCGCGCTGCCACTCGACCACCGCGCCCCTGGTTAATAAGATCCTCTAAATGGTACACTTTGTGTTAACATCTATATTTAATTATCGAAGTGATTATTCGGAGATATCTCCGTATAACGCTGGGCGTTATAGACAGATATTTCCCATGATTCTTAGCATCATACACAAATTTTTTTGGCTGGTCATGTGACTTCTTGCCAATTTGATATAAGATTTTTAAAAATTAACACGATTCAAGAGCTTCTGTGGTCTCACAGTTAGGACATTAGATTCTTGAACTCTTAAGTGGAGGTTCGAGTTTCGTTTGAGTCTTTTTTTTTAAGGTTGTAGTTTCAGTTTTAGGGTCTGGGTTAGGTTTAGTGGTCTATTTTTTAAATTAAAATAGAAAAAGATTTTCGTTTGAGTCTTATTTTTTTAAGGTTGTAGTTTTAGGGTCTGGGTTAGGTTTAGTTGTCTAATTTTTAAAATTAAAAAGAAAAAACAACAAATATAGCAACCAAAAATACGATTTATCGAGCGCACCGTTCTCTTTGTTTTTACAAAATTAATTTTAAAATCATAAATCTTTTTGATATAAATTTTAAGCTATGATAGGTACATATAATTAATATATATTAAATTAGAATGGAAATTTTGTTTGTTTTTTTAAAAAAGAAATCTCCGTATAACGCTGGGAGTTATTGGGAGAAATCTCCGTATAACGCCTGGCGTTATTCGGAGATATCTCCGTATAACGTCTCCCTTTAATTATATCCCTCTCTTTAAATCTGTCACAATAAATAAACTCTCACCTGAGCATTTGACATTGACTTGTGTTATTTCATACAAAGGCGTGTTCTGGATCTCTAGTTCAAAATTGTGTACAGGAAAATCTGTGTTACATGCTCCATTAAGGCAGAAATATGTCATGGAGACTGGCAGGCTTGGACGAATCTCTCTGACAGCTGGGGAAAACAATATATTAATCTAGGCATTAATTGAGAAAAATATAACAAGGAAAGTTAAAAAAAGTCACATTTTTAGTGTAAATTAAATAATATTTTAGGATGAGGAAAAATGAAACACATCAAATAATTTAATTTAAAAATGTGTTCTCTATATAAATGTAAAATCTCAATATGTTTCATTTCTAGTGTTTTTATTTTGTGAAATTTATGGTGACCATTTTGAATTAAGAACATAGCTGTCTTCACATATTAAAAGAATTTTATTGTGTTTACTTCTAATTGTACTTTTCAATGACATGAGATGGACCAGCATTAAAACTGTGTAGTTTATTTACTTATGTACATACGAGCAACAAAGCCCGTGCAAGGACGTTCCGCCACCATTCGGTGGCATGTTGTAACTCCCCTCCAACAGCCGTCTCGACCGGCATACATGTGCATCATGTCAAAAATACTATTCATTATAGTTAAAATAAATAACTCGTAAAAACAGAGCTTTTTACTATAAATCCCAACGCCCATAACTCAAAATAAAGTCTTGGAAGAAATACTGCACCAAAAATAACTAGTTTTGAATGTCCACGTAAACGTGTTCAATATGATTGGCTGTATGAGTCATGTGTTTGAGGGACCAATCGCTGTTGATGACCGCACAGAACATAGCCTTTTATTATATAGGAGATTCACAGGTATAGTGATGTAATTGAAATTCTGTAAATAAATTGCTTAAATTCAGATATTTTAAATCAGTTACATTATTTTGTTTGATTTTTTAAATTGCAATTTTCATTATCTAAAAGGTTTTTTTTAGTATAGTAAAAAAATTTTAAAAATATTTTAATTGAAACAGAATTCAGGGGTAATTTTTTAAAGCTACTAAATCTAAAGTTTTTTTTATATTTTAAATCAGTTTAAATTCAAAATTTTTACAAACATTCTATCTGTATTTTCATTAATGTTATTGCATTTCATTCAACTGACTGAAGACCCAAAACAAATGTATAGTTTAATTAATCAAACTTAATGGCAGTTTTATTTATGCCCAATCAAAAGTACTTTTTTTAAAGGAATGTGCATTCTTTTAAGTCTCTGAACCCTAATATCTCGAGTACAAAAGAGGGCCAAATTCGCCACTTAACGTTGGTTATCTCGATCCCCATGACTAATTGCCAGCTTTTGAAAATGTTAGTTATGATTTTTATAACCAAGGGAAGGCATCAAATTTCTGCCTCGCCAGGTCTGCTGGTGACGTCACAGCCTGCTTGCATTCAGCTGTGATACTTCTGGTACTATGCCAATTGCTAGCTTTTGAAAATGTTAGTTATCGATGCCACTCACCATCTCACTACCGTATTTTGCGCGCTTCTTATAATAAGTTTTATGGTTTGGAAGAGAATGGTTCGGGGACAATAAGGGGATGTGTAGGTTACTCAGGGCGGGTTATTTATTAGTGTAGCTTGTAAGGAAAGTCACGCAAGTGCCCTCCAAGGCACAGTATCGCTCAATCTGGGAATCACTGCTGTGAATGATGCTAACTCAGAAACAGTGTAACAAACATCAAGCCCCATTAAAAAAAAACACTCATTGTTAACTGGGAGCGCGCAAGAGAGGTGACACGATGTCACCAACGTCACGGCATTGCAGGGCAGAAGCAGCTGAATTCGTTATGTACTATGGCAAAAAAAAACAGCGCTGACGCAACAAAGGGTGATATTTAAACGGTCTTAACAACTTTAGGAAAGAGTGAAGAAATATTAAGGTTAGGGGTCTACCGATATGCAGTTTTGCCGATATTGCCGATACCGATATTTTTTTTGCCGATATGAGTATTTGTTAGGAAAAAACCAGCTGTCATATTTGATGATGTCATTCTTAAATTTATCACTCGTAATTATTTATCTTTCATATTAGGGGACTACCGATATGCATTTTTGCTGATATTACGAATATTTTTTTTCCTATATGAAAGCCGATATGAGTATTTGTTGGGACAAAAACCAGCGGTCTTATTTGATGACGTCATTCTTAAATTTATCACTCCTAATTATTTATATAATATATTAGGGGACTACCGATATGCATTTTTGCCGATATTACCGATATATTTTTCCGATATGAGTGCCGATATGAGTATTTGTTAGGACAAAAACCAGCGGTCATATTTGGTGACGTCAGTCTTAAATTTATCACTCGTAATTATTTATATTTTATAATTTAGGGGTCTACACTCTACCGATATCCAGTTATGCCGATATTACCGATATCTTTTTCCGATATGAGTATTTGTTAGGACAAAAAAAACCAACAGCGGTCATATTTGATGACGTCATTCTTAAATTTATCACTCGTAATTATTTATATTTTATAATTTAGGGGTCTACACTCTACCGATATCCAGTTATGCCGATATTACCGATTTATTTATTTATTTTCCGAAACGAAGTTTCTGATGTGTTTACAAGTTCCAGATCATGACCTACATAGGACTCATGACAAAATGAACCGTCCTTTATGAAAATGTACAAGCAAAATTAGGTACTCCTTTTGAAACTTCAACTTTTGACTCATAATTATTAATTCTAACCAATAGTTTAATGGCTTTTGCACACGGCCACCTTTTATGAATGAAACAATGAGAACAAAGCAATAGTCAATAGTAATAGAGTGAAATGAGGTTGAAGGATGAATGGTTGCTAATGACAACAAGTCTGCACACGGTACATTTTGTTATTCCATACGAAACGAAATGTTTTAGACATGTGTGATTCTGCGTGCATCTTTTCTATTAGAGCAATTACGTGAACATAATGTTTACATGTTATCCATTTATTAGAGCAATTACGGTATACTTGGCATCGGCACTATTTACACAGACAGTATTTCCGAGCATTCGAAAATCGGCCGATACCTAAAAAATATCATAGTACATGGCACACTGTATCGTGGCTGTAGATATTAATACTAGGACTCTTTTGGCTATTTCAATACCGGTATCGGGATCGATATATTAATTTGTCGAGATATTGTAAATGTAAATGATAGTTGTTTTTTGTTGTTGTTTTTTTTCTCAAAATATCACTTATTATGAAATATCGGTGACGTCAATATCGGGACCTTTACATGCTACAGATACCGATATCCTGATATCGGTAGACCCCTAATTAAGGTCCCGATATTCCGCTACGATTCCGATTAATCGCCCCACCACTAATTAACGCACATCATGTACATAAAGAAATTTCAAACACATGGTAATATTTTGCCGCCATATTGGTTTTCGTTTAACTCGATCATCGGTTATCTCGACGCCTTTTGGCAAACCCCTAGGCCGTCGACTTAACAGGGTTCTACTGTATCCTTAAGATAAAACAATTAATGAAACCTTTAAAGTGAACATACCCTCAATTAGATTTGTGGAAAATATTATGGCTTTGGCATCAGCAATCTATAATGAGAATGTTCAAAATTTCAATGTTTATCAAAAACTAAAAAGTTCTGTAAGTTATTTCATATAAAGGCGTTTTCTGAATCTCTAGTCTAAATTGAGTACAGGAAATTAGTGTTTTCATATTCCAAGCTTGGATGAATCTAATAGATAGCTGGGTAAAAAAATATATCAATCTTTTAAGTACAGATGAAACACACTTGCTTTATAAATAAAATTTGTATATTTATGTTTCATGTAATATATTTCAATATTAATCATACAAAATTGTTAATTTTAATTTTATTAGATACAAATGAATAATATGATAGGATCATAAAAAATCAATAATAACTACACATATCTAGATATAACACTTATTTTAAAAAAAAACAGTACCTTTATGCAGTGAGAAAGTGGAATATCTTTTAAATTGAAGTTGATGAGTGCTGCAACCACTCCAACCTTGGACATGCCCAGCCATAGAGGTATATATTCAGGACAGTTTTCAGTGAATATTGCAATGACATCTCCCTTTTGGTAACCTCTTTCAGACAAAAAACTAGCTACCCTGTCAGCATATTTCTTTGCATCTGCAAAGGTCCAAGTCTGATCTTGAAACAATGCGAACGGTTTGTTTGGATGTTTGCGAACTGTTTCTTCAAATATTTTCACTACAGTTCTGTTATTTCTGAGATTCATGTACACTCTATATTTTACAGTTAGAAGACTTTTAAGGCCGCTGAAATAGATACAACGGAAGCATAAAAATCAACAAAAGGAAAATGGCAGTCCATTCAAATGGAACTCTTTGGAACCCTTCAAATGTGCAGCTTCCCAACCCACTTTCTCCCCTTGCAGAACTGGAACATGCAATTTTCAAAAGTAACCAAAGATCTTGCGATTCCCTGACTCTTGCATAGTTTCCAAAGGAGTTGGGATTTCAAAAGCCCCTAATGGGACATTTATGGGGCCTTGATGAAATTTTTAAAATCTAATTAACAACTCATCAAATTAAAACATCAACATTAAATGTTATTATTTTATTATGAACGCTACTCTGAATGTAAGGTTATCTTTGAACTATCTAATCCCCCAATGAAAATAAAAGTTTGAAGTTTCAACTTTTGCTTTTATTAGGGGCAACTTGAACACACCAGTCAACTAAATACTCTGTTTAATTGGTGTCAAGCTTTACAAAGTGATTAGCCTATGTGTTGTGTTTAGCCCCATACCCCTCAGACCACTCTACCATGTACATTTATTTAACCTATAATACAATGTACACTCTCATAAGCTGGTTTGTTGTTTTTATTTGCCTCAACTATGCTATTGAAAAAATTATAAAGTTTTCAACAACAACAAAAAATTAATAATTGTTAAGTCTGGTAAGTAAAATATATCTTAAGTTTTAAGTCTTATTAATCTTATTGCTATTACTATTACATTAGGCCAGCGGTCGGCGAACTTTTTTGCCCATTACCCCAAAATTAAAAAAATTTATGTTGACGCTACCCCCGAAGGCGAAGCCCCTGCCGAAAATGAATCAAGTGAGTTTTAGAAGCCTGACAAGTGTCTAAAAATGTTATTTTAACTCAAAACCACACGGAGGAATCATATTTCATGGGGAACATATTTGATACAATTATTAAGTTTACAGTCAAATATAATGGTTATAACTGTTAAATGCTTAATGGCACTGGGCATTTTATTATGATGATAAATTGGACATAATGTGGCGACAAATTTGGATAAAAACAAAGTTACTTAAACATCTACATCTAAATTGGTGCTTTGGATGTCAGGGTAATTTGGATACTATCTTCAGGGTCCAATTGATTTTGCAGCTTTGTTTTTATGTTCACTAGAGTAGAAAATCCTTGTTGAAAAAGATATGTTGCAGAAAGCCTATGCAGCATTTGACATCCAAAAATGTGTCAGATCTGCTTTGTTTGAGAATTCAATAGGCCTACTTGCCTCATTATTGGCTGGAAGTTCAAGAAGTGTCTCTTCCAACCCTTGAGGCTCATTTGGTACACCGGAATGTCACATATAATTAGCAGATAACTCTGTTATCCTCAAGAATTCCCTTTTTACCCCAAATGGGGTTATTTACCCCTGTTCGCCGACCCCTGCATTAGGCATACATTTTTACAAGTAAAAACTAATCAACTAACTGACATTTGCTTGATTTTTTAAATTTTATTTTGTCGACTTTATAACTTGACTTATCTTAAAGTAAAGTATAAAATATGATTTTAAAAATAAATGTCCCAAATTTGACTCACATTAGGTCCCTAGGTGCTGTTAGTATAACAATCCTCATGAATTTCCAGCCACCAGTTAGTAAATAGACAGCAAATACCACAGCCAGTGAAAGTAGAAAATTTATTCCAAGTGCAAGGATTAGGAATAAACCCAGGGCACTGAAGGCAGTTAGTTTTCCAATAAGTATTGACGACATTCTAAAATATAAGTCTTTCAAATCATGAAAGTTCCCTGACAAATACAACACAAACTAGGCCTTTACTTAAGACTTAATTAAATTCACTTCAACTTAAGACTTTGACTTAATTATACTTAATAAGTTAAGATCACATTTGTCATTTGATTTTTTTGGCTGAGAATTCCCTGAAAACTGATTTGCAACCAACTTAACGGCAATCGATTAATACTTCAGTTTTAAACTTCATTATCATTTAGGGTAGAGTTGAAATGCAGATAACATATGCATGCGTATCTGTGTAACGGCCAAAGGTCGAGCCTACTAGTACTACTAGGGCGTAGAATGTAAACACCTCTGTTGTCATTCACATAATGAAGACGGTTAGATGTAAATAAGACATCTTCAGTGATGGAGTCAATGTAATGTAGCTACATTTATATTTTTTTAAAAATATTTCGAAGTTATGCGATTGTTTCGCATTGTAGTTTTTTTTAATGCCTTTAAATATCAATATCAGTATCAGTGAATTTCAATTGGAGTTTACATCCCCTTATATTAAGTAGGTTAAAAACAATTCAGGCTTTCATAAAATTAATAATGAGAATTCAATTAGTTTTTAAAAGCTCTTTTTTTAATTTGAAAGGATATATGAATGTTTTAATCACATATTAATTTATTATTTTCAAGTAACACGAAGACTAAGGCAAGGTATGTTGCTAGGTGACGATAGTCCATAACAGTTCTAGTGAACTTCCTGTTTACATCTAGAAACAAACTCGTGTTACAATTTCGATTTACTTAAATACTGATGTGTTTCCTTTAAAAAATCACGATTGGTCTCTGAAATAAAACAAAATGGGCTCATTATCAAATGGCCCGACTATATTCCCTAATAACTACTTTGAACACAGGTTGGTGGCAGCCGCTGGTTCTGGTGATATTTCAACAATACGAAAATTATTAAGAAAGAAAATATCAACTGATAAACTCGATGACAATGGAAGAACTGTCCTTAGCGTCGCTAGTAATAGTAAGGATCATATAAGCTTAAATTTAGCTCTGCTTATACAAATTGAGGTCACTATTTTTTCTTACAGAATAAAAGAAACATTTAGTCCTTAGCCTTAATTTATTTTATTCTATCCCTTTTCCTTAGCCTTAGCTCTAATTTTTAGGAGTATATTTAGTATATTAACAAGTATATTTTTAATAGACATTTATTTAATTTATTATAATTTTAATAGCAATTTAAATATACATGTAATGTTAATACCCTGCCCTTCTGATTTCAATATTCAGAATATACAAATTCGGAATGGGTTGCCTGAAGAAACCAGGAAAACCAACACTTTATCAAAATTTAAAACTCTAATAAGAATGCAGGACTAGACACACACTATAGACTATAGATAATCATAGGACGCAATAATCTTCTGTATAGAAGGAGCGTCTATAACAGATAGGATAAGATAATTTCAGCAAATTTTCATCAGTTAATTCTCTATGTAAAAAAGGTGAAATCTTAAAAAATTTTATCAAAAGATTTAACTGTGATTTTTTAAATGTTAATGGTTAAAAGAGCATCCACCTCCTGAAGCTTAATCACTTGTTAAATTATCAATTACTATTTTCTTGCTGTACATTGCCTTTCGTTACAATAATTGTCTTAATAGATATGAATTTCAACAACCCTACTTCCTTTTCCTAAATGTTACCCTTTTTTTAATTTAATGATACTTGATTAAAGTGTAACATATTTTAGTGTAAAAAATGTATTATTAAAATTAAATATTTTCTTATAGAAGGTGAATCTGAAATTGTCAAGTTACTCTTGGAGGTAGGAGCTGATGTCAATCAGGTGGTTGGTGCTAATATAACACCTTTGCATGCTGCTGCCAGAAGTAAGTGTAAGACAATTTTATGGTAAAAACTTGTTTCGAATCATAAATGGGAAATTTAAATTGATTTTAAAAAAATGGTAAAACTCTTTTGATAATTAAAACTTTTCTACTCAGTGATTCAATTACAGATACAATATAGTAATTTAGCTTATAACCTGTTATGCTATTTTTGGAAAAAAGAAAAATTATTTAAGTTTAAATTTAGTTCTCTTGATTTACAATTTCAAATTTAATACCATCAGATCATCATACAGAAACAGCCAAGCAGCTTATTTTAGGTGGAGCATACCTTAATGTAGAAAACTGCAATAAACTCAAACCTATTGACTACTGTAAATACAAGTCAGACACAAGAGTAGTCCTGAAAAGTGCTATGCTTGGAAAATTGCCTGAAATCGAAGAAGATCCTGATGTTCCAATAATTCCTGGGTATGCAATTCCAGAAGGAGCAAAACCAAAAGACAAGTCGAAGAAAAAAGCCAGGAAAGGAAAAGGTGGTAAAGGAAAAAAGAAGGGGAAAAAAGGGGGAAAGAAAAAGGGAAAGAAAGGAAAGAGGAAAAAGAAATAATTAGTACCGAGGATTATTCCATTTAAACGTGACGGCAGTTCTCTTTTTCTTGCATTTAACAATATAACTTTTTAAAATTTAAATAAATTTTGCTGTGTATTAATTTTAAAAGAATATTGGAAAAATATTTCAATAAGCCTATTGGTGACTGTGATACCTTCAAACTTTAAAAAAAAATTAAATAAGATTTAAAGATTTCAGCAAAACCAAAGTTGAAAAATTGTCTCTAGGAAGGTAGACATATTTATTATTTTCCAGTTTCTAATGCTCTTGCATGGATGGATTCTTTACTCATATAAAAAAAGAACTTTGAAATAAGCTAGATTTAAATCCTAAAATACTAATTTACTATGTTATTAGCGGAAGTGTAATTGTTTTGGGTATTGCTGGTACTTTTTTAGTCTAGCTTTTTGTGATGATTGATTTTTTTAAAATTCAATTTTATGATTTTTCATAAAAAACAGAGGTTTTACCTGGTAATCTTAGCTTTAGAGTGCCAGGTTTTTCAAAGCAAGATTTATGGTTATGCTATTAATTTTTTTAAAAAAGATCTTATATCATTAAATAGCTTATCAAAACTTGAAATAGTACTAAGGCTTTTATTTTTATGGACTAATAATTTTTTGTTACCAATTTTTATAGAGTATAACAAAAACGTTTCTTTACCCAAATCTATAACAGTGACATTTAAAAAAAAAGAGTTACAAATAAAAAATGTGTCAAAATTCAAATTTATTAAAGTAAACACATTTATACTTGTACACATGTTTACTTTCCAAAATCTTTATGCATTAAATTCTAAACAATTTTAAATTGTCAACATTATTAACAGAAATATGTGCACATCATATCATTTAACAGCCTACATTTAGACATGTCAATTTGAACAAAATTGTAATGGATGGCAAAAAATTAAATTAAAAAAAACAATTTAGTATTACTTGATATATCTGGGAAAACAAAAAAATTCTTGAAAGTTTCATTTACAATGAAATATACTTCCTAACTTTAATAATATTTGAAACTAAAACAAAAAAAACAATGGACCAATGAGAGATAAAAAAAGACATTTCTAATCTTTACGCAGAGGAAACTTTTCTGACTTGAGACCATCTTTAGTAATGACAGAGATGAGAATGTTGTCACCAGTGTAGATGTCTCTTTCAGCTGCTGATGTAAAAACGTCTTTCACCACAGCAATGCATCTGTCTAGGGGCATGGGCTGTACTACGTAACCTTGTTGATTTTTACCACCAATCTGTAAAAGTATTTAAAAAGTAACATCAAAGATACACACAAAAAAATAATTCAATAAAATTCTAATACTACTAATAGAAATTACTGATAGATAAAACTTTAAATGAATTAATATTTATCAAGAAATTATTTTTATGTGTAAGTCTACACACATAAAGAAAAATGAAGGTTTACCAAGTGACATTGACATTTTAAAATAATGAATTGTTTAGACCTGGTTATCCAAAAGAGGCTGTAGCATGGCAGATGCAGATCCCTTTGCCCTATAAACTTCCCTCTCATATGATCCAACGGGATCAAAACTGTACACACATCCTTTGCCTGCAGAAGGAAAATAAAACTTTAGTAAAATTTGAATTTTACTTAAAGCTGTCTATCTACTTTTTATGGCAAGGGTCACTAAAAATGTTATTGCCTTATTAATTAGCAGACTTAACATAACTTTAAATTGATGATTAAACTTGTTTAAATTTGTATTAGTTGTATTCCCCTTTAAGTTTCTAGGAACATAATAAGGCTCATTTTCTAAGGCAGGAATCTTGATGTAAGTATCTGATGGCAGTAACAAATGGGGAAACTGATATTTATCATCCATTTTGCCAAAACCAAGGTGCATAATTGTGACTGAAACCCTAACATTATTGATTATAATTATTTTTCTTTTATTTAAATGTACTAATGTTTTTTTCTGTGTCTTTCATAACTAGATATATTAATTAAAATGTATAATAATAATAATTATTATTATTCACATAAAAATAGTGACACATATATTTTTAATGAAATACATTCAATTTAAAACATTCATTTCCTAATTACAAAAAAAACACGCAATGACATGATGGTGCACATAAGCTGCATTTATCATTCTGAGACATGTTTGATTGTTCACTTGGAAATTAAAGTTTGAAGATTTATTAATATTATTTTCAAACCATCATCTAGCCTCAGGGTCTGAGAGGAGGATGAATGGCCCCAGAGAGTCATATAATTTTACCTTCTTCATCCAGCCCTGCCACTAGATTGTGGGTATAATAGGGAAAGAAACGCCTGTAGTAAAGTATAGTTGAGAGCATTGCAGCTACTGATGGAGTTGGCATAGGCTTGTTGTGTTCTTTTTCAAAGATCTAGGATGATGGGGAAAAAACATATGACAGTCAAGTTTTTACCTTGTAATGTGATTGGTTTACATCGACTATAAAATAAGATAATTTGTCTCAGGAGAATCGATGACTCATGTTATAATTACACAAGGTTTTAACTTTGACAAAGCTTTCAAAGTAGAATAAAATAGGCAGCGTAAACACTAGTTAACAATATCTGTTCAGCTTTAATTATAAGACAAAATACAAGTAATACGTTTTGCAAGTAAAACAATATTTGATTCTGAATATTTCCAGAAGAAAACTGATCTATCACATTCAATCTCAGCTGGACACATGTTAGAGTGGTTATTGTTGCAACTTTTGGTACCAGTATGTACTAAATAGCAGAGAAGTGGCTTCTTCTTACAGAATTTAAAAAAAAATTAGACTAGATTTTAACAAAAATGATATGATTGATAACAGTATCATTTATTGGATTTACTAATTGTTGAGAACTAGTTACTAGATAACAAGCTGTAGTGTTGTTGTTATAAAAAACTAAAATGTAATAGACCTATTTATTAAGTGACTATATATATATGAAATAACTCACCTGCAGTCTAGCTCCAAGGGTTTTTGTTAGTGTTAGAACATCTCCATGGAATCCACAGCAGCCTAAGACTGTATAGTCTGAACTAAAATTGTGAAATTTAAGATGAAGGCAAATATAAAACTTTCAAAAAAGATTGTTTTATTCATTTTTTTTTAAAAATGATCTCTAACTGGGTTGTCAGTTGTGCTATAAAAAATCCCTGGATACCAGTCAGTTGGACTTGCTGGTACCCGGTAGGAAGGAGAATAGCAATTAAAGATATTTTGGGGAACCATACATTTTGTACTCTTCCTATACTATCCTTAATTTATTTTTCAAGGAGTCGACTTACTTCTACAAAGTACAGATTCTTCTGAATTATACCAGAATTGTATACGTTCTTACAATACTAAGGATCTTAATGATAAAATAAAAGATCTGCTTTTAAATTAATAATTACTACTACATACTAATTTAAAAAATCAATAACAATGATTCATAACATTAGTAACAAGTAATCTTCCTCGGTCTTATCTTACACATGATTTCCTTTTAAATCCTCATATTTCCACTTTCTACATGTATATACATGTAGCAACATTTAAACATTTACTGCTCAGCTGTGTGAGCAAACCAGCATGACTATCAGCCTGACATATACCAGCCAGATTCAAGCATGACTTGGAGAAATGAACTGCATTGAAACAGGTGTCTTTGAACAGTTCTTTCATCTATTGCATAATAAGCTCTATCTTCCTCTGTTATTTCCCCTTGCTGTTACAGGCACCCACAAACAATTTTATTACCCAGGTTTTAGTACTGAAACTGGTACCGGTTGACAGCTCTATCACCTAATCAGGATAACATATGTCCTACAAACATAATTCTTCCTAACAATAACTACAGGTAGTAAATTATAAGAACTGAATACACATTTTTCTAAGCCATGCAGATAAATGCACTTACAGTGAGTAAGTTTTTGGACACTCCCTTGAATGAATAGAAAATCCCTGGCTCAAGCGCGTGTCAGTGGCAATGAGTGCGTAATCTTCTCCAGCTATAGCAAGAATAGTTCTGTGAAAGACAGTTCATGACAAACACTTTAAAAGATACTGAACTTTTTTTAGCAGGCCTTTCCTCTGACATCTAGCTGCAGGCAAAATGCTTTAAAAATATATTCTTTTGTGGTGGATAATAAATTAGTTATTGTTTTAAAATTTGTTTTTAAAGTTATTAGTTCCCTTTACAGATACGTTAAAATTTAACTACACTACACATATTTCATTTTTTAAGTGTTGATTTGTGGTGTCATAACGTAATAACTTAATAACATAATAAAGAATGGATACAGCTTTTGATTTTCAAAGAAAATATAAAATTGGTAAGTCTTAATAAAAAAATTAAAATACTCAAAGACTTTGTGTAAGTAAAACAATAAATATAAAGCTTTATTAATGGACAAATACAGATGAAGATCTTTTCGGGAAATACCTTCACCAGTTCAAGTAAATAAACAAAGGTAAATTACATTATCATTATATATTACTATTATTACCTAACCTATCATGGAAAAAGTAATTGATTCAAGAAGGGTGGGCACAAGTCCCTCACAAAACACAGAATGTGTTTCAATTTTGCAATTTTTCTTTTTTTTCTCTCCAAAAAGTGTTGGGATGGAATCACCAAGTGATAGGAAGACATTCTTGGATTTTAATTTATTGGCCATTAATTTTGAATTAGGTTAGCTATGATATTGGCATAAGTATCGTGATATCTTTTTATCTTTCCCACTGTGAAAAAAGATCTTGTGATTTTGTCATAACAGTTAGTAATAGCTTGTGTTTATGATAAATCGCAAATATTAAATAATTGTTTTTATTATTGTATAAACTTTAGATGCCTCAGGTAAAATAAAATAAATGTGGATTGAGTTCTCTTTATTTTGATTTTATTTAAATATGTTAACTAGCAGTGAAGATATGAACTTTTTTAATAACCAACCATAAATGTGACCAATGTCCAAAAAATTCTTGTCCATACAGAGATAAAAAATGGAAAAATCTCTGCCCCGTAAAATCATTCAATAAAGGGTTAAAGTAATAAATTGATGTAAAATTTAAATTTTAGCATTTTAATAGAATTTTTTATAAAAGCATATGACCCCTTGATCTATCAGTATTCTCTGGTCACCTGTTTATAGTCTGTTTCCCGCATCCAAAAAATTGATGTGCACACTCCGCTTAATGAAGTACCTATATTACGAGAGTCATTTGATAGACCTAGCAAAGATACCGGGCGATTAATCGGTCCTCAAGTTATTATTATTATTTTTTAATTGGCGAGTTGAGCGGCATCACACACAAGAGAGGTAAATTCCACGTCCCGACGGACGAGGCGAGGGTTTTTTAAACTAAGGAAAAATACCTTGCGAACTTTAACAAATGTGTTTTAACCGGTCCTCTTATTTAGAACGGTTATTAACTTATTAATCACAAGTCCTAAAAAAAAACACCGAATTAAAAAACCATCACTGTTTACTTAATTCTTTGGAAGGTTTTTTTTTAATTCACTGAATTGAGGGCATCACGAAAAAGAGCTGAATCCAAGCGGGGGAAGCGGGCTACCAACATTCTTTCCTTGGTTCTCAAAACATAAGGTTTATAGGGACTGATGGTTAACCGGCCTATTTTTGAACCGTTCTTAACAACCTTAGCAATAAGGGGGCGTCCATAAAGTATGTCACCCTATATTTGACCATTTTTAATTCCCCCTGTCACAAATCTCGCCCCCCTCTCCCTAAAGTATGTCACACTTTAAAACAATTTTTTTTTCTTAACAAAATAATTAAAATTGAATTTAAAACACTGTGACGTCACACATGGCCGGAATCCCCCCCTCCCCCCTGTCACAAACAGTCACACTTTCTTACACCCCCTCCCCCATCTGGAGCGTGACGTAATTTATGGACGGCCCCTAAATAAGACTATATAATATTTACAGAAATACTAAATTAAATAACAAATAAGAAGTGGGGTTTGGGGAGGGGTCTCTCCTCACCAACAATTTTTTAAAGATGGTAATACTTCCTTTGCGGAATTAAAAGAAAATGAGCTATGAGATTTACGCGAGCATTATCTACAATAAGCTACAAACACTTTTTACCGCTCACTTTATATATTGAACGTATGCCAGTGTTTTTTAAATGTAATTTTTTTTAAAGTGTATCCTTTCCATTCTCATGCTTCTGACAAGTTGAAATTTCTCATTTATTTTTATACTGATTTTACAGACTTGAGCACCTTAAATTTCATATAAATGTTTAAGTGTAGTTTTGGTCTACAGTAGTTTTTTAAATTTAAAAATACCATCTTTTTTAGCTTTTTTCCTTCTCTGTGTAATAGCTAAAGTTAAAATGTCACACACACCAACTTTCCCCAATTTTTTAGTTAGCCCACGTGTTTGACTACGACTACAGTGTCTGCAGACTACTCTTTTTTTTCCCCCAACTGCCATGCCATCTTTGTCACGTTGTATAGCAAAAAAGATGGCGGCCAGATAATGCTATATAATATAATAATATATTGGTAATCCTGCAGATTTTACACGTATATTATAATTTATTATTTCACAGCGAAATTTAATTTTCTCTTGAGAACTTTCGTTTTTAATTAATTAAATGCATAATTATATGTTGTATTTCAGCTATTACAGCGCTAATTTGTAAGTCTTTCTAGTTTCTAAGCCATTTTTTCGGCTCTCAACAGTAAATAGTCTGATGATGATGCAACCATTTTTTAAAATATCAAACTACATGCCGGATTGTCCGATAAGATGCCACATGGAAATTTCTCACTTACAAACAAAGAAAATAAGAATCAAACATCTAGTAACGAAATAAAAAAAAGAAATTGTCTTTAAAATATTTATTTATCTTCTAAGAACATTAAAATAGATGAATAATACTTTTAAAAAAAATATCTTCAGTCAGTAAATTTATTTTAGCATGGGTCGAGCCAGGTAAAAAAACATCTGGCATAAGTTCGCTAGGTAAACAAAATGGACGTATCGTGACCACATTATGTATTATATAGAGCCGAAAAAATGCAATTGAAATTAAAAAGACTCACAAATTAGCGCTGTAATAGCTGAAATACGACATATAATAATGCATTTAATAAATTAAAAATGTAAGTTCTCATGAGAAAATTAAATTTCGCTGTGAAATAATAAATTATATTATACGTGTAAAATCTGCAGGATTACCAATATATTAATAATATATAACTTGGAACATCAACCCTACTAAACTATTAGTCCTACCCATTAAATAGATTTTGAAAAAAGTGACCCGATTGCCAAATTGTCTCAAATTAAATTATTAATTAAAATCTAGGTTGACAAGAGAACAAAAAATGATAATTGATTTTTTACTTCTGACCAAGAAATGGATGAATATGTTATGTACAGTTCAGTCAGTAACAGTTGGCTCATTGAAGTCATTGACAGTAAGTTAAGTCAGTCAGTCAGCCATGCAGTGACAAAATTCAAAAATACTTTTCATTCAGGTTGATTTGAATTTGGCAGTGCCATTTCATTGCATGATGATTGCAGTGAATGTTCTGATTACAATCTCAATTTGAGTCAATCATATTGAATCATATTCATTGTCATTGAATGATTGGTTGGGCCAGACTAACTACTGAACTTACCCTCCATTGAAATCATATGGACTAAAATGCACTTGATGAGGCCTTTGATAATCCGATAACGGTTGACCAAGTTTAGCCATTTTTCTTTTAATTGATTGAAATTGAAATGTATACCCTGCAGCAAGAATGACTTGCAAATAGGGATAAGCTACTCAAAATTCAGAGATTAGAGAAATAAAGTATTCACATGAATACCGTGCCACTTCCGGTTTTACGAAGTATTGATACTTGTACGTTTTAATGTTGCCAAGTACTACGTACGCCGCCGCTGTGGACCTTTATAAGTCCATAGATTTTCGGCCTGAGTAAACCGCAGCGGTGTACCTAGCAAAAGTATGGCTGTGGCCCAGGCATATAGCGTTGAAAAATATTTACGGGAAATAAAAGATTTTAAAATGCATTTGTCTTGTTGCGAAATAAGCCAATATCAATTTATTTAGGCCAAATATTTACAACTAGTTTGTGTTGCGGCGCCGTGGTGCCTGCGGGGCCCCTTTTTTTAAGGGTGCCTACGGCGCCCACCTTTTTCAAAAGCCCAAATAACTTGTCCTTGTATGATAAATACGCATTATTAAACTTTCTTAATAGTTTATAATAGTTTTTTTTTGTTTTGTTTTTTGTTTGTTTTGTTTTTGTTGTCAAAAGCCCAAGTAACTTATCCTTGTATGATAAATACGAAAAATTCCTGAAATGTACACAAAGTATGTATATAATATTTTTTTACAGTGCTAATCTCCACACGATTTTAAAAGTAATTTTAGAAAGCAGCGCACCAAATTACTGCACCGAAAAAATAACTCTTAGAGTCAGTCAGCACTGTTTACAACACAAATGCTGACGTCATAGGTTCGTGCGTTGAGAAAAAAGTTGTATTTTTCCTTGAGTGAAGCCATTGTGGAAATTCTTGAGAAATTTTGACAGCAAAATATTTTGAAAAACATATGATTTTCTTACACCAGCTAATCTACTAGACGTTGATTCACAGACTTCGAATTTTAGAAAAATGTTCACGTGACATTGAACCCCCCCCCTCACACACACACACACACACAAAAAGTTTCTACACACGGACAATAAAAATGAAATAGTAATTCAATCCCACTCTATTTATTTGTTTGTTGTGTTATTTATGCTTGAAGTTACCCTTCCTAAAATAATAATTGTATGCCTACTTAAAATATCCCTTACAATTCTTTACGTAATGTCAGCTATGAGAGAAGCTACACTAAAATCAAGATAATAAAATAATCATAATCGACAATAAATATTAGTAAAATAAGATTGAAAAATCTGGCAATTTTTGTTACTGAGCATGAAATGACTGACAACAATTAAAGACAATTATATTAGGTACTTTGACAAGAAATTTAAATAATGTCATATCACTCTAAAACATAAATCATTTTATAGGGCAAAATATGTGTGACTAAGTTTTTTTAATCTCTCACCTATTTTGCCCATATGTTGTTGTTTTTTTAAAGATAATTGCACCAAATTTTTAGGAGACGACCACATTCTTATCTACATCATTATGAACTATTCGACAAGGAGACAAGACTTTGAATTAACAAATGGTTTGATATGAGAATAAGGAAACACCTTCAATTTTAGACCAAGAAAGGAAATCTCTTCATTTTTAAATCCCTTATATTAACTTCACGGCCGTCTCTGTCGTTCTGTCGTCATCTCTCTCTGTCTTGGGCGGGCGGAAAAACAAAAGTAAAAAATGACCCCCTTCCCGTGATCCGATCGAGCTGAAATTTGGCACACGGACCCGTCTCACCTAACAATGCATCGTATCAAAATTTCAGATCGATCGAACGCACCTTAATTAAATTTATGAATTTTTAGTTTAGCCTTATATAACGTATGTAATTCAAATTCACGGTTTGTTATTGTTTTGTTTTTTCACGTGAGATCTCAGTTCGCGCGTTGACGCGACCCATCGACGTACCTGCGTGCTTTTGTTTACATTTTACGTGTCATGCTGAGCTCGCCCCCCCTAGGGTTATGAAGTAAAGTTGAGTTAAGACAGATTCAGTCTGTAAATGTTTGTCACGTTTGAAAATGATCAATACTGTTAGTTATGACTCATATATAAGGGATTTATAGTCAAAAACTTTGTTTTTACGGGTTTGTTTTATTATGTCTAAAATAGCCGTTTATAATGTTCTTATTATTACTTTCCAGTAAAGATCCTGTTTTTTTTGTTGTTTAAAAAAATAAATAAATAATAGCATTATATTTTACAATGTGAGGGTTGACAAACTTGGTATCTGTCCCAGTCAGAAGAAACTCTCGCTACTCCGCTGACCCCCTCCCCCTCCATAGGTGATCCCTAGTTACGCTTAGGATGTTCATTGTGATTTCGAGAGATATGATGTCCACATAATATTTTTATTTACAAATAATAATTTTTTTTTAAAAAATTGAAATGCATTTTTTAAAAGAAAAAACTCTGTAATCGGCTTATAAGATACTATTTGCGTTGATTTACGTAAATTACGTTGATTTGTATAAATCTTTTCAGTTAATATGGCTGCCCCCTTGACAGAAGAAATTCAGCGTCTTGCATTTTATAATCTTCGACCTCTCCTTTTACACGGATATGTTTTCCCCTTTCTCTTTATATATGCTGCGTGGGCATACATATGGACAACCGTTTATGGCATTGATGATTATTTTGAAGGTGGTCTAATTGCTTTGGCTGGTGTCGGTCTGTTACAGATTCTGACTTCATTATTTTGCCTGTGGTCAGTACACGTCAGGTGTGCATTGACGTGTTCAAACGTAAGAATAGAGCCAGCCAATTTAGTATATTATTGTGATACAATTGTATAATTATCCTTCTGAAATTAAGAATTGTGTAAAAAAAACGAGTATTAGGGCCTAATTTTTTTTACTTTAGTCGGTAGTATAGGCCTAGTCATAAGTCATAAGTCATAGATAGTAGATAGGCCATACTATGGATGGCCCATGCCCATAGTCATAGCCATAGGCCTAGTCTATCGAAATGACACCTGGCACTAAAGACTAAAGGCACTTAGTGATTAGTCGATTAGTGGTTGAGTCAAGTGAGTGGGACTTGAATTTTTTAGAGTAATTTAGACATTTGACTTAGACTTAGTGACTCACTTAGTGAACTTAGTCGTGACTAGCAAATAGGCTCAAAGTCAAAGGAATTGGTTGTTATTAACTTTTTCATTATTAAAATTTAAAAAAACATTGAGGTATCTATTAAGTTTGTTAAGACCATTCATTTTTGAGGACCGGTTAACCTTTCAAAAAAAGACCGGTTAACCGCTGGTCCCTATATTCAACTATTTGTTTTTGAGAACCAACGAGAGGACGAGAGAATGAGAATGTTTTTTTGCCTCACGTCGTCTGATGCTGGCATCAGAGCCCGCTTCCCCCTGCTTGTGTTCAGCTATTTTTGGCGATGCCATCAATTCGGCGAGGGAAATAGTGATGTTTTTTAGTCAATTTTTAATTCGTTTTTTTTTAGAGGACTCGTGATTAACCGCTCTAAATAAGAGGACCGGTTAAACCTTTCGTTAAAATTAGTGAGGTATTTTTCCTTAGTTTAAAAGACCCACCCCTCGCCTCATCTGTTGGGATGTCGTGTTTACCTCTCGTGTCTAATGCCGGTCAACTCGCCAATTAAAAAATAGAAATACAGTGGGGCCCACATTATTAAACTTAATTCATTTTCTGATGCATTAATCATTTTATTTTTTAAGATAAACAAATATCTTTAGAAAAGAAAATAAAGGTTTGTATCAAGAATCGACGGTGGTATTTATATAATTAAATAAAAAATTATTATTACTCTTTTAAAAGTTTGTTGTTGCTTTGTTACCAGTAAGATACGTGACTGTGACACGCGCGTGACGGTGAAATCAAATCATTTTCTTAATATTCTAGTATATATATAATATACACGTCATCACTGTTGTAGGTCGAATTCTGATAAGGTCAAGGCCGCATTTGTTACTATTTATATTACAATTTACACGTATCATTTGATTGACGGAGGAAATTCGAGTGCGGTCTCATAGTGACAGATATCCTGCACGTCAAAAGCATTAAACTTAAAATTACCATATTGATATGTTGTTTTTTTTTAATTCGCTGATTCGACGGGCATTGCAAACGCGAGCGGCGGTGACATGCCACGCCACACGCGGCATGGGACGAGGCGAGGCGAAAAATTTGACCTTTAACGCTTGCGCAGACAATTAAAAACTGGTAACTTTTTTTTTATTAAATGGAATCGAAACATGACCACAGAGACGTAATCAAAGTCATTTACTTCTGCAAAAAAAAACATATAAAAATTCCCGACTAGTCATAACTTTTCCCTACTATTTCCCGACTTTCTAAACCGGGAAAATTATTTTAAGAATTCCCAACTTTTTCCCGACTGAGTGGGAACCATGGGTTATAATAAAATAGTTATATTTAAACGGTCATTAAAAACGAACGGTCTTAACCTTAGGAAAGAGTGAAGAAATATTCGGGTCCCGATATTCCGATACGATTCCGATTAATCGTCACATCACTAATTAACGCAAATCATGTATATAAAGAAATTTCAAGCGCATGTTAATGTTTTGCCGCCATATTGGTTTTCGTTTAACTCGATGATCGGTTACCTCGGTGCCATTTTTCATAACCCAACGCCCTCGACTTAACCGGGTCCCACTGTAATAAAATTATAAAGCTTACGGAGTAACAGTGATAATAAGATGGAATTTATTTAAATACCATATTATGTTTCACTCGTCAACTTGCCAGAATTATTGAATTTCGCAGCGCACACGACGACCCCCCCCCCTCCCATAGGGTTTGAGCTACACTCGCCATTTTCCAAGGCATGCTCTGATTCAATTTAAAAAGAAAAATGTTTCTTCCCCCTACCCACTGTAGATGTATAACAGGAGGGGAGGGAAGGTGTCTCTTCTCGCGGTCTTGTCTTGGTATGTTAAAGCAAGAGGCTTCCTTTTATGTGAAACATCAAAGACCTGCCAAGCTTTCTAGCCTTCCCCCCACCACCCCACCACCCTCAATATCAACATTGTCCTTGATTAATCTACGCTTACTAACTAGAAAACTCACTAAGTCAACACTGTTTTGAACTAAAAATGCCAAAGTGCATTGCTAGGCGAACAGACGGGGATCGAGCTAACCGACGTTAAGTTGCAAATTTGGCACTCTTTTGTGCTCGAAATATTAGGGCTCAGCGACTTAAAAAAATCGAATTAACCGATGAAAAAATGCAAAGACAAATAGAGAATTTGGCGGTTCCAAAAAAAAAGTCGACTTAATAGAGCTGACGAGTTAACCAGGGCTCGAGTTAAGTGGGTCCCACTGTATAACCCGATTTCTTCTTTTCTGGAACTTCCTATTACTTGATAGCAAGCGTTATTCGCACGGTTTTGGCAGTGAGAATAAGGTCCAACGTTATCCTCGCGGTAAACCGTTTGGATAATGCCTAGCATTATTCTCACTGCCGCACTCTTTTTACTGTGAGAATAATGCCGAACGATATCTAAATTCTTATTACTGCTTATTATTTATGTAGCATTGCTATTTGACATCTTTTAGTTGCGAAGGTATTACAATAATTAAATTTTCATTTTAACCGTCTTTTGAGTGACTGGAATCTTATATTTATATCAATTTAGTAAGAATCTGAGCAGACCTGCATACGGTTAGTTAATGATAAATCATTAATTAATTAATTATTAATACTATAGAAATACTTTATAAACTTTCATTCATAATTGGACGAAAATCTGTAATTAAAGAGGCTAATTATTATTATTCCCAAAACTAGCATCGTACCTGGGGTTATCATAAATACATTAAGTTAATTTAATTTAAAGCATGCAAAAGCGTAAGACGATATAATAGTATAGCATAAAAATTTAAAAGTGAGAGTCTGTAAAATTGACTAACACAATAGATAAGATAGGCTTGTCATAAAATTATTCTGGGAAAGAGCCTGCTTGAGTGTTTGCAAGCACACTCACTGTGGTTGTAAAACAAAAAAGTAAGACCGTCCGAGGTTCCATCCGCTTACCAATAATGCAACTAAGCCTAGACTGGCCTAGACATCCACTCACCTGGAGAAGCTGATGTATTTTAGAATTATAAGTAATTATCATTAAATGGACACCAATCATATTTTATGGCAGTGCTAATTTAAAATTTCAGTTATCTTGAAATTTTAATTAGTATTAGCATATAAATTACGTATTTTAGCCTAAATCGAGTGATATCAGCTTATATTTTGTCTACACCGGGCGCCTTTTTTTTTCAATGTGACCAGCCACTAGAAGACACATGCGCAGACGAGCCGTGCGCATAATGCTCTGCGTTATTCTCACGGTCAAAACCGTGCTGATAATCACTTCGTTACTTGATCTGCACCATTTTTCAGTCTATGCATACCTAATTTTTACAAAATAAAATTTTATACTTTTTGTATAGATAATTGTGTTAAAAAATATATATCTAATAATTCAGTGTTAGTCATATGCTTCAAGTGCAGGGCAAGCTATACACTACATGCAGTGTAACTTATTTAATTCGGAAAATAAATAAATATGGAAAATGCAGGTACATGAAAGGGAAACCAATTATGTGACTGCAGTAGCTTTTAAATTCCTTATCATTTTCCACTTAAGGATATTTCTATTGTTTCACAATTTGTCATTGTCTTGCCCATTAGGTTCCAATACAGATTTGTTTAAAGCTTTATTTTATCAGACTTAAGTTATTTTATATATTGAGATTGGAGGATACATAATCTGTTATCTTCAATTAGCCACATAACTTTTTTTATCTTTTATCTCTAGATATCTGATCCTTTCAAAGCCCAGTGGGTTAAAGTAGTTCCTACCCCTAACAATGGTTCTACAGAGCTTGTCAAACTTCACCATAAGCAGGTGAGATCCTCAATATCATTTCTTCTTCTATTTCTTGAGGGCCCACGATCAATAATCTGGTCATTATTGATCAGTTGTGTTACAAATTGTGTTAAAAAATATTTTATACAAGTAATTCATATAATAATAATAATAGTTTGATAATTTATATACCTATGTATCCCAGTCAGAAACTTCACATGAAAAATAATAACACACATATAATTATCTATGCATTCAATGTGAAACATTCATATCCTAACTCCAACATATAATGACTTTATGGTATAAATAGTAACACTCATATAATTATTTCATGAAGCATTAAAATCTCTCTATCTCTACAGGCTGAAGGAGATGACCTCTTATGGTTCATGTTTCAAAAGACAAAGTACTCGTATGATGCAGAAGAGCACAAGCGATTTGTTCCTCTTTCTTTTCCTATTGATCAGTCAGTGGGCTTTTACATGGAATGTAAGGGTTATCAAGAGGATGAAGAAGTTACAGCTGCTGAAAAGAAGTTTGGCAAGAATTCGTAAGTTTAAGTTTGCAGAAGAGTTTTATTTTTACTTTTATTTTGTCAGTCTTATTCAGTCTTGACTAATTTAATCACTGGATTAATGTTTGGGCCTGCTGCATATTTTGTTAGGCTGATGGTTGGAGAGTAGAAATTTTCTAGGGATTGATGGTGCAGTTACATTAGGACTTTACTGGATTTTCTGCTAGGCTCCTGCACCCTCATGTTGCACAAAGCTCAAGTGTATGGAGGAGCACTAAGAGTCTAGAAGTGAAAAATGTATAGACATAGTTGTTTAATGATAATTTACTTAATTATAGTTAAGCTTTATTTAAAAATTCATAAAAGTATTATCTTGTGATGTTTTTGTTTCAGTATGGTCATGGACATTCCGAAATTCATGGAACTCTTTAGGGAGAGAGCCACAGCCCCTTTCTTTGTGTTTCAAGTAGGATTAAGTCACTTTTAAATTTGTTCTTAATGGTTAATAAAGAAATAAACATGCTATGGAAATTCGATCAAACCGATATGCTGAGCTGATTTTAAAAATTAAAATATCTGTATTTATTATTTTTAATTTTTAAAAGTCAGTCAATTTATATTTTAAAAAGGAGTTAATACTTTTCTAAAAAAGTGTTAATATTACTAATAATGTTAATAAAGAGCTAAATATCATAGTGACTAAAATATGTGACCTTGAGTGACTTATTGAAAAAGTTCAAATACTGCGGTTCACGTTAAAGTAACATATTCCATTATCATTTAAATAATAATTTCCCTAACCTACTATTCCACATAACAGGTGTTTTGTGTAGGATTATGGTGCCTAGATGAGTACTGGTACTACTCAGTGTTTACCCTCTTCATGCTTATTGCTTTTGAGGCTACACTTGTCCAGCAACAGTTGCGCAACATGGCTGAAATTAGAAAAATGGGAAACAAGCCATATCTCATACAGGTAACATTATAATTTTGTATTGTAGGTAATTAAATTAACCTTTATGCATACCATCATTAAAAATAATATAAAGTAAGCTGTAGTAATTATGCATTGCCCAATACATGAAATAAATGCAATATTAGTTATCAGTTAAAAAATCTTTTAAAATTATTTTTCCAGGTGTATAGGAATAGGAAGTGGATCAAAATAATGACTGATGAATTACTTCCTGGAGATATTGTATCCATAGGTAAGTCCTTAAAATATTTCCTTGCAGACATAGTTAATATGTTTATTTAGACACTCATTGATCCAAAATCTGATACTTTTGAGCATACTTATTTTAGATCTATTATGTTTAAAATATAATGCATTGTCTTTTTTTTTCTTGTCAGTTCGTTCACAAGAAGAAAAGATTGTACCATGTGACATGTTACTATTGCGTGGACCCTGTATTATTGATGAATCTATGCTGACTGGAGAATCTGTTCCTGTTATGAAGGTAAGTGCTCTTTCAAAATAATTATTTTTATCAATAACTAACTTTTTAGGGTTTTATTTCTTTAACTAGTGTATCACCCATCAAAAATGACGGAAGTTTTCAAAATAAATACACATCAGATTAAAAAATAACGTAATACAGAACTTTCATTTATTTTATTTGATTCATTTATTATCATAAGATAATATTGAACAATTTTATGCGGAACGTTCGAAAAGTTTTATTTTTGGTGCAGTAATTTGGTGCGCTGCTTTCTAAAATTAGAAACAGCATTACATTACAACCATACAGAAGACGGGAATTATGTATATTGATAAGTGATTAATATTTAGAATTTATCGAATACATGAAATTAAAAAATTAAAAAAATATATTTTGTTTTTGTTTTCAGGAGCCTGTTGAAAATTTAGAATCAAATCACTATCTTAATTTAGAGCAAGATGGAAAACTTCATGTGTTGTTTGGTGGCACCAAAGTAGTTCAACACACTCCCCCAAGTAAATCAGGCCCTGGTTTGAAAGGTATTTTTTAAAAATTAAATCAAAACCTGTAATTATATTTCTTTAAAATTAAACTATCAAAACTATTCTTTTAATAAATAATCATCAATAAATGAGGATACACTCACTTTTTAAATTTCACAATTTTGAAAAATTAAAATAGTACTAGTAACTTTTCTCTATTTGTTAATTTCAAAAATAAAAACTTTTAATGCAAAAATATTCTTTTTTTTATTCAGCAAGTGACAATGGCTGTATAGCTTATGTGCTGCGTCATAGTTTCAATACTTCTCAAGGCAAGCTGCTCCGCACAATTCTCTTTGGTGTTAAACGAGTTACTGCCAACAACCTGGAGACATTTTTCTTCATTATGTTCCTCCTGGTGTTTGCCATCATAGCCGCCTCCTATGTATGGATCAAGGGTACGTTTTTTGTGTGGCTTGTTTTACATTGCAAGTAAAGTGAATTAGAAATACTTATTGCTAAATAGAAGTTAAAATACACTATCAATCTACTGCAAGCTTTTTTTCATGCCATACATTTTAATAAATAATTATATTACTATGCCTAGAGGTAAACTGCTAACCAAAACAAGCAAATAGTTATTTTCAATTAAAGTTGTTTTTGTTTTTTTTAAAACAAAAATTCTTATTAAAAGTAAACAAAAGTTTTCTATTTATTTCATACAACTTTATTGAACAAAAATTGTTATTTATATTTTTTGTACAGCATAGATAGATAATTGTCTAATTGCAGGTACTGAGGATCCAACAAGGAATAGATACAAGCTCTTTTTAGAATGCACACTAATTCTGACGTCAGTTGTTCCCCCTGAACTACCTATAGAGTTGTCCTTGGCAGTAAACACATCATTGTTAGCCCTTACCAAGCTGTGTAAGTTCCTTAAAGAACACAAATGAAATTTGCAACAACAAAAAAATGCTTTTTTAAGGGAGAACAATATATTTTGAATAATTTAAATTTCAGCCTAGTGTGATAAAAAATACTTGAAGAGTGGCAATATTATATGTCTAACTTGAAATAATATATATTTTGATTTTCCACCCAGATGTGTATTGCACAGAACCATTTAGAATACCTTTTGCTGGAAAGATTGACATCTGTTGTTTTGATAAAACAGGAACTCTAACCAGTGATAACCTTGTAGTAGAAGGGGTTACTGGTCTTAAGTAAGTGTTACCTATAGTAATTTACATTTACTTGAACCTCTTGAGTATTGATAATTTTTGGATACTTTCCTTGAAAAAATGTCAGTTATTGACATTTTTTATCTTTTGATATGGCATCTGTCATTCAGATTTGTTTTTCTTTTAAAATAAAATATTAAATAATTATTTACAAATTCAAATACACTGTATGCCTAGCCAATTTAAAACTTTAAATACGATTTAAATCTAAAAATAATTTTATGAACGCTTAATGTTTTTGTTTGAGTATTCAAATGTTTAACTATTAAGATTTGACCTCACTCTATAAATATTTTTATTTTATTTTCCAGTGGGTCTGAGGTTATTGCTGCCCATGATGCTCCCTTAGAAACAATGCAGGTTTTAGCAACCTGCCATTCTTTAGTGCAGCTTGATGAAGAGCTGGTTGGGGATCCTCTTGAGAAGGCCACTCTAAAAGCTGTGGAATGGACACTCACAAAAGGTTGGTGTCTTTCATGATTTTTTTTTCAATAAAAAAATTTAGACAAAAAATTGTATTTATCTTGACTGTATTTTCTCTGAAGAAAACAGCTATTTATCACTAAATTACCAGATCCAAAGCAACGTAATGCTTTTATTATCTTGCCTTTAAGAGAATATGTCAGTTTAAAAAAATTACCAAATATTCCAAAATGCAGTGTATCTTTATAAATAAAAGTGAATTTAATTTTATTTTCAAGAAAAGTATTTCTTTTCCAGGTTATATGGAAAGTTAACTATTCATGCAAGTTAAATTACCTATTTTTTAATGCTGTTCTGTACTTTCTTTTTTTTAAATGTTCTTTAGGAGAGACTGTGGTACCACAGAAAAAGAAAACACATGGACTAAAGATATACCACAGATTTCACTTCCTGAGCTCCTTGAAAAGAATGTCTGTCATCGTTGGGCACACACCGCCAGGGAGCACAGAGGTGCAGTACAGTGCAGCTGTCAAAGGTGCACCAGAGACCCTGAAATCCATGGTGAATAAAAGGCTTGTTGTGGTGGAATTAATGTTCTAGTTCTTGTTAAAATATAGTTTTTTTCTTAGCTAAGTAATGTTGAAAAGCTACTGAAACAAACTCTGCAGAAGAAGAGTTGTATATTGTATAAAAAATTGTATACAGTAGAAGTCCGATAATCCGGCACGTTCGGGACCGGCTTGGTGCCGGACTACCGAAAATTCTGGTCTATCGGGTGGTGCCCATTCTTTTTAGTGTAGGCTTTGCCGTAAAACAAATGTACTTTGTTTTTTTAACTACATACATACATAAATGGTAATTATAAGAACAATTAGGTTAATAATGAAACTAAAAATACAGTATGCAAATACAACAAAGTTTATTTTACATTTCATATAATGTATGTACACATACATGTTTTGAAAACATGGTCACTGTACAGTTAGAACGAAACTCACTTTGTTTATAAACAGTTTCAAAAGTTACGAACGTCACTGCAAATGTACTGTATTACAGTAGAGAGTACTGAGACACAGTTTACTGCGATGTGAAAGGACACAAAACAACAACGAACAAAAAAATGGCGAAGACTCTTCGTGATTGATTAACTGTGCTGCATTGTACCTGTATTTGTTGTGACAGCTGAGACTAGCCGGCTGCTAATTGTTTCCGAGCAATACCGAGCGCTTCCGGATGATCCCGAACTACCCCGAAAACTTCTGAATAGCTCTCGAGCGTTTTTATTTGCTTTAAAGACACACTTTTAAAGAAAACCAAAATTTTGACTAATTTCCGGAGCGGTGCCTGACTATCGGGCATTCCGGACTGTTGGATGCCGGACTAATGGACTTCTACTGTATTTTGATCCTAAATGGGGAGTCATGGAAAAGGGTTGTCTCCCCTAAAACTCAATCCCCATTTACAACCTGGAGAAAAAGCAAATGAGTTAAATATTTTCATTTTTAAGGACGCAGTTAAAAAAATTACTGTTTGTATTTCTTCTACTACTTTTTTGTGTTATGATTATTTTGCTTGATATTTGACTGTCATAGAGGATCCTTCCCTAAATAAGCTAAAACAAGTAATAAATAATTTAATATTTAAAAAATCTTTTTTTAAAAAGGACACGCTTTTAACATAATCACTACTTTTAGTAATGTCTCATGTATAAGGGATTTATAGTCAAAAACTTTGTTTTTACAGCTATTTTTTAAAACTTATAATAAAAACTCTTTAAAATTCACGTCTGAAGCCCACACATCTTTTTTTACCACTATTTTTTTTATACCAAACACCTCATAAGCGCCCGCCCAACGTTTTATACCACGGTGTTGTGTTCACGTGGTGAACTCATGGATGTCAACAAAGCAGACGGGTACCGATGCTTATATATAGACTATAGATAAACTAAAAATGGAATAATTTCAATACGGTACATTCGATCGATCTGAAATTTTGATACAATGCATTGTCATCCAAGATCTATCTGTGGTAAAATTTTTAGATCTCTAGGACCATCAGAAGTGGTATAATGTTACGTTTCAAGTTTTGAAGGAAGGATGGTTACAACATACAAACATTGTGACTTAAATAAAAGCGTGTAAAAATGAGTATTTAAACGCTATTTCCAACAAAGAATTTCAGATTTTTGTATTCAAGAGAAATCATTCTAGAATCACACCAAGTCTGTGTCAATATAATGCACACCACGCACGCAACAGTCTAACATTAGCGTTTACAAAGCGGGAAAACCCCATTAACTATCATTCTAGATTACATTAAAAGTCATTTGAAATCAATAATTCTGAACGTAAACAAAACAATTGCTATCTACAAATTGCTGCTAAAATTACGGGAGTTGAACAAAAAGAGATTTTTGAAAAATTCCTTCTCCAACATTGTTCTAAATTTTATTAGCTATCGTCTGGCGTTTGTTTCAACCCGATAGCTGTTATGGTTGGTGAGAAATTGACAAATACTGATATTTTTTCGGGTTTTTTGGATTTTCCAGGAAATCCAGTAAATTTTTTCGGTATTTTTTTGGCTGTGCACATCCTTGAAACCTCCTTAACATATTTGCGAAAGACCCGAACCCTCTATCTGGTATGGTTCAGGAGAAGTTGCTGTCCAAAGCTCAAACAGACAGGACAGACATTTCAAATATATATATATACGCAATTTTCTCCATAGGAAATTGCGTTAAAAAAATTATTGTAGTTTTTTTTTCATTTAATTAAATAATTTAGATTTATATAATGTTGTGATGGTTAATTCTTTCCATGAAATGATAAAATGAAAAAAATAAAACTGTTTTGCCTTTTCCAGTTCAGCTCACCTCCTGCATATTATGATGAGGTTTACCTTAAGATGGCTAGGAGAGGTGCAAGAGTTTTGGCCCTTGGTCACAAAAAACTTGGAACAATGTCTCACCAACAGGTTTGAAATATCTGATGTAAAATCCTTTGTAATTTCAGTTTATTTATTTATTCATAAAAAATGTAAATTAGTTTTCTTGTACAAAGACTTTTTAAAAGAAAGAGGAATTTAGAGCAGTGAATAATTAGCATGCAGTTAGAATTAAATTTGGAATCCGCCATTTTATTGAACTAATTTGCACACCGGTGCTTTTTATAGCAAAATATATATGCCTAAGAAGAAATACCATGTCCCTATTCTAAAAGGTCCGAGATGTCACCCGAGATCAAATAGAGACAGATTTAGAGTTTGCTGGGTTTGTCACTATCTCATGCCCACTCAAGTCTGATTCTAAGGCTGCTATCAAAGAAATTATCAACTCTACTCATCACGTGAGTTCTTTTACTAGTTTACAAAAATAAGTTTTAAGTTGGCTCAATCTGACCACGAGGGGTGCGGTGGTCTAGCGGTATCGCAATGGACTGTCGAACCGAGCCAAAAGAGAGTCACTTCACGGGTTCGAGCCTCAGTGGTGGCAAGGCCCCCGGGGCATTGTGCTAGCCACACAATCCCTTGCTCGTTAGTGGTGGCTCATTGAAACTTGTGAATGCTACTTCATTTGCCCCATAGGTTGTCCATGTCTGAAAAGGGGTTATTATTATTATCATTATTATTAATCTGACCACACTAGCTTAGGGTGCTAACTGCTTTATGACCCTCACCCAAATTAATTAACCAATGGCTTTAGTGATGGGCTAAACATTTTGTAGAAAAGTTGATCAATCTATGAAATTTACAAGGGGGCCTTCTAGAGCTTAAATCAGGACCAAAAAAACAACTATTGTCACCTATCTTTGCAGATTGCCATGATCACAGGAGACAACCCACTGACTGCCTGCCATGTGGCTAAAGAGCTCAAGATGACCAGGAAAGAGACAACTGTAATTTTACAGCCTCCAAATGAACTTGGTAATTTACTCTATGGTATTAGGCTGGGCTTGCTTTATGAAGTGTTTAGGGGACATGTGTGTTTGGCCAATACCATGGTATTAGCAGACATTATTTGTGGGGGCTAAATTTAAAGTGATCTCCTTTTGTACATCATCACAATACACAACCAAAATACACTGTGCATATATGCAAATCTTAGTTTGTATATTATCCTTATAACTGGGGCAGGTGACACATCTTCACACACTTCTCAACAGGTTTCGAACTTATCTTTTTCTTGGCTTTTATTTCTTACTATTTATTTTTTCTTACCTTGCATCACTGCTCCTTTTTATGTCTTTTTTATTCTTACTCAAACTTCTTTTATCTTAAAAAAAAATGTCAACTTTTAAGAAAAGTGTCACCCCTGAAATTAAATTGCTAATGCAAAGGAAGAGCAAATTGTCCAGTTAACTAAATAATTTATTGCTAATTTACAGCTCTCTGGCACACAATAAAACTATTCATAAAATAGTTTGTTAGTCAACTTTTAAAATAGATTAGTGAATTAGTTCGCACATTCATTTTTACTATATAAGTTAACAATGTTATTAGGATGAAAATACAATTTGATATTTTTTATAGCATCTTAGGTCTTAGAAATCTTGATTTTTTAGCTCTCTGTCTACTACCAAAAAATGTAAATCTCCATTGAATCACCATTATCTTGTATCTGTAATATCAAGTTAAAAACATCAACATTACAATTTTAAAAAATATTTAAAGCTGACGAATGGCATTGGCAGTCTATTGATGACAAGACCATCATTAAAGCTAAGCCAAATAATGTGAAGAAAGACCTGCTTAACGCCTATGACTTGTGTCTAACTGGTGAGGTAGGTGGACAGCTGTTTTATCAATGAACTTCATTGTCACACTTGTGAGCTGGGCTAACATTTATAGTATTAGATTGAGTTAAGTAAGGTATTTAAAAAAAATAATTTTTTTTGTAGTAACAATGCTTCTAAGTATTCCATTGACCATATTTTCTTAAAGTTACTACTGCCATTAAAAGAAATTAAGAATTTTTCTCATTCAGGCTGACTTTATGGTACTAATGTATTATCTCTTTCTAGATTAGTTTAAAAAAAAATTATTATTAAACAAAATTGAAATTAATGAAAATAAGCTTCAGTTTATTTCTTTTCAATTGTCATTTCAATCAAGTTGATAAAATTAATGCTGCATATATGTATGAATTTATATTTTGTATGTTCAACATCAAATATATCTTTAACAAAAGTTAATATGAGAGGAAAATTTGGGAAATAGCTAGTTTTGATTATTATGTTGCTGTAGCATATGTTGTGCTCTGCTTTTGGTCAGACTTAATGCTATTATTATAGTTATTTTTACTGGATTGATCTGTTAATTATCATACAAATAAAACTAAAATATGATGACTTCTGTGTTATTTTAAATAACAGGCTCTGACATATCTGCAAGCGGACAACAAGAAATACTTTCACCTGCTCCTTGCCAACACTAAAGTTTTTGCTAGAGTAGCCCCTAAACAAAAGGTAAAGGAAAGTAAGATGAAATGTAAACATCAAGCTTTTGTATCACCATTGACTCTGCCTTTGGGTTTCTAAAATTGTTGTACACATTTGATTTAAAATATACATGACATTCCACATATATTTTTAGTATTTAATAAATCAGCAAATGTGGAAGCTACTATTAAAAAATTATGTCTTCAAGATAAATTAAATATGAACTTAAAAATACTTTTGAGCATTATTTGATTGTTAGCCTTGGAACCAACTTTTTAATTTTCATAATTAAAGTGTTTTATTCGACTACTTTGCATTAACTGTTACAGGAGCAGATCATCACTACATTAAAGTCCCTGGGTTATGTCACACTGATGTGTGGAGATGGTACAAATGATGTAGGGGCTTTAAAACATGCAGATGTTGGTGAGTCGATTTCATTAACAGTGTACTGTGTTGATGTTCATGGTTACATTACTGTATATCAAGAGTATCCTCTTTATGTGTGTAGAATTAAAAAGTAAATTGTATTCTTATTTATTGAAAGACTGGTTGAAAGAATGTATTACTTGTTTAGTTAGTCTATGTTTCTTTTATTTTCTACTTAAGTAGCAGGGTTCATCAATTCTTAAACTAGAAAAATTTAAAAATTAATTAGTATAAATTTACAAAATAAAAATAAAAAATTTCAAGAAATATGTAGTTAAACACATGTATTTGTATTCAGGTGTTGCCCTCCTTGCTAATGCTCCAGAAAAGCTTCCTGAAAAGAAAAAGAGAGAGGAAGTCATACAGGTAAGTTATTTATAATTATTCAATTTTTTGTTTTGTTTCTGAAGATAAGACTTTTCACCATTTTTAAAAATCAAATAATTTATCTTTGATTTTATTGAATTTTAAGTCATTAATCCAACGTTGACATATGGATCTGTTTCTCTGTTGAAAGCATTGTCACAGCTTATGAAAGGGTTGTTATGCTTTGCCAAATGATTAATTGCACATTTTCAAAGTAGCTTTTAGAAATATTGACTGAATGCTATTATTGTAAATTCATCTGATATAGGATGGAGATGTTGGGAGCTCTGTAGATAAACAATCTGTTGCTGGCCCCAGTCAACGGGCTCTTGCTGGTCGACCCATGAGTAGAGTTGCCAAGCTAAGGGCTGTTAACAGGGGAGACAATTTACCTCCTCAACAGGTAGAGTCATTAGCATTGCACCGTTAAGAAACAATAACTCTGGATCAGAAAGTAATTTGTCTAATTTATCACAATGAATCCTTATTTGTTAGATGGTGCATCATTATAATTTACTACATAAATAAAAAATGTAAATTTTGCTTTTCACACTAAATTTAAAGTTCAGATACTTATTTAGAAATTAGAACATAATTCTTATAGGTCTTGTCTTGCTTGTTTAATTCTGGTTATGATGTTATATGTAGAAAAAACTTCAAGCTTTGCTCAAGGAGATGGAGGAAGAAGAGAAGGCTCAAGTGATCAAGTTGGGAGATGCCAGTATAGCATCGCCATTCACATCAAAACTCTCAACAGTAATGAGTGGTAAGTTCTACTCAAAGTTGGCAGGTATTATCTGATAAGGATGTCATATTTAAAAAGGATAAAGTAAAACAATACTTTCTTTGTTGGTCTGCTACAGATATAAAGTCTGTGTAATTAGAGGTAAATTATAGGAATATTTATAATACAGATAAATAACAGAGCATATTTAAGTAATTGAAATATGGCTATTTATCCCTCAAAGATTATTCATCAAATTTGTGTAATTTGTGTTCACTATTTTTCACTCACCAGTTTGTAATATAATAAAGCAAGGCCGCTGCACACTAGTCACAACACTGCAGATGTTCAAAATCCTGGCCCTGAATGCCTTAGTATTAGCCTACAGTCAGAGTGTTCTGTACCTGGATGGCATAAAATTCAGTGATGGTCAGGCCACCATGCAGGGATTGTTGCTGGCTGGGTGTTTCTTGTTTATATCAAGGTCTAAGGTGAGGATAACAGTTTATTGGTAGCTGTAGGAGTTCTTTCTTGTTTATATCAAGGTCTAAGGTGAGGAAAACAGTTTATTGGTAGCTGTAGTAGTTCTTTCTTGTTTATATCAAGGTTTAAGGTGAGGAAAACAATTTATTGGTAGCTGTATGAGTTCTTACAAATTGACATGGAGGTGTACTTGATTGTAGGTAGCGGACATGTTTGTATGAAAGGAATGTTGTACTTTTCCCTGATATTAATTAGCTGGTTCAGAGCAAAACTTCCGACTTTTAATAATGAAATAATGATAGTTCCTTGTCCAATTAATCATGTTGTTGAAATTATTAGTTTTAAAAAATTATTTGAATTATTTCCATTTGAGAAAAATAATTTTTAAAAATATAACCCCATCATGCCCCAACTTAAAATACATTTTCGGCTATTAGACTTGGACTTTTCCCACAACCTATAGAGATATATAAGATACACTTAAAACTTGTCCATAAAATGAACCAAACTTTCTAAAATAAACCAATCTCTCCACAGCCACTGAAAACACTGTCCAAAGAGAGACCACTGCCTAATATATTCAACTTGTACACCATTCTGACCGTTTTCCTCCAGTTCTGTGTACACTTTACCTGTCTTGTCTACCTGGTTCAGGAAGCGAAATCTCGAATGCCCCCAAGGTAATATCATTAAGGAGGTTAGCATTATAATAATCCATGAGACTCGGTTTGCTCATGATTGAATCTAATAGACTTTTTATCTATGTATGAATAGAACTGAACCTAAACCTTTACAATTTTCATAGAGTCCTGTACACTTGTTTTCAAATGGGGATTTATATAAAATTCTAGATATGTTTCTACATTAAAAAAAAATTTCAAAAATAAATTTGTTTTCTGTTGTAGTTTAATTGACATAATACATTTTTTTGGTTCTACAATTTCATATCTGACTACAATTTCAGTGCCCAAAATGTTTTATTGATCTATTCAGTAATTCCACTGATATTCTTCCCAGAAGGTTAAACTAGATTGCATTTATTTTTCCAGGGAAGATGGAGAATTTGTAAAGCTGGATAGAAAATTTGAGCCTAGTATCCTCAACACAACTGTTTACATCATCTCTATGTCTTTACAAGTCTCCACTTTTGCTGTCAATTATAAGGTAGGATGTTTTGTGGTTTGCCATCATCTTATAAGATGTGTAGCTTTCTCTATACTCAAGGAACAGCTTTAATCAGAATAAACAAATGGTTGAAAAGAAATGCAGAATTATTGGCATGTACAGATTACAAAAAAAATTTTTTTTTAAATTTTGTTGCTAAAAATTTTATGTCATTATTAATTAGGTTGTGTGCCATTATGAAGCAGATTTTTAAAAAATACTCTATCCACAGGGGGAACCCTTCATGGAGCGACTTTGGGACAATAAGCCGTTAATATACAGTTTGCTGTTTTCTACTTGTGCTGTGCTGGTGCTGGCCAGTGGTGTCATCCCTGAGCTTCAGCAACAATTTGAACTCGTTGAACTTCCATATGAGGTCAGTTTGATTTTTTTTAAAATACTTTTTTTTTGCAGACCTGCCAACTCTTCATTCAGATTGTTCCGCCCTCATTCCAACCAACTTAGTATTCCAATTTTTACGACCATTAAAATTTTCATGGGTTATACAAATCTGAAAGTGACCAAAATAAATAAATCTAAAAAAAAATAATTAAATTGTGTGCAGCAGCCTCAAAAATAATTCAGTTGTGTTGTGACTTCTTAGAGTTAAAGCTGTTAATTACATGGATAAATTTGTATTGAGATCTGCTGAAAAAGCTTTTCACTAACTGAGTTTTAGAGGGATAATAATAGTCAGCAAAAGTAATAGTGTTAAACAAAAAAAAATCATACAGTCGAAACCAGTTAAGTCAACGGCGTTGGGGTATGAAAAATGGCGTCAAGATAACCGAAATGAAATTTCTTTATGTACATGATGTGGGTTAATTAGTGATGGGACGATTAATCGGAATCATATCAGAACCCTAATATTTCTTCCCTCTTTCCTAAGGTTGTAATGACCATTCGTTTTTAAGGACCGTTTAAATATAACCATTGTTCCCACTCAGGAAAACGGGAAAAAGTCGGGAATTCTTTAAAAAAAATTTCTCGGCCTTCAAAGTCTGGAAAAGTTATGACTATTCCGGAATTTTTATATATATATATATTTTTTTATGCCGAAGTAAAGGACTTTGATTACGTCTCTGTGGTCATGTTTCGATTCCATTTAATTAAAAAAAAATAAAAAATTACCAGTTTATAATCGTCTGCGCATGCGTTAAAAGGTCAAAATTTTCGCCATGGCGCGTGTGGCGTGGCATGTCACTATTGTCACAGCCGCTCGCGTTTGCAATATCCGTCGAATCAGCGAATTTAAAAAAAATAAATAAACATATCTATTTGGTAATTTTAAGTTTAATGCTTTTGACGTGCAGGATATCTGTCACTATCAGACCGCTCTCGAATTTCCTCAGTCAATCAAACTTGTAATATAAATAAAACTATTGCGGCCTTGACCGTTGATCACAGCACGCTGTGTGTTAGACCTCGGCCGGCAACTAAGTCTAAGCGAATTTTTTTTAAAATCATTCCTTATCAGAATTCGACCTACAAAAGTGATGACGTGTATATTATATATATATATACTGGAATATTAAGAAAATGATTTGATTTCACCGTCACGCGCGTGTTAGTCACAGTCACTTATCTTACTTGTAACAAAGCAACAACAAACTTTTAAAAGAATAATAATTTTTTTATTTAATTAAATAAAAACCACCTTCAATTCTCGATACAAACCTTTATTTTCATTTCTAAAGATATTCGTTTATCTTAAAAAATAAAATGATTAATGCATCAGAAAATGAATTAAGTTTAATAATAATATAACATGCACTGTGAAATAATGACGGATTAAAGACCGCTAACACGATTTACGGGCACCTCGGGTGAATACATCTAATTCACACATGGATCGAATTTGATCAAAAGTGAAAGAAGATAATAACATCCGGTAATTTTTATTGAAATCTCGTAGAATCACACAATAGCCGGAAGTCTCGAAGAAAGCCATATGTCAACGCTGTTTTGAACTAAAAATGACAAAGTGCATTGCTAGGCGAACATTCGAGGATCGAGCTAACCAATGTTAAGTTGCAAATTTGGCCCTCTTTTGTGCTCGAGGTATTAGGTTTCGGCGACTTAAAAAAATCGAATTAACCGATGAGAAAATGCTAAGACAAAGAGAGAATTTGGCGGTTCCAATAAAAAACGTCGAGTTAGTAGGGTGGTCGAGTTAACCGAGCTCAAGTTAAGTGGGTTCGACTGTATTGACCTTTTTCAAAAGGAGTATTGGGAAAAACCTCAGATTTTTCTGCCATCACCCTGTGGCAAAACATTTGCATTTTGCAACCTGTGCCAGACTGTACCCAATTATTTATTGAAAGTGTTGGGTTCAATTTTAATAAACATAATTTAACAAAAGAACGTGCAACTGCAACTAAAAGTAAAGGCTTTAAATCTAGGACATGTCTAATTCCTTTGCTAAGGTACTGGGCATTCAGTTATCAGATCAAAAGTGTCATGTACCACCTTTCTTACTTAAGGAAATATTTCTCCAGCTACTGTATTTTTCGCTGTATAATAATGCACTTTTTCTTCCCCAAAACTGGTGGGGGGGGGGTGGTGCGTCTTATACAACAAATAGGCAATTAATGGGGTTCAAATAAAAGCATTACAGCCTTATTTTTGTTACTTTCACTGTTTACTGACTTTACTGACTGTTAATGAAAGTAAAGATAGTTCTTAATATTTTACATGGTTGACATAAAATTGTTCTTAAACTGCTGTTAACTTTATACTTTATAGAAAATATTTTACTACAGTATTTGGTTCAGAATATTTTGTTTTCTAGATTTTCCTCCTTTAAAATTGGGTGCGTCTTATATTCCGGAGCGACTTACACAGCGAAAAATACGGTAATTCCCACATGCTTAATGCCAGAAGCAAAGAAATGTTTCCAGAAAAATTACAATGAAACAAGGGAAAGCATGAAAGCTGATACTGTTTTTAACTTGCTTGTAACTAAAATCCCTAACGTCATTCGTCTAAAGAACTGTTGGACAAATTCAAGAAGTCCACTGGGAAGATGCTGAGAAACTTGAAATTTTAGCAGCCCGTGTACACACACATGAAAATAAAATGGATATTCTGGGTTCAAAAACTTCTGTGAGACAAGTGAATTATTTTTTGTCATATTTTGGCATACACCTGGGCAACCTGCTCCATCTGCTGGGCATTGTCTGAGTGTAGGACTCACTTGCTGCCCTAGTCTCCCTGGCTATGGTTAGCACTAGATAACTGAATGACAGTTACTGTTTTATTGGACATTGGAATAAAGGTTGAGGGAAAGAGATATGCATTCAAATTATCTAGTAGGATTTTTTAAAATGCTATAAGCAGTGGAACATTTAATAACTACTGTTTTTTTTTCTTTTCCTCAGTTTCGTAATACAGTGCTGGGCATTGTGGTTGGAGACATTGTGTCAGTGTTTGTTATTGACCGGGTCATTCAGTTTTTGCTTGGAGGGGGAAAGTTGAAGTCTACGTGTTGAGTGTAATTGGTTTAGAGCATCTCATTTAACAATTATCTTATTATATATCAAGTACTCCATAATGTTTATGAAGTAATCTTAAGTTATGAAAGCGAGAGGCAGACTGAGGGTAAGAGATATACACGGTGACCAGTCTTTTGTTTGTGTGCATGACGGTTGAATACAAAACTAATAAATCTTCACCTGCCAAATGCTGTATTGATATACTTACAACTGAGTTGGCTAGAGTATGTATTGTTAATTTAGAAAATAGCATAATTATGGAAGCTAACTTTATTGTTTGTTAAAAATTGCATGGGATTTTGAGATTGTCAATTTTTAAAAAAAAGTAGGAAATATTGCTATTCCTTTCCCCTAATTTTAGTCCAGCCATTTCAAATACCTAACAAATATTGTTGGGTTCTCTAAAATGCTTCATTGGGATCCATAAATTAGTGAGCCAAAAGTTGTAAAATATATTTCCAACATATCTTGCTGCAGATTCTTTCAAATTTTAATTAAGCGATAATAAGAATAAATAATTTTTTAGTATTAGCCTTTTGGTCACAAGTGTTTGGCGACATGGTATTTAAAGAGCCTTTAAAAATTACTACAGTGTGAAATTTACACTGTATGGGAAAATAAACTTGAGAATGGTTAATATAACATCATGAGCATATTTTGGTATCAGGGTTGTCAGATTGTCTTATTTACATGTTTGAATTTTTATCTGGCAACCCTGTCCAGTATGTATTGTTCATTGATGTCACAAGCCATTCATTAGTAAAAAGATATATATTTTGAGAGCCAAGATAAAAGCACATGCTAATGAGACGTGTCTGCTATTGAATTAAATCTTAGCGGGACCCAAATGTATTAGTTTTAAACCAATAAAATATTTTCAGGGATAAAAGAGTATAAAATACAAAAGCATCTATTGATGAGACAACTTGATAAAAAAAGTTTACATTTTAGAAATTAATAAAAAAACATTTATTTGTGTAATGCCTAATTTAATACAAGCGTGATATGATATTTTTTATTGTCTTTTTTGTTATTAAGCTGCAGCCTTTTGTGTTTAATATAAACATTTTACTGTGGCTTCACTTTCACACTGATTTTTCTTTAGTTTAAGCTGTGATTTTTTATCTAATACCATCAATTTTTTAAAAATTCATTTTTTTCTTTCCATAAATGTTTGGAATCAAAATTTGTGTAATGTTTGCTATCCCTTAACCTGCAAATCCTGGGCAGACATATATCTATTTTTTTTAAATTTTGTTTGGTTGAAAAATACTCAAATTTGAGTTTTAAACCCTGATAAAATCCAAACTACCAGCTAGTGACTTCCCTTTTCTCAGGAAATTTTAATTGTGGAACTGTTTTTTTTCTGTAGGCTTGTGTTGTAGGTACCAAATATTTTTTGTAAGCTTAAGTTGACATAAAATATCATTGATGATATGGGCTTGTCCAAAAATGACTTGAAATTGTGCTCATCTGATATGTGTGCTGTGAGTCTGTATTTTTAAAATGTTATGTAAAAGTTATTTTTTTTGTGTGGATGTGGGCTACTTTCATAAGAGTTTGATGTGCTTGATGACTTTTGACATTTAGGCAGCAGGTGGACCATAAATCTAACTCCCTTGAGGCATTTTTTAGGTCAATGATTTACTGATATTATAGTCCAAGCCATTGTATCTAATTTAAATCCCTCTGTTAATTTGACCCCCCCAAAAAACATGTGGGACACTAATAAAAAAAATGCATTACTGATCCCTCAAATGCTTTATAGGAAAAATATGTCTGTTGTGGCCTTAAAACTAATCATGTTTTTGTTTTAATTTATTGTTAAACAGGCTTCTTGTCATTGTCAGCATTTAACAAAGATCATTATGTGCAACCTTTATTTGTCTTTCTTTGTCATTGTCAGCAGTTAAAAAAGATCATTATGTGCAACCTTTATTTGTCATTGTCAGCATTTAACAAAGATCATTATGTGCAACCTTTATTTGTCTTTCTTTGTCATTGTCAGCAGTTAACAAAGATCATTATGTGCAACCTTTATTTGTCATTGTCAGCATTTAACAAAGATCATATGTGCAACCTTTATTTGTCTTTCTTTGTCATTGTCAACATTTAACAAAGATCATTATGTGCAACCTTTATTTGTCTTTCTTTGTCATTGTCAACATTTAACAAAGATCATTATGTGCAACCTTTATTTGTCTTTCTCTCCCATGTTTCAATTCACCGGCACTGTCTGCTCTACCTGAAAAGTCCATTTAAAGACTACAAGGACCTTTTTCAAACATATTATTTACAATTTTGTGCAGTCTGATGATAATTTTTGGGAATTTAGGGGAAGGTGGAAGTAAACCACAGCCCTGACTGATAATGTTTTGATCATAATTTTATTTATCTTGTATTTAGTGGGACCATAGCATGTTTTGCTGTCAGTATTTATTTTTATCTCAAGGATTCAGCTTTGCTACAAATCTCTCTAACTCTAAGTCTAAGGCTAAAAAAACAAAACAATGACACTGGAGCTGTTTAGCAGCTTCCTTGTAGAAAGTTTGATATCAATAGGATACCTGACATGCAAAAATGTTATGTTGAAACTAACTAATCTTGGAACTAATGAGTGTTATCCTGCGTATACATATAAGGGTTTGCTTCTTGTTTTGGTGCGGGCTTGTGTTATTCATAGTGCTGTCATTTAAATGTATAATTCTCACTTGTTTGTGCTGTAATGGCTGGGGGTAACTTTGTTAGTGTTATTTATAGTGCTGTCATTTAAATGTGTAATTCTCACTTGTTTGTGCTGTAATGGCTGGGGGTAACTTTGTTAGTGTTATTTATAGTGCTGTCATTTAAATGTGTAATTCTCACTTGTTTGTGCTGTAATGGCTGGGGGTAACTTTGTTAGTGTTATTTATAGTGCTGTCATTTAAATGTGTAATTCTCACTTGTTTGTGCTGTAATGGCTGGGGGTAACTTTGTTAGTGTTATTTATAGTGCTGTCATTTAAATGTGTAATTCTCACTTGTTTGTGCTGTGATGGCTAGGGGTAACTTGGTTTGGAACTGATTTGAAAATGTAAGAGTTTATAACAAGAATGAATGTAATACATGACAGTTAGCTGGTGGAGTGTGGCTGGCTAGAATTGTATGACAGAACTAGGTCAACAGCTTCACCACAGGGAGGGGGGTAGTCTGAGAGTCTTACTTTTTACTGGCTGTGGATGAACATGAAATTCCCTTGAATTCCTTGATACCATACCACTCCACACTCACCTACATCATAATTTGAGGACCAACCTTATGTTCTATCTTGTGGTGTCTTCTTATAAAACTTAAGTCAGTTGTGCTCTACAATCTTTTTTCCAAACAGGATTAACAAACTAAAAAAAAAGCAACAAAAGACAAAATATATTCTCAAATTTTAAGCCAGTAGACTACTGATGGTATGATGATATATATGTACATGTATTATAAATTCATTATAACTGATACAAGGTCGAGGCAACTCCCTTTAAACCTTTCATTAAACCTTCCTCTCCCCTGTTTTAATGTCTTCTAGCACTTTAAATTTAAACAAAGTTATTGTGCCAAACTGGCTCAAAAAAAAATTGTACTCAATTACCAATAAAATTGTATTCAACGATCCACAATTCCCAAAATGGTGATATGAAAACTGAGTCAGAATCAGAGTGAAATACTATGTGTGGGATGTGAATATGTCGTTAAATACTATGTGTGGGATGTGAATATGTCGTTAAATACTATGTGTGGGATGTGAATATGTCGTTAAATACTATGTGTGGGATGTGAATATGTCGTTAAATACTATGTGTGGGATGTGAATATGTCGTTAAATACTATGTGTGGGATGTGAATATGTCGTTAAATACTATGTGTGGGATGTGAATATGTCGTTAAATACTATGTGTGGGATGTGAATATGTCGTTAAATACTATGTGTGGGATGTGAATATGTCGTTAAATACTATGTGTGGGATGTGAATATGTCGTTAAATACTATGTGTGGGATGTGAATATGTCGTTAAATACTATGTGTGGGATGTGAATATGTCGTTAAATACTATGTGTGGGATGTGAATATGTCGTTAAATACTATGTGTGGGATGTGAATATGTCGTTAAATACTATGTGTGGGATGTGAATATGTCGTTAAATACTATGTGTGGGATGTGAATATGTCGTTAAATACTATGTGTGGGATGTGAATATGTCGTTAAATACTATGTGTGGGATGTGAATATGTCGTTAAATACTATGTGTGGGATGTGAATATGTCGTTAAATACTATGTGTGGGATGTGAATATGTCGTTAAATACTATGTGTGGGATGTGAATATGTCGTTAAATACTATGTGTGGGATGTGAATATGTCGTTAAATACTATGTGTGGGATGTGAATATGTAGTTGATTGTTCAGAAATAAAAGGTGCCATGAATAGATGTATGGACTTGAAATCAACTGCCTTTGAATTGTCTACTCAAATCATTGTTAACTCATTTGATAAGAAGTTATAATTAGTCCACTTTCCATAATTTGAGAGTGCATCAATGGCCCTGAGCTTTTGACTCTTATAGGTGCCCTCGGGAAACTCTCGGCAACTTTTTCATCTCCACCAAGACGAACTAGCCGACGGGACGAGACGATTCCCTCTAAGGGGGTAGTCTGGGCAACGCAGGGCACTTTCAAAGACGGTCCTGGCTGCATCTCATGTTGTACCGCCCAAATGGGTGGTGGTGGGATCTCCTACTTCGACCCGCTACAACTGTGGCGGCACAGCATACGAGTCTCTATCCATGGACTGTCGCAAGATAGGGGGACCATCATTGTAGCCCAACACACAGGGTGCTGGCAACCGCCGTAGCCAAACATATTGTTGGGTCAGGGAACCCATATTGGAAGGTTTCCTCAGAGCTGACGTCAGCCGAGTTCTTCACGGCACTTTTCTAAATCTTAATATAAGGGCACTCCTACCCCTAAACACTGTATTAGCTAGAAAGAGGGACGAAACGGTCGCTTCGGAGAACCCGACCCTCAAAGGGTACAGTGGTTCTCATCATCGACAGGGAAACTCTCCGCTATGGGTGTCCCCATCTAAGTTCCGTACATTGACTGTAATCATCTCTCTAAACCGGTTTTCGACGTTACCCGCCGGGGCTGTTGGTTTCGGGTTTCGCATAACCTACTCGCCCCGGGACCTCGTTAAAGGTCAGCCTCTTCCCCGGGTCGACTTGCCATATGCAATATTCCATTGAATCAATTCTTTGTGTTTGAATTGATAGTAACTTAATGTTTGTGTTGGGGGGGGGTTGAGATATTTTGGTGCAGAATCATCATTCTCCTCCTCGTCACGCGCCGTCACAAAAACCGTAAGCCACTAGTTTAGTAAGTTCATTGAAAGATGAAAGATATCAATTATGGAAACAGATGGCATCCATTAAATTTACAGCGCTTGCTTTTATCAAGGACAACTCATTAAATCATTTAACAACATGTTGTTGTTTTTAAAAAATATATACATTAAATTTTGTGTAACATTAAATGGGAACACATAAAGTAGTGCGAAGTTTTGAATGAAAATACATAAAACGGAAGGAGACCCCAAATTTCACGTGACAGCTCTAGCTCAATGACGTCACGCGATTTTTGTCGATTTTTTACCCCCCCCCCACTCGTCACGCGTCGTCACAAAAACTTAGACCCCCCCCCCTCTAAAAGTACGTCACAAATCTTTGACCCCCCCCCCGCCAAAAAAAAACAACAACTTTATTTTCTATTTGTAAATAAGTATGTTTCAAATCACTTTTATTGTCATTTAAGTATTTATTTATTTAGTGAAGATCTACATTGTAATATCGTAAGCCGCGTGAAGCATTTTTTAAAAAACGTGTAACCGGCCTTCAGAGAACGAACTGTGTTAACATCCTTAGCTTCTTTTTATTTTAATGCATACAAATTAAACATTGACTATTAATCATCACGTTTAACGTCTTTGTTTAGAAAAAAATTTATTTAAAAATAAGATTTTTAAAATGTATTTTTAAAAAATCCCTCAATTGACTGACGGGCATCCCGTAAGAAAGAGGTCGGCGAACAGAGATAAATAACCTGAAATGGGGTCAAAAAGGGAATTCTTGGGGGTTAATGCAGACTCATTTGGGACATATAACATCCACTACAATCCTCTAGATATATTAAAATACGTCATGTGTACATGTACGCTTGGAACATATGCCCATTATTAAACCGGTTCCTTCCAGAAAATGCATTTTTAAAAAATTTGACAGCTATGTAGATTTCTTACCTACGCACTATATGAAGACACCTAAATCTACCCTACTTTCATTTATATTGACACGAGTGACAATAATCTTAATCCACATGACTTGTCTTTATCACGTATCATTTCTGTGATATGTAAAATTAATGCCTTAAAAACTGAGCTAAGAAGAAAAGTTGTTTGTGCCCTCTCGAATTGCGATGTCAAGAATTTGATGCATTCAATAAAGTTAATGAATACTTGACTAATTTTAAATGTGCTCATTTACCATTATATCTAGAACAGTGCTTCTCAAACTTTTTAGTATTGTGGACGAGCAGGCATTTCTTCCATTGCACCAGGGACCGGTGCACTATTTTCTATGCACTGACAATTTTTTCTGTCCTTTTTTTGAGGACATCTGAGAACCGGCAGCGGATGGCCCGCGGACCACCACTTTGAGAAGCACTGATCTAGAAGACTAGAATGGCCAGGGGCGTTTGACCAAAAAACCAATCGAACAATTATATCAAACTTAAAACGTTTTTAATTCTATCAAATAGATTCCCTCCTACCCTCCCCTTTTAAAGAAAAATGATATTCCGTGTAGTTTTGACTTAAAATATCTACACATAATCCTATTCAAATCATTTTTAGACACTTGTCATGCTTGTAAAACTCAACAGTAGCATTTTCGGTGGGGGTGGTGCTAAAGACGCTCCCCCAAATCCCCGAGTCATGTGAGCAGGACCTAGAGTCTGGGGGGGGGGAAGGTAACGCATACATAAACTTGTATATTTTGGGGTAACCGGCAAACAAGTTTTACGAATCCTGCCATGAGAGAACTAAACGGAGCCGCGGTTACATCACAAATTCTTTGATGTCAACATCAAACGACGCAGTGTAACAATTTCATATGTTATCTTGTGGATTCTCAAACTTAAGGCTTATAATTAGATTTAATGTTCGCATCTTGATAGCATACGCCAACCAGCGTCTGATGGCCTACCGACCGGCCCATTCAGAGGCACTGATTTTTTATATTTTTTTTAATTGTAAAAAGTCATTAAATAAATTGTAAGCGACCAAATATTTCAGTGGAAGTTTTATTTAAAGTTACCCTTTTGATGTGACGTCACATTTCTTCAACCCCCCTCCCTCCCCCTTGTCACGCATCGTCACAAAAGTGTGACCCCCCCCCTTTTTTTTAGGTGCTTGACGTCATTTATGAACGGCCCCTTATTTGAAAGAAGAATTGTAAATTTGACCGTCCACACAAAGAATATTTGATTAACATTTTATAAAGCAAATGAAGAAATTAGAATAATATCACCGATTTTCATGTTTCTCTAGAAGTGACACACTTTAAACACTAATTAAACACTGTGGCTGCCCCTGGTCTATAGACTAAAGAAAGTGGTGAGTAGGGTCGAAAGACGTTGTGATTCCATTTCTATGATGCTATGTTAGTGCCAGTCAGTTGTTTAATAGTATATATAAGCCACAGGTGATGTAGAGTGGATATTTCAATGGAAAATTGTCCTGAAAAGTAAAGAAAAAAACTTGGCAGAGTTTACCTTGGCAGTACGCGGGGCCTTGGTCGGAAATAATATTTTTAGTCATATCGTTCATATATCGAATTATTCTAATAGGCTCAAATAATAAAACCTATAATGATAACGAAACTAAAGCTAATATCCTTAACACATATTTTGCATCATCTTTTTCTGCCTCAGGCGACAAGGAAGTTTTAATAAATTTAAATAAAATGGAGGAAATAGGTAACATAACTGTAGATGAGATAGGTATACATTCACTCCTAAAAAACTTAAAAATAAACAAAGCTACTGGCCCAGATGATTTGCCTGCAAGATTATTAAAAGAACTAAGCAATGAACTGTCCCCAATCCTTGTAGTTCTCTTTCAAGCCTCTCTAAACCAGGGTAAAGTGCCCCAGGATTGGAAATTAGCTAATGTAAGTCCACTCTTTAATTACCAGGGTATAAATCAGACCCTGGTAATTACAGGCCTGTATCACTTACTAGTATCACCTGTAAATTACTAGAACACATAATATATAGTAGAATAGTTAACCACCTTGACAAATATAATGCCCTATGCCCACATCAACACGGCTTTAGAAAAAACAGATCATGTGAAACACAATTAATAGGTTTAATAGATGAACTATCAAAAGGCTTGGACAAAAATGATCAAATAGATACAATATTACTAGACTTCTCAAAAGCATTTGACAAAGTTCACCACCTTAGTTTACTTAAAAAACTTAACTACTTTGGAATCTCAGGTTCCTTACATCACTGGATCCAAGACTTCCTTTTGGGCAGGGAGCAAACTGTAATAATTAATGGATCTAAATCTGCACCAATAAAGGTTAACTCAGGAGTTCCACAAGGAACTGTGCTAGGTCCCTTACTCTTTTTAATTTATATAAATGATTTACCCAACAACATCTCAACAGGTACAAAAGTTAGGCTATTTGCTGATGATTGTATAATCTATAGAACAATTAAATCAGAACAAGATAGCAAAATTTTACAAAAAGACTTAGATGAATTGATAAAATGGGAAACTAACTGGAGTATGTCTTTCCATCCAGAAAAGTGTCAACTGTTAAGAGTAACAAAGAAAAAGAAACAAATAAATTCAAAATATTACATTCATGGAAAAGAACTGACCCAAACTAAAGATGCAAAATACTTAGGAGTCTTAATAAATGAGAAACTATCATGGAATCCCCATGTCAATGAAGTTATTAAAAAATCAAACAAAACCTTAGGCTTTATAAAAAGGAACTTTAACAAATGTAATAGAGATATAAAACTAAAATGCTACCTCACTTTGGTGAGACCTGCACTAGAATATGCATCTTCTGTATGGGACCCATCCACCAAAGAAAACATTGATAAACTAGAACAAATTCAAAAAAGAGCTGCCAGATTCATTACTGGAGAATATTCGAAACTGACAAGAGTAACACTAGAGGATAGAAGAACCAAGAGCAAAGTAGTAATCATACATAAAGCAATTAATTCTAATTTAGAAATACAACACAAAGATAACTTAATACAACCCTCAGATAGACATAAGGATAAAAACTAAAAACACCTTTCTTATTCCGTATGCAAGAACAAACACATACAAGTTTTCCTTCTTCCCGTCCGGAATTCGGGCGTGGAATGGGTTGCCTGAAGAATCCAGGAAAACCAACACATTATCAACATTTAAATCTCTGATAAAAATGCAGGACTAAACACAAACCATAGATAAGCGTAGGACGCAATAATCTTCTGTATAGAAGGAGCGTCTGTAAACAGATAAGATAAGATAAGGCTTAAACTTATAGGTTAGTAATGTTACCAGTTAATATGGGCCGTGAGAGGCGTAAGTGAAGGCATTAACTTTATTAATGACTTTATTATTATTTATAATTAATACCGTAACTCAGTGGTTCCCAAAGTGATCCCTACGGACCCCCAGGGGTCCCCAGAAAATTAAAATTGATTTGGGGGTCCTTGAACAACGTCAGGGGGTCCGCGCAAGGTAATAAAATTATATTCTTTTTTATTATTAAGGAAATACAAATCAAGAACAATGAATACTATAGTAGCAATTTTAGGTCCTGAGTAAAATAAATTGGTTTGACCTAGAAACAAAAGTATAGCTACAATATTTCCACAGCTGTAACCAATCAAAATGTTTGGTTTATTGAATTGAGAGTTTGATGCGTCAGAAAGGCGGAGACCCTATATGTAGGTCATAAAAGTATCATCTTTTAACGGAAATGACGACGATTGCAGGGTTGGGTAAATTTTGATGTGTTGGGAAGTTATATTTATCTAAAGCAGAAGAATTCAGCTTTCCATTTATACCAGTGGTTCCCAAACTTTTTTTATCCGCGGACCCCTTTTACAGTCAAAATTTGCCCACTGACCACCAAGAGAAAATGCTACATAAATACATAGTATACAAATTTACTAATTAAAAAACAAGAACATTTTGTTGAAGAATTATTTATTTAAATAAAACTTTTGATTAGTATGAACATGATGAGATTTTATGAGTCTATTTATGTCCGGCTTAATGCTTGTGAATAGCAAACGCAAATCCCCACGAGCACGTATTTGGTTTCTAAAGCAATTTTAAAAAAAAATGTTAATTACATTTAAAAAATGTATCATAATATATTAGAATTTTTTTAAAAAATATTATTTTGCTAAAGATATTTGGTCGAATTTTGAAGAAGAATAAAGTCTTTTTGATGACTCGATTCATTATTTGGATCGTCCAACATATCAAATATGGTATAAATTTTATATCCTGCATTATGGGTTATTGTACAGAAGTTGTTGACTGCTTTCCCGTCTTCCTATTTGGTAGAACGTGGATTCAGTGACGTCATGAACCTCATCACAAACAAAAGAAACCGGCTAGAAATAGGTGAGAGCGATCCTTTTCAAATTTGAAAAGAATATAAAATGAGTAAAAAAAAGGGGGGGGGGACACCCGAGCTTAAAATTTTAACGTGTACGATTTTGATGTCAGAAAAAAAGAAGACATATTTTTTCATATAGAAAGAAATTAAGAAATACAAATAATTTTATGAAATACGTTAAAAGCGAAAACTTTTATTAAAACATATCAGTAAACTTGAAATAATAAAACAGTCCCAACACACAAACAACATTTTAACAAATTAGGAAAAAAACAACAAGAAAAGAAACAGCCGCGGCTGAGAGATCTTTAAAAAAGCGCTGGACACGAAAGGGGCATTGTCTTATCGTCTAATGTTTTAAATGATATAAAGCCATTTGGGCTTGGACACACCGACAGCATGGACGAATCCCACCTCACGACTCCCTCCACCACAGTGGGGTGGGGGGGATACGATTTTTAATCCCCCCCCCCACAAAAAAAAATAATTAAAAAAATCAATGGATGGGTTTTCTTTTGTTGATGTTTTTCTAGAGGAAAATTATGAATTCAATATCTTTGAGTTAATGTTTCGTTTTATATATATATTTATTAAAGGTGTGAAAGCATATACATGTTTATATACAGGTAGTCCTCCGGTTTCGATGGTTCTATCCCGACTTAAGCTGTTTTGTGGTTACGAACGAGCCTGCTTTTTAAAAAAATATTACGCGTTATTCCGTATTTTAAAAAATATATATATTTTTAACATTTTTTTTTCATGGGGTAACGAATTGTTTTCTCTTTCAAATAAAACATTTATTGAAAAATATATACTATTATTATTTCAACCTAACTACAACTTTCGTTTGCGAATTTTTCTCATGGCGAAGTTTTCAAACAAGTCAGTAAAGCTAATAGTAAGCTTCCAAGTTCCTTTTCAATGCTCATTAGAGCATACTCAGTCTTTGTTGTCCCATGCACATTTTTACTCATTTTATGTTCTTTTCAAATTTGAAAAGGATCGCTCTCAGTTGCAGTTTGATGTCATCATTGAAAGATAGATGCGAAGTGCGATGTGTTCATTTGTAAAGGACTGTGTGAAATTTAGCTCCTTCAAAAGCAGCAAATTTTTTAGCTCTGTGCACATGTTTTGAGTTTCTCATTGGGTTACTTCCTTTTCCTTACCCTGAACCTGGGGCTGGACAATAACTTTTTAAAGAGTTCTGAAAATTGGACTAGTTCTGAAGGTAAGCAGTCTTCGAAATCGCTTGAATATTCTTCCATTAACTTGGCTGCTGCCCATCGGATGGCGAAATTGCTGAGCTCATTTAGGTTTGTAAGAAAGTCAAATTTCTGATGGATGTCTTTATATGCGCCTAACCGATTTTGTAAGGGTTTAAGAAAGTTTGTCAATGATTACCAGAAATACCTCAACCTTGAATTTTTGTCTGACGCTTTCTTTTTTTAATTTAAAAAAATGGATTGAAGATTGTTTATACTCTTTTATTTTACAACGGACTCGTCCTTTCCTTTGTCTTCATAGTAATCAAATGAAGAATGCTGTCTTTTAACAAATTAAAATTTAAAGTAAAATAGCGAGTTCCAGTTGTTCAATTTCCTTTAGAAATCCTTCTGCTTCAAGTCGACAGTCACGTGGCTGATTTTCGTTTGTTGCTAATTCTTCCAGTGCTGCGATATTCTCATGGTATGAGTTATTAACAGACCTTACAGCATCATGTCAGGCTAACCATCTTGTGTCAGATAAGGCTTTTTTTTTAACATGTATCAATTTCATGTGTTTTTGAAGTACCTGTCAACGATGAGTAGATGCAACAAGCCGGGTATAAAGATTTTGCAGAAGACAAAAAAAAATCACTTTTCCCAACCAAATTAATATAATGAGCTGTGCACGGCACACAATGAGCAACACTGCACTTCTCATAAAGAATAACCTGGTTTCCGTAATACTTCCTACTCATATGTGCCGCATTGCCGTATGACTGTCCAAGGCGTTTTCAGGGATTCATACAAACATTTGCCTGCATCTTTATTATACACTATAATTTATAATAAGTTTTGCGCACTTTAAATTATTGGGGGCCCCTAGCTTTAGCCCGTTCAGCCCCCCCCCCTTTAATCCGCCATAGGGGATGGGGTCACTCGTCTGTGACTATGTGTGACGAGGGGGAGGGGTGTGTTTTAAAAATATGTGACGTCACATAAAAAACACGCAACTTTAAATAAAAGTTCCACTTAAATATTTGATTGTTTACCATTTATTTAATTACGTTTTCGATGGCTTCACGCGTGTTACGACATCAGAGCGCAGACTTACCCTAAATACAAAAAATGACATATTTAAATGACAAAAAATAATTTGCAACATTCTAATTTTTATTGAGATAATACGGCTTGGGGGGGGGGAGGCTTTGTGGCGTCATATCGTAAAAAATGGGTGGGGGTCTAAGTTTTTGTGACAAAGTATGACGCTGGGGGAGGGTGGGGTAAAAATCGGCAACCTCACGTGATGTAATTTATGGACGGCCCCTTCAGTCGTGAAGGGGTGACACCATGAGCTACCGCCCCGGCCCGGGGGACAACAACCCTAGCGACGCCTCTGACTAATCATTCCTCGCCAAAAGCCAACATTGCGATAAGAAATCTGAATAAGGTTCATGACTCTAGAGCAGTGCTACTCAAAGATTTCTTACACCAGCATTTGGAACTTGCCATCTGCTGATGTAAACAAAACGTCCGACTGAAAATAAATTTAAATGAGCAGATTAATAACTTATATTGATTTCAATGAAATGTTTAGTAAATTATAGTGAATAATTATAAAAAATAATACGTTTTAAAATAAAACAAAATGTAATTTTGACCATGTCAATAAAAAAATTATTTATTAATTTTTATTATTATTATTATTTTTTTTACAAACACCATTGATTTATTGATTTTATTTATTTGAATTGATTTATTTAAAGTCTCAGTAAGTAAAGCGAAAGTAAAGGAACAATAAGCCATTACTGCTTAAGATTTTTCTTTTCAAAAATGTGGATGACATAATTTGTTTCCAAATATACCGAAATAATTCAATTATATTTGTAAATATATTGGTATACAAATAGGCACTATCTTTTGTCAGTGAGAAAGTCACTATTATCTTAAAATAATTTTTTATTGTCAGCATCTGATGTGCATTACAATTTAATTGTCAGTAATTGCTGCAAATCAAAGCACCGGTTCAATACAAATATATTTTATCAATTGAGTTGTTCTTGAGGGAATTTAGGTGACTAGTTAAGAATTGTTCATCTATTTTAAACTCTTTTAAAATTTCATTTTCAATGCTGCGAGACATATTATTATTAACTTGTGTTACTTAAAAAAATATTGTTTAGTATTTTATACTTACAATTACAAAAAATTAAATCAAAAATTAAAATACATTTTAAATTTTGCCTTTATTTATAATTACAGAAACTATGAAGTTAATATATTAATGTCCATTAATATATACTTATCAACTATTTCTGTTTGCTCATATCGAAGCACGTTGAAACGTTTTGTAATTCGTGAGTGGTAAGCCACTTGACTTCGATCCCTAAATATTTAGGGATACAATGAAATTCGATGGTTGTCATACTTACCGGATAACGATAATTTTATAACTTCATCATATGTTATATTTAGATATACATATATTTATATATAACGTTAAATAAATTGTTAACTTGAACGTCGAAAAAAATAAATAAATTGACTTGGATACTCAATCAGAGAGACTATTGATATATTTTTGTATCATTGATAAAAATGAGGCCCAACATATGACATCTTTTATTCTCAAGCCACATTTTATGTGAACAATTCATAGTTTCAGTCCTTGACACAGGTGAAGTAAAGTTACCGCTCACGAACATCAAGACAAGTGGTTATTCTTTTCAAAATGTGTTGAAGTCCGAAGTCATGCCAAATATTTTAGAGCGGGGCTCACGTCTATACAGGGAAAATAGTGCACCGGTCCCTTGTGCAAATGGAAATCTCCTGCCGGTCCGCCATCCTAAAAAGTTTGAGAAGCATTGCTCTAGAGTCAAGAATGTAATGAATAAAATCTCTTGCCTCGAGTGCAAAAATCTTTTTGTCACTATTTAAAGTGTCATGACATGATTCTCACAGAGTCTGAGTAAAATCTTCATGTCAGTTTTGCTATCCGTCCAACTTTAAGGCCTAATTACGCAGCTTTGAAAGCGGTGATAATGACTGGTTAGCTCAGTTGGTTAGAACGTCGTGCTAATAACGCTAATGTCGTGGGGTCGACCCCCATACTGGCCGGTAATTTTTTTTCTCACTTTTTGAGACGATCATGTTTTGCTTGAAATTGGTGATGGGAGTAAACCTTTTGTCGTAGTTACTCAACTCACATAGGTATTCAGAATTTATGCATGGATAAAAAATAATTCATTTCTCTTATGTGTAAATACGAATTTCAACTGATTTATAAGCAGTTAAAATAGGCATTGCTATAAAGTTGTGCAATATTAGCTCCATGATGAAACCACTGAAGTAGCGAACCTTCAAACTATTTAATAAAAAATATATAATTATTAGGGCTGTTAACGATTAATTTAAATGTAATCGTTCATTTCGATTAAAGCCAAAAATTGAAATTTATGGTGTCATAAGTAACATGTATTAAAATAATTGTCGAAAATCGAAACAACACTGGAATTTCTTCTTTATATGTTAACCAACAACGCAAACAGACAAGTGTATTGACATTATTTGGTTCAAGTGATGAGCGGGTCTTATTGACAATATAACCAGCCGAGCTGAACAATGGTTCCCATAGCTTTAGATTGTATCACCTAAGTTTCCGATACTGGAATGGATATTTGGTATGCAGGTGATATGTAAGCGAAGTGTTAGAACCATGACAGCAATGTTCCCTTTCAGCAGTGCAGCTGTGCAGATATTTTACAGACGCCACGCAGGAGTTTAGAATCTTCGCACAGCAAATTTGGTAAAATATTTCACAAAAAATGGACGTTGTGCAACTTTGCACGAGTTGTTTTTTAAATCCTTATTAACTCGTGGTGTCTGGTTGATTGTTTGCTTGCTTGTCGAAAAAACTTTGGATCGATTTTAACCCACTTCCTCGTAAGCTAGCGAGCTGAAATTTTGCAGACAGACTCGTGCCGATGATAAAAATTTCAGATTAATCGCATGTACTGTATTTAAATTATTGAATTTTATTATTTTTTTATTTATCTCTATGTAACATGTTAAATTTTTGAGATAGAGTGTCGCGGTGCGTATTATATTGAACAAACTTTCCTGTCGCGCAATAAGGTGCGTATTTTATTGACAATATTTTGTATGAACATATTCCCGATCGGTGCGCATTATATTAATAATGTTTTACGACACAACTACAATTTTGTATTGTTGGATCGTCTTGCGCTGCGTATTATAATGAACATTCTTTTAGTTACGTCTCGTAAATAAAGGATTTATAGTCAGAAACTTGTTTTTTTTACGGGGTTTTTATTCATTAAATCCTTAATATTAACTTGTGGTGTCTGAGCCCTTGCTTGTCGAAAAAACTTTGGATCGATTTTTAACCCACTTCCTCGTAAGCTAGCGAGCTGAAATTTGCAGGCAGTTTCGTGCCGATGATAAAAACGATGTATCAACATTTCAGATTAATCTCATGTACTGTATTTAAATTATTGAATTTGTTTTTAAATTTTATTTATCTCTATGTAACATGTTAAATTTTTGAGATAAGAGTGTCGCGGTGCGTATTATATTGAACGACCTTTTTATTAATATATTTATCTAAAGCAGAAGAATCCATCTTTCCATTTATACCAGTGGTTCCCAAACTTTTTTTTAATCCGCGGACCCCTTTTACAGTCAAAATTTGCCCACTGACCACCAAGAGAAAATGCTACATAAATACATAGTATACAAATTTACTAATTAAAAAACAAGAACATTTTGTTGAAGAATTATTTATTTAAATAAAACTTTTGATTAGTATGAACATGATGAGATTTTATGAGTCTATTTATGTCCGGCTTAATGCTTGTGAATAGCAAACGCAAATCCCCACGAGCACGTATTTGGTTTCTAAAGCAATTTTAAAAAAAAATGTTAATTACATTTAAAAAATGTATCATAATATATTAGAATTTTTTAAAAAATATTATTTTGCTAAAGATATTTGGTCGAATTTTGAAGAAGAATAAAGTCTTTTTGATGACTCGATTCATTATTTGGATCGTCCAACATATCAAATATGGTATAAATTTTATATCCTGCATTATGGGTTATTGTACAGAAGTTGTTGACTGCTTTCCCGTCTTCCTATTTGGTAGAACGTGGATTCAGTGACGTCATGAACCTCATCACAAACAAAAGAAACCGGCTAGAAATAGGTGAGAGCGATCCTTTTCAAATTTGAAAAGAATATAAAATGAGTAAAAAAAAGGGGGGGGGGACACCCGAGCTTAAAATTTTAACGTGTACGATTTTGATGTCAGAAAAAAAGAAGACATATTTTTTCATATAGAAAGAAATTAAGAAATACAAATAATTTTATGAAATACGTTAAAAGCGAAAACTTTTATTAAAACATATCAGTAAACTTGAAATAATAAAACAGTCCCAACACACAAACAACATTTTAACAAATTAGGAAAAAACAACAAGAAAAGAAACAGCCGCGGCTGAGAGATCTTTAAAAAAGCGCTGGACACGAAAGGGGCATTGTCTTATCGTCTAATGTTTTAAATGATATAAAGCCATTTGGGCTTGGACACACCGACAGCATGGACGAATCCCACCTCACGACTCCCTCCACCACAGTGGGGTGGGGGGATACGATTTTTAATCCCCCCCCCCACAAAAAAAAATAATTAAAAAAATCAATGGATGGGTTTTCTTTTGTTGATGTTTTTCTAGAGGAAAATTATGAATTCAATATCTTTGAGTTAATGTTTCGTTTTATATATATATTTATTAAAGGTGTGAAAGCATATACATGTTTATATACAGGTAGTCCTCCGGTTTCGATGGTTCTATCCCGACTTAAGCTGTTTTGTGGTTACGAACGAGCCTGCTTTTTAAAAAAATATTACGCGTTATTCCGTATTTTAAAAAATATATATATTTTTAACATTTTTTTTTCATGGGGTAACGAATTGTTTTCTCTTTCAAATAAAACATTTATTGAAAAATATATACTATTATTATTTCAACCTAACTACAACTTTCGTTTGCGAATTTTTCTCATGGCGAAGTTTTCAAACAAGTCAGTAAAGCTAATAGTAAGCTTCCAAGTTCCTTTTCAATGCTCATTAGAGCATACTCAGTCTTTGTTGTCCCATGCACATTTTTACTCATTTTATGTTCTTTTCAAATTTGAAAAGGATCGCTCTCAGTTGCAGTTTGATGTCATCATTGAAAGATAGATGCGAAGTGCGATGTGTTCATTTGTAAAGGACTGTGTGAAATTTAGCTCCTTCAAAAGCAGCAAATTTTTTAGCTCTGTGCACATGTTTTGAGTTTCTCATTGGGTTACTTCCTTTTCCTTACCCTGAACCTGGGGCTGGACAATAACTTTTTAAAGAGTTCTGAAAATTGGACTAGTTCTGAAGGTAAGCAGTCTTCGAAATCGCTTGAATATTCTTCCATTAACTTGGCTGCTGCCCATCGGATGGCGAAATTGCTGAGCTCATTTAGGTTTGTAAGAAAGTCAAATTTCTGATGGATGTCTTTATATGCGCCTAACCGATTTTGTAAGGTTTAAGAAAGTTTGTCAATGATTACCAGAAATACCTCAACCTTGAATTTTTGTCTGACGCTTTCTTTTTTTAATTTAAAAAAATGGATTGAAGATTGTTTATACTCTTTTATTTTACAACGGACTCGTCCTTTCCTTTGTCTTCATAGTAATCAAATGAAGAATGCTGTCTTTTAACAAATTAAAATTTAAAGTAAAATAGCGAGTTCCAGTTGTTCAATTTCCTTTAGAAATCCTTCTGCTTCAAGTCGACAGTCACGTGGCTGATTTTCGTTTGTTGCTAATTCTTCCAGTGCTGCGATATTCTCATGGTATGAGTTATTAACAGACCTTACAGCATCATGTCAGGCTAACCATCTTGTGTCAGATAAGGCTTTTTTTTTAACATGTATCAATTTCATGTGTTTTTGAAGTACCTGTCAACGATGAGTAGATGCAACAAGCCGGGTATAAAGATTTTGCAGAAGACAAAAAAAAATCACTTTTCCCAACCAAATTAATATAATGAGCTGTGCACGGCACACAATGAGCAACACTGCACTTCTCATAAAGAATAACCTGGTTTCCGTAATACTTCCTACTCATATGTGCCGCATTGCCGTATGACTGTCCAAGGCGTTTTCAGGGATTCATACAAACATTTGCCTGCATCTTTATTATACACTATAATTTATAATAAGTTTTGCGCACTTTAAATTATTGGGGGCCCCTAGCTTTAGCCCGTTCAGCCCCCCCCCCTTTAATCCGCCATAGGGGATGGGGTCACTCGTCTGTGACTATGTGTGACGAGGGGGAGGGGTGTGTTTTAAAAATATGTGACGTCACATAAAAAACACGCAACTTTAAATAAAAGTTCCACTTAAATATTTGATTGTTTACCATTTATTTAATTACGTTTTCGATGGCTTCACGCGTGTTACGACATCAGAGCGCAGACTTACCCTAAATACAAAAAATGACATATTTAAATGACAAAAAATAATTTGCAACATTCTAATTTTTATTGAGATAATACGGCTTGGGGGGGGGGAGGCTTTGTGGCGTCATATCGTAAAAAATGGGTGGGGGTCTAAGTTTTTGTGACAAAGTATGACGCTGGGGGAGGGTGGGGTAAAAATCGGCAACCTCACGTGATGTAATTTATGGACGGCCCCTTCAGTCGTGAAGGGGTGACACCATGAGCTACCGCCCCGGCCCGGGGGACAACAACCCTAGCGACGCCTCTGACTAATCATTCCTCGCCAAAAGCCAACATTGCGATAAGAAATCTGAATAAGGTTCATGACTCTAGAGCAGTGCTACTCAAAGATTTCTTACACCAGCATTTGGAACTTGCCATCTGCTGATGTAAACAAAACGTCCGACTGAAAATAAATTTAAATGAGCAGATTAATAACTTATATTGATTTCAATGAAATGTTTAGTAAATTATAGTGAATAATTATAAAAAATAATACGTTTTAAAATAAAACAAAATGTAATTTTGACCATGTCAATAAAAAAATTATTTATTAATTTTTATTATTATTATTATTTTTTTTTACAAACACCATTGATTTATTGATTTTATTTATTTGAATTGATTTATTTAAAGTCTCAGTAAGTAAAGCGAAAGTAAAGGAACAATAAGCCATTACTGCTTAAGATTTTTCTTTTCAAAAATGTGGATGACATAATTTGTTTCCAAATATACCGAAATAATTCAATTATATTTGTAAATATATTGGTATACAAATAGGCACTATCTTTTGTCAGTGAGAAAGTCACTATTATCTTAAAATAATTTTTTATTGTCAGCATCTGATGTGCATTACAATTTAATTGTCAGTAATTGCTGCAAATCAAAGCACCGGTTCAATACAAATATATTTTATCAATTGAGTTGTTCTTGAGGGAATTTAGGTGACTAGTTAAGAATTGTTCATCTATTTTAAACTCTTTTAAAATTTCATTTTCAATGCTGCGAGACATATTATTATTAACTCGTGTTACTTAAAAAATATTGTTTAGTATTTTATACTTACAATTACAAAAAATTAAATCAAAAATTAAAATACATTTTAAATTTTGCCTTTATTTATAATTACAGAAACTATGAAATTAATATATTAATGTCCATTAATATTTACTTATCAACTATTTCTGTTTGCTCATAACGCAGCATGTTGAAACATTTTGTAATTCGCGAGTGGTAAGCCACTTGACTTCGATCCCTAAATATTTAGGGATACAATGAAATTCGATGGTTGTCATACTTACCGGATAACGATAATTTTATAACTTCATCATATGTTATATTTATATATACATATATTTATATATAACGTTAAATAAATTGTTAACTTGAACGTCGAAAAAAATAAATAAATTGACTTGGATACTCAATCAGAGAGACTATTGATATATTTTTTTATCATTGATAAAAATGAGGCCCAACATATGACATCTTTTATTCTCAAGCCACATTTTATGTGAACAATTCATAGTTTCAGTCCTTGACACAGGTGAAGTAAAGTTACCGCTCACGAACATCAAGACAAGTGGTTATTCTTTTCAAAATGTGTTGAAGTCCGAAGTCATGCCAAATATTTTAGAGCGGAGGGGGGGGCTCACGTCTATACAGGGAAAATAGTGCACCGGTCCCTTGTGCAAATGGAAATCTCCTGCCGGTCCGCCATCCTAAAAAGTTTGAGAAGCATTGCTCTAGAGTCAAGAATGTAATGAATAAAATCTCTTGCCTCGAGTGCAAAAATCTTTTTGTCACTATTTAAAGTGTCATGACATGATTCTCACAGAGTCTGAGTAAAATCTTCATGTCAGTTTTGCTATCCGTCCAACTTTAAGGCCTAATTACGCAGCTTTGAAAGCGGTGATAATGACTGGTTAGCTCAGTTGGTTAGAACGTCGTGCTAATAACGCTAATGTCGTGGGGTCGATCCCCATACTGGCCGGTAATTTTTTTTCTCACTTTTTGAGACGATCATGTTTTGCTTGAAATTGGTGATGGGAGTAAACCTTTTGTCGTAGTTACTCAACTCACATAGGTATTCAGAATTTATGCATGGATAAAAAATAATTCATTTCTCTTATGTGTAAATACGAATTTCAACTGATTTATAAGCAGTTAAAATAGGCATTGCTATAAAGTTGTGCAATATTAGCTCCATGATGAAACCACTGAAGTAGCGAACCTTCAAACTATTTAATAAAAAATATATAATTATTAGGGCTGTTAACGATTAATTTAAATGTAATCGTTCATTTCGATTAAAGCCAAAAATTGAAATTTATGGTGTCATAAGTAACATGTATTAAAATAATTGTCGAAAATCGAAACAACACTGGAATTTCTTCTTTATATGTTAACCAACAACGCAAACAGACAAGTGTATTGACATTATTTGGTTCAAGTGATGAGCGTGTCTTATTGACAATATAACCAGCCGAGCTGAACAATGGTTCCCATAGCTTTAGATTGTATCACCTAAGTTTACGACACTGGAGTGGATGTTTGGTATGCAGGTGATATGTAAGCGAAGTGTTAGAACCATGACAGCAATGTTCCCTTTCAGCAGTGCAGCTGTGCAGATATTTTACTGACGCCACGCAGGAGTTTAGAATCACCGCACAGCAAATTTGGTAAAATAGTTCACAAAAAATGGACGTTGTGCAACTTTGCACACGAGTTGTTTTTTAAAATCCTTTACATTAACTCGTGGTGTCTGGTGTCACGGTCGGATGTTATGGTGTGATGACTGTCTTAAATGCTCACATAATAGTTAATGTAGTGTGCGCACCAATTATTGTGCGTCACACCAAGATGCACAATGAGTAAAAGGATATAAGGAGAGAGATGGCTGTTAGGAGCCGAATATGTAGTGAAACGTTCAGCGAGTTATTTTGGCCAGAATTTCACTAAAGAGCTGGTCTGAGAGAGTGGAGAGTGAACGTGACATGGAGAGGACGGATGTAAAGAAGGTGTATCGTGTTTGCTAATTAAATAAACTGTTAGATTCTTTACATTCGTTACTTGAAGTTATTGTTCAACAAGAGATATACCCGCACTGTTTGCAGCGGAAGTGTTCTGACTTTAACGTTAAATCACGCAGCCGCAGTGTGGTTTATATCTGTGGCCAAGGGCGGACCTCTATCCCCCTAGACAACGAATCCGCCACATCTGGTTGATTGTTTGTTTGCTTTTCGAAAAAACTTTGGATAGATTTTTAACCCACTTCCTCGTAAGCTAGCGAGCTGAAATTTGCAGGCAGTTTCGTGCCGATGATAAAAACGATGTATCAAAATTTCAGATTAATCGCATGTACTGTATTTAAATTATTGAATAAAAAAAAAGTTATTTATCTCTATGTAACATGTTAAATTTTTGAGATAAGAGTGTCGCGGTGCGTATTATATTGAACGACCTTTTTATTACTTTTCTGTTGCGCGATTTGGTGCGTATTATATTGACAATATTTTTTATAATCATATTCCCGATCGGTGCGCATTATATTAAACACGTTTTACGAGACATAAATAAAATTTTGTATTTTTGGATTGTCTTATCTTATCTGTTTACAGACGCTCCTTCTATACAGAAGATACGCTGCGTATTATAATGACCATTCGTTTAGTTATGTCTCGTACTCGTACATAAAGGATTTATAGTCAAAAACTTGTTTTTTAAAAGCGTTTTTTAAATCCATTATATTAACTTGCTTTGTAAGTTTAAGCGATCGGACTATCCGAACCGACTATTTGTTTATAATTCCTTCACGTGCCAGTTCAGTTCACGCGTTGACGCCGACCGTCGATGTTCACACTCCTTACCGTCGCTGCGCACGGTTTTAAAACCAGGGGAGATAATTCTGTTTCAGTCTGTAAATGTCGCGTTTAAACATAATCACTACTTTTAGTTATGTCTCATATATATAGTAAAAAAAACTTTGTTTTTACACCTATTTATTTTATTTTAACTTTGCACACGGGCCAACGAAGTTTAAACTTAGATGGAACATTGCATGGTAGGCAAACGATTTCTCTCAATGGACACAATAACCTTTTTGAATATTCACGCCAGTCAATGGACTAATGCTAAAATGTTCGTGTAATCGTCCGAAAATTAGTATATATTTATCAGCCGAAATATATTTTGTTGACTTCCAGTACATTTATAAGAGTTGGGTCGATTAATCGTTAAAAAATTTAATCGTAAACTTTTTTAACGATTAATCGAGAAATTAATCGTTATTTTCCGCAGCCCTATTAATTATTAAAATCTGATATATCCGGTGTAAGTCATCGAGATATGGAACAAAACAAGTGACTGAACGTGTCCTGCAACAATACACCAGCAAGAGGAAAGACACGTGAAAAGAGATATTGGGTACCTTATGAAATTTTATATCTAGCAATAGCAATTATCAATATCTATCCCTTTATTGCAATTCAAAATATAGAGTTGAAATCTATATTTGTAAATTATTTTACCCCTACAGTAGACAGATAACGTGAATACTTTTAATTTTGGCTGTTCTAATTAAATAATAATGTATAGTTATAGAAGTACAATTTTTTTAAAATTTAACCCTTAAATATGTCTATACTTAAAAGGAAAACCAACACTTTGTCAACATTTAAAACTCTAATAAGCATGCAGGACTAGACACAAACCATGGATAAGTGTAGGAGGCAATAATCTTCTATATAGAAGGAGCATCTGTAACAGATGAGAAAAGACAACATAAAAGACCTGTCATCTTACTCCCCCTTGTATGGCGCAAGTGACACGTGATCTACAGTTGACATCATTGATCAGATACGTTTCCAATCGATCGCATTGTCAGTCCCAGAAATGTTGACACACTCTTGGGCGACTAACAAGTTTTGTCTGCTGCTAAACCCCGGCGCTTCAATCGTTAATACGAGTATAGCTGTGTTACCTGGGGTGGGGGTGTTTGAAGGTATTGCAGAGGCGTTGACCGCTGAGAATACGTTTTTCATTACGAAAACCAGGGTCGCACCCCAAAAACAACAACATTAAAGGGGCCGTCCATAAAGTACGTCACGCTATTTTTTTACCATTTTTAAATCCTTTATATTAACTCGTGGTGTCTGCGGCGGACCTTGCTTGCTTGCTTGCTTGCTTGCTTGCTTGTCGCCAAAACTTTTGATCGATTTTTAACCCACTTGCTCGCAAGATAGCGAGCTGAAATTTTGCAGGCAGTTTCGTACCGATGATAAAAACAATGTATCAAAATTTCAGATCGATCGCATGTACCGTAATTAAATTATTGATTTTTTAGATTATTTTATTTATTCATATGTATCATGCTATTTTTTGAGATAGAGCGTCGCGGTGCGTATTATATTGAACAACCTTTCTGTCGCGCAATAAGGTGCGTATTTTATTGACAGCTCTTTTCATAAACATATTCCTGATCGGTGCGTATTATATTAAACATGTTTTACGACACAACTTCAATTTTGTATTTCTGGATGGTCTGGCGCTGCGTATTATAATGAACATTCTTTTAGTTACTTCTCGTACATAAAGGATTTATAGTCAAAAACTTGGTTTTTTACGGGTTTTTCTTATTAAATCCTTTATATTAACTCGTGGTGTCTGCGGCGGACCTTGCTTGCTTGCTTGCTTGTCGCCAAAACTTTTGATCGATTTTTAACCCACTTGTTCGCAAGATAGCGAGCTGAAATTTTGCAGGCAGTTTCGTACCGATGATAAAAACAACGTATCAAAATTTCAGATCGATCGCATGTACCGTAATTAAATTATTGATTTTTTAGATTATTTTATTTATTCCTATGTATCATGCTATTTTTTGAGATAGAGCGTCGCGGTGCGTATTATATTGAACAACCTTTCTGTCGCGCAATAAGGTGCGTATTTTATTGACAGCTCTTTTTATAAACATATTCCTGATCGGTGCGCATTATATTAAACGCGTTTTACGACACAACTGCAATTTTGTATTTCCGGATGGTCTGGCGCTGCGTATTATAATGAACATTCTTTTAATTACTTCTCGTACATAAAGGATTTATAGTCAAAAACTTGGTTTTTTACGGATTGTTTTTTATTAACTCCCCCCTCCCCCCGTCACAAATCTCGGACCCCGCCCCTAAAGTACGTCACACTTTCGAACAAAAATGTCGTTTTTTATTAACAAAATAATCACAATTTAATACAAAACAGCGTGACGTCACACATGGCCAGACCCCCCCCCCTCCCTCGTGTCACAAACTGTCACACTTTCTTACACCCCCTCCCCCCTCTGGAGCGTGACGTACTTTACGGACGGCCCCAAACAAATAACTAAACATTTATTATTATTTTATACATCAAAGACGCCCCTTCTATATAGAAGATTATTGCGTCTTACGTTCTTATTTTAGAACGCACAGACCATGCCGCCCTTTTGACAAGTGAAGCAACGTTCACAGACCCCAGCTACGAGGAGATTGTGCTGCACAATACACAGCCGCCTTTTTAGTTCACGGGAACAAATCCCTGCCTCCACGAAGATGAATAGGAAGGTATGCCAGTCGAACGCGCATGCGTATACCCCATTTTTGAAAATTCGCACTGCATTTCTATAAATACGTATGCTTAAAAATTAAATGCTTCCCCGTTGAAATGTTTGAGAAGACAGCATCAACCCATACTTCCGGTCATGGCACAGAATCGTTGAAAGAAAAGAGCACCCGCCCCTTCCCACGTACACCCACCAGAACTGAAACAATGTTGGTACGCTGTCAGAAAACTGCACATGGTGACAGTGACATGCCCATTCTTTCACATCACTTGGTGACACGCCCATTCTTTCAATCTCACATGATGACACACCCATTCTTTCAATCCCACAATTTGTACCACGTTTTTATTAACTCACTTTCGTTCCTGTTTGTTTGTCTGTCCACAATTTTTCAAATCTGCCAACGTAAAATTAAACCACTTTTGATAGTCCTAGAGATCTCAAAATTTTACCACAGATAGATCTTGGATGCATTGTATCAAAATTTCAGATCGATCGAATGTACCGTTATTAAATTATTGAACTTTTTAGTTTATATATATATAAGCATATGTATTATCCGTCTGGTCTTGTTTACATTACATTCACGTGCCGAGTTCACACCAACCCCGACCACATCAACCATGTTTAACATCAAGGGGAGATCAGTCATTTCCAGTCTGTAAATGTTTGTCGGGGAATGCGTATTATATTTGAACATAATCAATACTTCAAAACTCACCATAGCATACACTTAGACTAAAAAGAATAAAATAAACTAGACCCCCGCGGCGTAGCATACGCCGCAGACTTGCTCTTGGAGAGTGCAAAGAAAGTTGAGAAAGAACCGACACAAACTACAGCACGAAGAAATCAAAACAACGCGAGTGAACGTCGACTTGGGGGGGGGGCTGCCAACTCATTGTTTATTTTCGAGACATTTTCAGGCGAAATTCGGTACACCCCTAACTTCTATGACGTCAGCTGTAAAACGATAATCGGTTTAAAATTGGAGTTACATAATCAATCGGTTTTCCATTATAAAAAAAAACACGCAATTAACAAACCTAAATATGACTAACCCTCGCCAGGATCGGCCAAACAAAGTTTATGTTTAAGGGATGGTAGTAATAAATGGGAGGTGGGTAACAACAACCTCAGTGTGCATATCTTTACGTTTAATCGCTATTTTTTATTTACTAAGTGCTGCTTTTGTGTCTGTACTCTCGCCCCCCCCCAAATGTTCTTTGCAATGTCTATGATGAGCAAGTCTGTGGCGTATGCTACGCCGCGGGTCTCTCCAAGGTTCCTTCTTTTCATTCACTCACAGTCGTTTGCCCCAAACCCACCCCATTTTGACAACTGTGTCTTTCAGGAAGTCTTCATCCGTCACTAAATCATTATCAGCGTATGCTACGCTGTGGATCAGCTAGTGTTGGCAATAAAGTGGTAAAAGAACGGGCACAAACAGACATTTTTAAAAATAAAAAACAACCCAATGTTTTCGCTGGGGCTTGAACCCAGGACCTCCCCGTATGAGGCGGACGTGATAACCAGTACACTACGAATCTCACGTTTTCTGTGAAGGAACAAAGCAAGTGAACGCAACAGCCTTTTTGCCACCCACTCCCACCCCTCCCCCCCCCCTTTTTGTTCTTTTCATCCCACCACGCTTGCCAACAGTGATTAGTTAACCCGAGCGAGGGTCATTAGTCATGCTCGGTTGCACATACTTGCAGCTTGTTGTCTCGCAGGGTCCGACCACGAAGAGAATTATATATAAATAGATAGAAGTAAAAAAAAAGATTTTTAAAAACCACGTTTTTATAAGCGGACTAAAAAGAAGAAAATTAATTAAAAAAATTTAAAATTTAAAATAAGTACTATGATGTAATATGACTAATAAGAAAAACCCGTAAAAAACCAAGTTTTTCACTATAAATCCTTTATGTACGAGAAGTAATTAAAAGAATGTTCATTATAATACGCAGCGCCAGACCATCCAGAAATACAAAATTGCAGTTGTGTCGTAAAACATGTTTAATATAATGCGCACCGATCAGGAATATGTTTATAAAAAGAGCTGTCAATAAAATACGCACCTTATTGTGCGACAGAAAGGTTGTTCAAGATAATACGCACCGCGACGCTCTATCTCAAAAAATAGCATGATACATAGGAATAAATAAAATAATCTAAAAAATCAATAATTTAATTACGGTACATGCGATCGATCTGAAATTTTGATACATTGTTTTTATCATCGGTACGAAACTGCCTGCAAAATTTCAGCTCGCTATCTTGCGAGCAAGTGGGTTAAAAATCGATCAAAAGTTTTGGCGACAAGCAAGCAAGCAAGCAAGCAAGCAAGTTCCGCCGCAGACACCACGAGTTAATATAAAGGATTTAAAAATGCGGGCGGGCGCTTTTTAGGCGTTTGGCTAAAATGATTAGGGTTTACAAATGACGAGTAAAAAATGAGTGTATTGAAATAGTTAAGCCTGAGAAGCGCCCGCCCCACGTTTTTAGTCATATTACATCAAAGTACTTGAGCATATAAGTTTGAAATTTTTATCAATCCAGAAAAAGATTCTCACTTCACAATTGTGTGAATTTTTTTCTCTTCTTTTTAGTCAGCTTATAAAAACGTGGTTTTTAAAAATCTTTTTTTTTACTTCTACTTATTCACCTGTAATTTTGAGCGCCGCTGGTGACTCCAATCGACAACTAACCAACAGTGACCGTATACCCCATGATCTTTAAAGAGCGCCTGACTACTGTCGTAGGCTTGGACACCCAGTCAACAGATAGTCAGTGGATCGTTATTTCTATACAGGGCTAAAGTACTCGTGCTCAGCCGACTGGCACAGGCATCATCGCCACGCGTGGAGGCCACGGGCTGGAATCGTTAATAATGCCACAGAAAACTCTTGGTGTGGTGAACTGTTGTGTTAGAACTAAAACTAAAACCGGCTAATGCCCTGTGGTTCACTGTTAAGTTCATTAGTGCTTTTATCTTCTATTGATCTCCACGTGAATGTAAATATTGAGAAATGTTTTATAACCCGTGCTTCCTATAATGGCAATCTGTTAAAAGCAGTGGAAACGGGCGATCTCCTCATGTGATATACTTTTACTCTGATCGCCTGCATGGTTACAGTGTGATGTGCTATTTTGAACTAATTTTAATTTAAAATATGTGAAGCTAAATTTAATTAATTTATAAGCTATTGAGACATAAGGTTTCCATCTTTTTTTTTAATTATAAAAAAATTGCGAATGAGGAAAACGGATTTTATTAAAAAATCATAAATATTTATTATCTCTTTATTATACTTTTAAAAAAAAACAATGACAAGGAGCGTCATTGCAGGAGATTCATATGTTTATTGACTTTCAGGATGCCATGAGATATTGATGATATATTTGAATATTAGGTGTTTAGACATGCAGATCTTGATCGTCGCTCATGTTGGGTACCGTTTGTAGGTGAGGTAGTTATTGAACGCAGCTATCGGATAAAGTGGGACTAATTGAACGTCAAGATTGAATATAACAAATGCCGTGTTGTGTAGGAGGAGGGGACGTAACGGTAGGAGATGTCAACGACAGGAAATATGGTGAGAATTTATAAAAATTACATAAATTATGTTACCTGTGCATACACGATTTTCTGTTGAATGTCTTATTAATAAAATGTGTAAGAGGTTCACGGTTGTAATTTCAACAATAACTTGGTTATTTTTGCTCATGTCTACATAACAACGGTGGCCGATTGAGTGACTGAAAATCTTAACAAATATATCTTTCATTACTGGAGAATATTCAAAATTACACGAGTAACACCATACGTTAAATCATTTAACCTAAAAACTCTAGAGGATAGAAGAACAAAAAAGAAAGAAGTAATAATAAATAAGACTATTCTAACTTGGAAATACAACACAAACATTACTTAATACAACCCGCAGATAGACATAAGGATAAAAACACTTTTCTTATTCCACATGCAAGAACAAACACATACAAATTCTCGTTCTTCACGTCCGGGATTCAGGTGTGGAATAGTTTGCCTGGGGAAACCAGGAAAACCAACACTCTAACAACATTCAAAATTATAATAAAAATGTTAGACTATAAACATAAACCATAGATAAGCGTAGGACGCAATATTATTTTGTATAGAATGAGCTTCTATAATGGATAAGATAAGAAATAGGCAAAATTTGTAAGCTCGCCCCCCACTTCTCTCCACTTTAATTAATAATATAATACGATTTCTTCATATGAATTATGTCTTTCAATTACTACACGAAGATTATCCAGATCTTAAATCTGTACCGAGCACAATTTTCTTGGAATAGTCGTAGTTGTACTGCAGGGTCAGGCCAAGGAATCTGAATAAATTATTTGGTTTCCTCACCCACAAGGGGGCTCTCAAGCGCGGGTTATTATGGGGTGTTCTGACTATCCTCTGTAATCTCTTAAAAATTGTCAATATTTTAAGTAAAAATATCTCTCTGTGCGCACCCTGAACTATTTAGCTACACACCACACATCTGTCCATTGATCTGCTATTTATACACACGGCAATATTTTCTGGTGACGCTAATGTTAACAATCGATCAGTAATCGATTCAACTGATAGCAGCAGGATATGATTCAGAAAATGAAACATTATGTGATGTGCAACAACATATTAATATAAGCGCTACACCAATAATAAGTAAATGCCCTTTTTATTCCAAATTTCTTAAAATTAACTATGGTGTTCCCTTTTTGTTTTGTTGTTGTCGAAGTAAAGTTATTATACCTTTAATTAATATAGGTTAGTGGGACCAGGGGCGTGTAGCGTGGGTTTCCGTCACCAAGTGCAGGGGGAACATGATTCGTCCCTTTAACTTGTGGCGTGTTGAAAATAATTAGATTGCAGTCTTCTTCCGCAGGCTTCCCAAAAGACCAAACACTTGGACAATGTGTACACAATGAATGAAATTATTCATTAACATTGATTTGTAGTGATTAACTTCAGTTATCAAAGTAAAATGCAATGCGTTAGATATGTTAGTATTCAACTTTATTTAAAAGCACCTGGCTTTAACTTTACAAATGTCTCAATAACAGTGAAGTAATATAAAGTGATATCTCTCGCAATTTGAAAGTATTCATAATTAATCTTTCTTGTCTCTTTGTGAATCTCCATGTGCGTGTGTGCGTGCGTGTGTTTGTGCGCGCGTGTGTGTGTGTTCTATGTGTGTGTGTGTGTGGGGGGGGTTAATTTCAATTTTTAGAAACTTCTTACGAAACTGACAGTTGATAAGCATACAGTTAATAAATATTAATCTATTTAAAATATGTATCAATCATGTACGTTTAAATCAGGGAACCAAGCGGTCATTTGCTTGCGTGTTTATTGACGTACATCCCTGCATGGTTAGTTTGGTTAGTGAGCAACCACACGAGTCACACCAAAATAACGAAACAGGCCATCGAGATTCTTAAGGTTTATTGAATATGGGTTCGTACAGCCCGCCATTTCCCCAGTTTTAATCACCGTTCTTGCGATGTCATCTGTTATAAAGATGCTTTTTTAAAAACATAATAAATTTGCGACAAAACGTGATCAGAATCTAAAAGAGATTAAACCACTAATAGTAATTTAATCTTACCGCACATAAATACGATATATAATAATGTAAGAGTAATAATAACACAAATAATTTGAGAACTTATATTGTGCAGTACCATAGCAAGCAGCTGGACCCACAGCCCTTCACATAAAGATACACATACATTTATAACATAAGTGCATTAAATTAAAACATTCATATCCTATTACACAAAACATATAACGACATAATGGTGCACATAAGCCACGTTTATCAGTCAGAGAAGTGTTTTATTGTTAATTTGAAAAATAAAGTTTGAAAAGATGTGTTTTAGTACATTCTTGTGATGTTGGTGTTAGTGTTGCAAGTGCATATTCAAATCAAACCCCAGGATTTAGACCAATCAATACAACACAATTACGTGAATATAAATTTAAGATAGTAAACATTAGCCATTTGCAACATATTTCGAAACAGTAACTTCAGAAGAGATTATCATGACGAGCATTGTTTTCAAAAAAAATATTTTTTTTACCTCTTTGTTCGCTATTGGCACCAACAATAATTATTGCACCAGGGGGCAACCGCCTCACAGCCACATTCACACTACGCCCCTGAGGGAGATTCTCTGGTTATTATTTTAGTTACACGTGTCTATCGTAAGCCCGGTTTACAGCCGCATTCACGCTACGCCCCTGAGGGAGATTCTCTGGTCATTATTTTAGTTACACGTGTCTATCATAAGCCCGGTTTCCGCGGGATTATTATAGGTTGTCAACCGTATCCAGGCAGTTTTAATTTTTAAAATCTCGGTTCCAACACCTGTTGGTTGAAATGTTAAGGACTTAGACTTATCTGAGATAATCTTGAGAAAGAATGAACCAAGATCTTTGAAGTTTAAGGTTAAATTATCGGGACGTACTATGATGAGTGATTATTGAACTTACAGTTTTGTTAAGTTTGATTGGGTTTTGTACGGGTTAATGCTTGATAAAAAAAAACATGAACATTGTGTAGAAATCAATAATGTTTTCTGTAATGCAAAGGCTTAGTCAACTTTAAAATTTCCCCCACCCCGCCCCTTTTAGTTTCCTGTGTTCACTTATATAATGCAACGTCGTAAGCCTCTATTAGGCACCCTTGTATCCCGGCGCCTGGGGACATATGTACCCCCATCCCCCTGCGCTGTGTCTCAGCTTCAATGTGTCATTTATAGACGACACAAATAGTAATGGATTATTAAGACGTTAATGTTAATAAAAAATAAAAATAAAAAATAAGAAAATAAATTAAAAAAAATTAATATAAAAAAAACGCTATGCCATGTCGTATTTTAATCAGGCTTTTAAATTCAAGTCTGGTCTGTAATTAATGTTTTAATTAATTTTTTATTTTAAACTCAGGTGAAGCGAAGAAGTTCGACCCACAGTTTAAAGGTCCTATGCAAAACAGGTACGATTTTTTCCTGCAAAACCCTAGTTAAATTCAATTTTGAATGTTGCATATAAATAAATAAACGTACAGTATATATGTCATTTCATAATGGACATAAGAGTAGAACATTAATAATTTCAAATAAGAAGATTTATGTGGAGCATGTCAATGTATGTTACATTTTTGTATTTTAAATTAAGAAATTTAGAAAGTTTGCAACGTAAAAACAACATCAAAATATAATAATAATTATCATTAAATGGGACAACCCATATCACATATGTGAGAGAACAACATAAATCAATGACTCATATCACTATCAAGCTCAGAGGCAGAGGTTGGTAGCCTATTTATGACTATTTATATCTATTGGTTGTTGCTATACTATGTTTATGTCTAGACATGCCTCAGGGGATCAAGTAGTGAAAATACTGTGCGATCAATCAGAAACATGGGTGTGCAATAATGTTTATCACTAAGTAAAAGCCTATGGAAGTTAACAGTAGCTCTCCAATCCATTCGGTGTCAAAACTATGATCACGATTTCAACGCTTGTCAGACTTTAGATGACTTTCTGTGGCTAGCAGACCTTCTGCTCTAGAGGCATAACATCGGGACACTGTGTAGGAACTCGAATAAAATAATATGACATGGCATAGCATCATGGACATGGAATAAACGTGTGGAGTATATATACTAACTGGACATTGGTCTGCGCCAGAGGCGTCACTAGGGTTGGTGTCACCCGGGGCGGTAGCTCATGGTGTCACCCCTTCACGACCGAAATGGTCTTCCATAAACGACGTCACGCAATGTTGCCGATTTGTACCCCACCCTCCCCCAGCGTCATACTTTGTCACAAAAACTTAGAAGCCACCCCCTCCCCCACCCGTTTTTTCCCGATATGATGTCACAAAAGTTTTTATACCCCCCCCCAAAGCCGTATTTTCTAGTATTTAGGGTAAGTCTGCTCTCTAATATCGTAACACGCGTGAAGCTATTGAAAACGTCATTAAATAAATGGTAAACGATCAAATATTTCAGTGGAACATTTATTTTAAGTTGCGCGTTTATGATGTGACGTCACTTTTTTTAAAAAACACCCTTCCCCTCAACACACATCGTCACAGATGCGTGACACCGTCCCCAATGATTTAAAGTCCCCCAAACTTATAATAGTGTATAATAAAGATGGGCAAATGTTTGTATGACACCCTGAAAATGCCCTGGACAGTCATACGGCAATGCTGCAAATATGAGTAGGAAGTATTACGGAGTCCAGGCTATTCTTCGTGAGAAGTGCAGTGTTGCTCATTATGTGCAGTGTTGCTCATTATGTGCAGTGTTGCTCATTATGTGCAGTGTTGCTCATTATGTGCAGTGTTGCTCATTATGTGCAGTGTTGCTCATTATGTGCAGTGTTGCTCATTATGTGCAGTGTTGCTCATTATGTGCAGTGTTGCTCATTATGTGCAGTGTTGCTCATTATGTGCAGTGTTGCTCATTATGTGCAGTGTTGCTCATTATGTGCAGTGTTGCTCATTATGTGCAGTGTTGCTCATTATGTGCAGTGTTGCTCATTATGTGCAGTGTTGCTCATTATGTGCAGTGTTGCTCATTATGTGCAGTGTTGCTCATTATGTGCAGTGTTGCTCATTATGTGCAGTGTTGCTCATTATGTGCAGTGTTGCTCATTATGTGCAGTGTTGCTCATTATGTGCAGTGTTGCTCATTATGTGCAGTGTTGCTCATTATGTGCAGTGTTGCTCATTATGTGCAGTGTTGCTCATTATGTGCCGTGCACAGCTCATTCCATTAATTTGGTTGGGAAAAGTGCAGCAGGTTGTCCTTCTGCAGTCAGATTTTTTTCCTTCTGCAAAATCTTTATACCCGGCTTGCTGCATCTACTCATTGTTGACATAAGATGGTCAGCCCGAAATGATTAAGCTCTTTTAATAACTCATAACGTGAGAATATTGCAGCACTGGAAGAATTAGCAACTAATGAAAATCAGCCACGTGACTGTCGACTTGAAACAGAAGGATTTCGGAAGGAACTTGAACAACTGGAAGTCGCTATTTAACTTGAAATTTCAGAAACATTTCAGAATACGAATGTATCCCTTCAAGAGCCGAGAATATCTTTGAATTCAGCCATGCATTTGAAGTCTCTCATTGAGTTTGTTAAAAGACTGCATTTTTAATTAGATTACTATGAAGACAAAGGAAAGGACAAGTCCATGAAAAAAAAGTATAAACAATCTTCAATACTATCAATAAAGAGAAAGTGTTAGTCTGATAAAGGGACATCACCAAAACAATATTATCCCCGAGACAAAAATTCAAGGTTGAGGTATTTATGGTAATTATTGACAAACTTTCTTAAACCCTACAACATCGGTTAGGCGCATATAAATACATCCACGAGAAATATGACTTTCTTACAAACATAACTGAGCTCAGCAAAGATGCCATCCTATGGGCAGCAGCCAAGTTAATGGAAGAATATTCAAGTGATTTTGAAGACTTTCTATCTTCAGAATTAGTCCAATTTTCAGAACTCTTAAAAACGTTATTGTCAAGCCCAAAGCTCAGGGTAAAGGAAAAGGAAGTAGCACAATGCGAAACTCAAAACACGTGCACAGAACTAAAAATGTTGATGCTTTTGAATGAGCTAATTCACACAGTCCTTTACAAATGTACACATCGCACTTCGCATCTATCTTTCAGTAATGACACCAAACTACTGCAGCAGAGAGCGATCCTTTCCAAAGTTGAAAAGAATATAAAAATGAGTTAGAATTTGCATGGGACAACAAAGACTGAATATGCTCTCTCTAATGAACATTGAAAAGGAACTTGTAGGCTTACTTAGCTTTACTGACTTGATTGCTAACTTCGCAATGAGAAAAATTCGCAAACTAATTTATTTATTTTTTTATTTCAAATAGAGAAAACAATTCGTTACTAATGAAAAACAAAAGTTTAAAATTAAAAAAAAACATTAAAAAATACGGAATAATGCGTAATATTATTCTTTATGGGTGCGTGTTCGTAACCACGAAAAAGCGTAAGTCGGGATAGGACAGTCGTAACCGGAGGACCTCCAATATATAAACATGCATGTCTATGCTTGCACGCCTCTAATAAATATAGATAAAACAAAATATAAAGTCAACGACACTGAATTCATAATTTTCCTTAAAAAAAAAGACATCTTAGTAAACCCATATTTTGATTTTTTTTGTAGAAAAATCGTATTCTCCCCCCCCCCACTGTGGTGGAGGGAGAAATGAGGTGGGATTCTTTCATGCTGTTGGTGTGTCAAAGGCAAAATGGCTTTATATCTTAACAGAAGACACTGCCTATTTCAAGTCCAGCCCTTTTTAAAGATCTCTCTGCTGTTACTGTTTCTTTTTTTCCTAATTTGTTTTAATGTTGTTTGTGTGTTGCGACTGTTTTGTTATTGCAAGTTAACTGATATTTTTAATAAAAGTTTTCACGTTTAACGTATTTAATTGTATTTCTTAATTTCTTTCTTGGTGAAAAAAATGTGTCTTCTTTTTTTCCTGACATAAAATCGAAAACAATAAAATTTTATACTTTGGTGACACCCTCCTGATGGTGTCACCCGGGGCGCCCCCCATTGCCCCCCTAGCGACGCCACTGGTATAAATAAAACTAAATTATTTATTAACTCAAAGACATTTAAACCATAACTTTCATCTAAAAAAACAACAAAGAAAACCAATATTTTGATTTTTATTATTATTTTGTTTTTAGAAAAATCTTCGTCCACCCCCCCCTCCCAACTGTGGTGGAGGGACTAGTGAGATTGGGGTGTCGGTATGTCTAAGCCCAGTTGGTTTGTATCATTTAAAACATAAGACACCGTCTCCCATATTTATAAACTTTTTTAAAGCTCTCTCTGGTCCGCTGTTTCTTTCTTTATTTCCTAATTTGTTTCATTGTAGTTCGTTGGGACTGTTTTTATTATTGCACGTTAACTGATATTGTTTCATTGAAAAGTTTAATCGTTTAGCGTATTTCATAGTATTTTGTAATTTCTTTCCAGGGGAAAGAATGACTTTTTAAAATTTTTTATTTATTTATTTTTTTAACATAAAATCGTTCAGTAAATTGTTAGGTTTGGGTGTCACCCCCTGATGGGTGTCACCCGGGGCGGCCCACCCCCCCGCACCCCCCTAGTGACGCCACTGGTCTGCGCTCTCATTCTTCATGATTGGAATAGCTTATCACGTGTGAAAACAACCCACGGCTTGATCCCAGCGAGAGGTGAATCGAACTGAACCCAAGACTACAGAGAGGTTTACAACAAAACATTTATCACCCCTTTCAGTCGAGACTCTTTTTCATACCAATTCCTGACATCAGCTCTATGGATGCTCAATATTATGTCATTTAATTAGTGAGAATGCCAACATTGATGACGAGGTGAAAGCGAGAATCTCCAAGGCCACTTCAGCATTTGGCAGATTACCTGACAGTCTGACAGTGTCTGGAACAGAAGGGGAATCAGCATCCAAACAAAACTAAAAGTATACAGAGCTCCCCACTTTACTGTATGCATGTGAAACTTGGATCGTATACAAAGGCCATGCGAGGTTGCTGAACCACATTCACACCAGAAGGCTAAGAAAAATTCTCAATATAAAATTGCAGGAAAAAGTTTCAGATGAGTGTGGTCATCGTCGACTACGATGGACAAACAACACAACAGTGAGAATATTGCAATAATATTTAAAAAAAAACAATTTAGTCATGCTGCCTTTTACTTTAATTTAAGCATAATGAAATGTTTATCATCTTGGTTTTAGATCATGTACAGATGTTGTTTGCTGCATCATCTTTTTGGTATTTGTTACAGGGATGCTCGTCTGCTCCATTGTAGGTAAGTCGCAACTAAAACACCTTGACCCCTGGCTATGTTTTATTTTCACATCACTTTTTCATAGTTATATTTCCTTTTTTTCTTTCTAAAGTTATGTGCTGGTTACTTGTTAAACTACCTCTTAGTTAGAATACCTAAACTCGCTTAAAAATTGATAGTGCAAAGTCTTTGGAGGAGCTTAGATTGTCAGATTAAGTGACACTCACCTATGCTAATGCAAGGGCCCCAATTAGTCATGAAAATAAATGACTAAACACTTTTCTCTCCAACTGCACACAATTTATTTCCTCGTAAAATTTCATGGTACATGACAAGTAATAAACGTGGATATTCAAAATCTTTTACCTTAAACACCTTTTTTTTTAATATAGCAATATAATGAATTTTTAATGGAAAGTTATATGTAGCATTATTTAGGTAAGTGGCATCGGATTACATTCTACCTGTTTAAAACTGAGATAATATTCTTGTTACAGCTTAGGATTTTGAATTGAAACTTGTTTAGAATCAAGTTACTCTTAAGTTTTTTGGAAACATAACTTTATGTAATGAACATTTACTTGTTAAATGTGCTCATTAACTCTTTATGTCTACAACATTGGTAAAAGGCTTGTCATTATACAATTTTATGCACATGATTTGATCATTAAATTTCTTTAGTCCCCTATAAACTACTTTTTGATTGTTTTTGAGCCCTAAAGTTTGTAGCATCTCATGGCACACCAAGTCTTGACTGCACAGACGTTTTGGAATTTTGTGACATTGAGATGTCTGGTTTTATGGTGTTTAAATCTTTAGCCATGTCATTTAATATAAATTTAATGATCTTTTCGGAACAAGAATTCGATTGCTTAGCATGATAAATTTTTAAAAGTAAAAATTGAAAATAAAATTACGAAATACTTTGTTCAAAATCAGGATATGCAAAAGGTAACCCTGTGAAGTTAATTTATCCAACAGACAGTTATGGAAATGTCTGTGGTGAGGGAAGTTTCAAGTGAGTATTTAAAATGTATTAAGAATTTAAAGTATTCATGTGTTATAGCCGTGAAAATTTAATAATTTACATTTTTATTGTAATTTTATAGTTAGCACGACCATTGAATTATTTGAATATGTCTAAAAAAATCATAATTTTCTTAGATGTAATTTATCTATACTTGGAAATATAGTTTTGATTTTGCAGGGACAGGAAATATCTAGTGTTCTTTGATATTCTGAAATGTGCACAGGCTGGACTGGCTGTAGTAACAATAGGATGCCCTACGCCTCAGGTAAAATATCTGTAGATATCAATATAGGATATCATGGCAGGCGATTATTAAATAAATGTATGTTGTGGTATCAAAACAGGTCACTGAAAGATCAGTGATAGCAACAATAATAATTTCACAAGTAGACTTATCAGACAGAGGGAAAGTGTAGATTAAAATAATGAACTACGTCTTTAATCTAAAATAGGGGTCAGGAAACATTTTGCCCGAGAGAGCCATAAACACCACATATTTATAAAAGTAATTCTTTGAGAGCCATACATTATGTTTAAAACGAAAAATTAAAGTAAATGTGTGCATTTTGTGTAATTTCAACACTAAAAGAAAATAATTATTTCTCTGAATTATTTTTGATAACATTGTTATGCCTTTTTCAATATGCAATTACAGTAACATGTATTTCAAACGAGTCTGAATAAATGTTTTTTTTAGAATAATCATACATTTGTCTGAGAGCCAGATACAGCCATCAATAGAGCCACATCTGGCCCGCGAGCCATGGTTTCCTGACCCCTGAATTCTAAAACAAGAAATGAAGAAATCATTGTTTTATCTTAATCAGTTAACAAATTGAAACTTAATTTCCCCTAGTTCCTAACACCTGCTAAAAGTTAACAATAATGTAAAACTTTCTTGTTTATTTAATTTTTCTGGAAATATGTAAATTATAAGTATAAGTAATTATAAAACTATATTTAAATGTTTATAAAAACTTTATTTAAAATAACATCTCTCATGCTTATTATATCATTTGACTAAATCTAAATAATAGGAAGTCAATAATTTAAAACCATGTTTAAAACCATGTCTCATTTGTTTTTTAAATTCCATTGGAGCTATACACATTATAGCTAAAAACTATGAAACTATTCTTATAACAAAGTCCCTAATGATTATTAAATTCTACAAGCAATCAAAGCACATAATTCTCTTAATCAAAGTTAGACTACCATAAAAAAAACACATATACAAAACCCCCAATATCTTGGCTAAAGAGAATTTTTAACATACAATTTCTGATTTTTGTGAGTTCCAATTTACTTTACTGAAATTTAAATATGATTGTAATCAATTTTTGGTGTTAGGAAGGATGGTAAATTTTTAAAAATTTAATAGGGGCATAAAAAAAGTGTGGTTTTATTTTACTTGAAATAGATTAAAAATATGTCTAGATTATATAGGTGGGGAAATAAATTAGTTTTAAAGAAATGATTAAAAATGTAACACATTGCACTCATTGGCTAAGTAATTACATTGCACTCATTGGCTAAGTAATTACATTGCACTCATTGGCTAAGTAATTGTAATAGATATGAATTCCCTCATAGCCACCACATTACTTGGCTAGATAAGTATATACATATTTGGTAGAGATTATCAAATTGTTTCAAACAGAATTTTACATGTGTATTTTAATAATACTTCAGATTTGTGTGAGCTCATGTCCAACAGAGTACTGGTCTTATGTTCAGACCGTTGTGTTGGAAACAGCTGCCGGAACACATCTGTCATCAGAGAGAGAGAAGCTGATTTGTAAATACAATGTGGACCCACAGTCTGCAGCAGTAGGTGCTCTCTTTCTTGAACATAAAATAATCTAGAGCTAATTAAAAAAGATCTGCTACATTTTTATTAGAGTTTTAAATGTTGATAGGGTGTTGGTTTTCCTGGTTTGATTAGGCAACCCATTCCACATCCGAATTGATACTAGGACCAATGCTACTATATGCTTAAGGTTTTACTATTGGCAGAATTAGAATTATAAGTTAAACTGTCAACTTCAAATGACACATAAAAATTCAAAACATCTTAAGAATGTTTTTTAATTCTAAAAGCAACTCTTCTGTTTCATCCAATGCTTTGAGAGTTTCTTTAATTTTAAAATATGGATAAACAGAAACTAACCTTGTCTAATAGTAATTAAAAAAAAATTAACTGTTTAATTTCATAGAAAACAGTTCAGCAGTATGTACAAGATGGAGACTGTGCCCCTTACTACATAAAAACTTCTGCAGGTAAACGTACAATTTAAATAAAATATTGTTCAAAATTTCCTGCAACACATCTTTTTTTTTAAATAAAAAAAATAATTGCTGTCTTAAAAAAAAATATTTGCCTCAAATATAAGACTTAATCAATCATTAACTTTCCCTTTATTATTTTCTAAAAACATGAAGTAAGTTATTTGAAAAAGAAATAAATAAATTAAGACTTCAGATAAATCACCAGTTTTAGGGTTTTCCCAACTACACTAAGCTTTTCCCAATTTTCCCAATGTCTATCAACATTTATTAATTTGATTGGAATATCACTTAAATATGGGATATACCAAAACTATTTGGGATAAACAGATTTTTAAAATGGTTCAAGTGAGTAGAAAAAAATTCGATATTTTAATGGACCTCCTGCTATCAACTATTAGGTATATCAATTCACGTTGTCGCATAGTTATCTCAGCTTTGAGCACATCAATTAATTCAAGTATTTACATAAACACAATTCACACTCGTTTGAAACATCTCTGCCCACACTGATTTTTTGCCTGTTCAAATCCCCAGTAATTAACCGTTGTGTGCCAGCGATATTCTCAGAACTTGCCAACTTGGCACAAGATCTTACTTACACTTATAGCAACACAACATTCAAGATCAAGGATGCTGGAAATCGCACTGTGACAGGAAAAGCTGTTAGTGATGGCAGTTAGTGAGTTAAGGTTTCATTTTATTTACTTTATACAGTGCACATATGAATATTTAAATAAAAAATTTCGATAGGTTCTCTGCAAATAGCAAGGCTAGACCCATGTATGCTACAGCTCCAAACTTGATTCGTTTTTTTTTCCTGTCGCTCAATTAAATTTTTTAAAGCAACTGCAACATATTCATTTGTTGAAATAATTACATGTAATGTGTTGAAATAATAAAAACTTCCATTAATTTTCAGCTACATGGCACTGTTTTACCAGGTCAAAGAATTTGTGGAGTTGGTCTTTAAAGACATTCTAGCTTCATGGTGGATGATCCTCGTGTAAGACAATACTTGTTTTATACATCTTTCAACAGTTGAAAATGTTTTAGTTTTCTTTAAATTTAATTTATTGTACAGAACTAAAACACATTTCTATTATTTTCTTACTGTTACTTTTATTTTGAAAAAAATTACTTTAGTAATGAAACATATTGTAAGATAATTAAATTGTATTACATGTATTACATATTTATATTTTTATTGGCCTGTAACCCCAAATTCACTCCCTTAGCCATGACACATTGTAGATTCCATATGTATGTCCCATTTAGTTTTCTTTAATGATTTCAGTGGATGTGCAGTTTCTCTTATACTCTCTATGCTGTGGATGGTTTTGTTACGATGGCTTGCTGGCATCATGGTGTGGGCAACATTGATCTGCATATATGGATTGTTATCATTTGGTAAGTATATTTGACATTTTGTGATTGGGCTGTTTTCATTATACTTTTTTAAATTGTCGTATGGTATGGGAAACTTGTTAAGTCTTTTGAGTTGTGTGGTGCTCAAGAGGGTGATAGAAAGGTCTTTTGTGGGGGTTTGTAGGATTGAAATCAGGAATTTTGTATTTGATATTCACAACAGTCTGCTTCAAATAAACAGAAGAATATTATATCCATAAAGGAATATATATATATATATATATACAGTGCTTTTTTTGTATAAAAATTGGTGCCAGTACTCAGTGATGGATTGCCTAACTTAACTACCAGTTCGCACCTCGATGCACGCTAAATCACAACTGCAAAGATACTAAATGTCTAAATGTCTAAAACAATTTTATTTTATAATTAACCAATAATAATAAACGTTAAAATACAAGAAAAGTAATAATTTTCTCCCACATTGAAAAAGGTGCCGGTACGCCGTACCAGTGCGTACCGTCACAAAAAAAGCACTGTATATATATACATATATATTTTTAAGGGCTGTTAACGATAAATTTAAATTTAATCGTTAACTTTTGAAAAATTAACGATTAATTAATAATTAATTTCGATTAAAATTATGATGTCATAAGTAACACTTATTAAACGTTCTTGTTGAAAATCTAAATAACACTGGAATGTCTCCTTTATATGTCGTCTTTTAACCAACTACGCAAAAAGACAAGTGTGCTGACATTATTTGTGATGACATAAGTGATGAGCGGGTCTAATTTACAATATAACCAGCCAAGCTCAACAATCATTCACATAGCTTTAGATTGTCTCCGCTGAAGTTTCTGATACTTTAGTGGATGTTTGGTTAAAAAAAAATCGTGTGCAAAGTTGCACAACGTCCATTTTTTGTGCAATATTTTACAAAATTTACTGCACGGTGATTCTCAACTCCTGCGTCACGTCGGTCAAATATCTGTGCAGCCACGCTTCTTAAAAGAAACATTGCTACCATGGTTCTAACACTTTGCTTACATACCACCTGCAAACTAAACATACACAAAGTATCATAAACTTCAGTTGAAACAATCTATCTTGTCTTATCTTCTATCTTATCTATACAGACGCTCCTTCTATGCAGAAGATAGTTGCGTCCACAGACCATGACAGATGATCTGTTGGCAAGTGATGCAGCATTCACATGCCACGGCTTTTTGGGTTCCACGCATTACCCAGCCGCCTAACTACATGTAGTGTTAGGTACCCATTCGGAGCGGGGTGACTCAGGGACGCCCTAGGCCCCGGGAACAAATCCTTGCCTTCACACGGATTCGAACCCGTGACCATCGGTACGACAGTCCAGTGCGCTGCCACTCGACCACCACGTCCCTAAATCTAAAGCTATATGAACTATTGATCAGCTTGGCTGGTTATATTGTCAATAAGACCCGCTCATCACTTGAATCAAATAATGTCAATACACTTGTCTATTTGCGTTGTTGGTTAAAAGATGTCATATAAAGAAGACATTAGTGTAATTTCGATTTTCGACAAGTATTTTTAATAAATGTTACTTATGACACTATAAATTTCAATTTTTGAAATTAACGATTAATTAATCGTTAATTTTTCAAAAGTTAACTATTAAATTAAAATTAATCGTTAACAGCCCTAATATATATATATATATATATAATTATTGATATTATTGTATATACTGTATATATAATTATTGATTGTATATATATATATATATATAATATATATATTATAAACTCCCAGTATTGGTAAAATATCCCATTACTTCTAACCCCTCCAGCATGCTACTACAGTTACAACCAGTACTACACACTCAAAGGTTTAAATGCCACAGAGGAATATGGACTCTCACAAGCTTTTGCCATGAACTTTAGTTACTACTTATCACTTAAAAAGACATGGCTGGCCTTTGGTAGGTGCCAACCTTTTAAACATCACTTTGTAATTTAAAATAAGATTGATGTACACTAGTAGACAAACAATTTTTGTCTTTAAATCAATGATCAATGTTGAACAGTCAGTCTTCAAATAACATTCTACATATGAATGTCAGAAGGACATATGCAGAGATGTGGCTTGGTAATTTGTATATAAGGTACATGGAATTAAAAACTGTTGTCTTTAGGGCCTTTTTTTCCTATAAGTTACTTTTTAAATCCATGTGAAGACAACCTTTCAAGAAAAACTAAAAACAGTTTTATTTATGATGCTTATGTTACTATTACAATGTAGTTTTAAATAACTTTGACCACTATTGTTGTACATTTTGTATGTGTTGGTGCTTTCAGGATGTTCAATTTCTACAATCCTGGTCATTGTTCTTCTCTTGTTTCTATTTCTAATCAAGAGACTGTGTATTGCTATAGAACTTATAAAAGAAGCCAGTAGGTGAGGTTTTAAGAATACAGTGTGCAAATTAAAAAAAAATAATATTTTTTTTTATAATATGAAAATTTAAAATACTTACATTTTTTTAAAAACATGGGGTATGAATATGTAACTAAAGCTCAAATAATTTCACAATTACTGGAAATCATCTGTCTTGTTTCATCAGAACAGATAAATAAAAAATAAAATTACAGCATTTACAATCGTAATTAATTATTTTTATATTTTTATCATCTGCTTAAATTATTTTAAACTGCTATCTTAAGAATATTATCAAAACTATTTTTAACTTCCTTAAAATTAATCCATCATTGTTTCTTACAGGGCTGTGGGCAGCATGTTTTCGACACTCTTCTGGCCAATCATTCCCTTCTTTTTACAGATTTGCTTCTTTGTTTACTGGGTGGCAAGTGTCATGTATCCTTTGTAGAGTACAATGACCATTTAACAAGAACATAGCTGTCATGGTGCAGAAAATTAATTTAAAGCTGTTTCATATATCAAAAAATTGTTTTAAACACTGATCATTTTAAACCAAATAGCAAACTCTACAGGAATATGAATCCATTTAAAAAAAAAGAGATATAAAAAGACCAAAATGCTGGAAGTATTAAAAAAATTTTGTTCAATAATACAGCTGTTTGAATTTTTATCAAAGTTTTTATATTCGATATTGTTTTCCAAACCAAATTTTAAAAATGACCAGGGTTCTGCATGTCTGGCAAGAAAATGTTTTATAATTTGTGTATGAATAAAACATTGGTTATTCGGCCTTTACCTCTGACCTTCAGTTACATTGCTTCAATGGGTAGTCCTCAGTACTACAGCAACTCTACCAACTCTAGTGTAAATGGCGTCAGTTATTACCTCTCCAGGATCCCCTGCCAGCCTGATGTAAGTTTATGTTGTGCACACATTCATTCATTTTTGTTGAGGTTTTGTGGGGGAGTCATTGCAGTCTTTACATTGTCTAATTTAAATAGTTTCTGCTAAGGCCTCATGCACAGGGCCGTCTTAACACATAGGCCCGTTGGGCATTTGCCAGGGGGCCCACGAGCATAGGGGCCCCATGGTAATATTTGTATTTATATATATTATGTATATTTATTTTTTATTCCCCCCGGGGTGAGGGGGGGGGGCTCACTCTTTCTTTGCCCAGGGGCCCAACACTATTTCTTTGCCCGGGGGCCCAAAATGGTGTAAAGACGGCTCTGCTCATGCCATTAACAAATTGATACAAATATGGGGCTTAACATTTTTAATGGAAGCATTGCCTGCAATTTGAAAACCAGGGAAATTTGAACAACTTTTTCAGTCATCGAAAAGGTCAAAGTTCTTCATGGTAATTTAGCTACATTGAGCAAAGATTGAAGTATTTAACAGGATAGAAAAGCCTAACAAGGATAGAACAGCTCTACAAGGACAGGAAAAAGAAGCTTTAACAAGATAGGAGTGCTTTGCAGTATAGCAGACTCTAATAATGATTATAAGATAGCTTTAAGGGAGGGAATAACTTATCAGGATAGGAGAGATTTATAAGACAGGCAAGAATAAGAGACTCAGAAAGAAAAAAATTCCTGAGAACTTAAAAACTAAGATACATGTTTGTGAGATAAAGTGTGTAGAATAAGGTAAGTAAAATTTGTAAAAAGAAAAAACCAAAAGCACTTTTTATAAATCAACTTTTTGTGTTTACCATGGCTTCAATCATACAACCTTTTGTTATAATTCAGTGTTTAAAAAATCAATTTAATTGTATATTTATTAATACACATTAATTAACATGTGCAATATTTTAATTTTTATGTGAATATTTAATTCCTACATGAGTTATCTAATTTACCCACATTGTGAGTAATTTAAAAAGAAAACATTTTAAACTCACCTAGTATAAAACCTAGAGCATTGAAATGATATTACTGTACCATTAAAAATTTAAAAAATATATATTTCAAATATATTTACTAATTCACAATGACAAATAAAAAAAATGGGAAAAATGTATCCAATAAATATTTTAAATTTATTTTTTTATAAATTTATTGTTTAAACAGAACTCCACACTTGGATCTCTGTGTGAGTTTGTCAAGTATGGTGGGAATGAGTAAGTAATAGCTCACCTAATTCTTTGTTTAAAAAAGCAAGAGAACAATTTTGATTTAAATTTAACATGATTCCTATCAAATTTAGTTCATATTTTTTGGTAAGCTATATCTGTGGTTACTTAAATTATAAATTAGTAATCCTTTCAGTTGCTTTACCGGTCTTTATTAAAGTATGCCTTTCGTTACTTATGTTAATGAAATCTTTATTAATTTTTTTTTCGTATTTAATTTTCTTATTTTACTTATTGTAATAATGCAACTTTATTTTTTTCAAAACTTCATGCTTGCTATTATCTATACGTTTTTGTATAAATGTAAATTATATTACAACTATATCTATCAGATATCTTTTGAATAAATCTTTATGATAAAATTTGTTTATGAATATATAAAGGTAAGGAAATTTAACTTTATAGAAATCAAGAGATCTGCTTAAAAAATATCTTAACTCTATGATCATGCATTTTACACTCTAAAGATATGTAATCCCCATGGAGATCTTCATGCTGTTCATGTTACTTTGGGTCCTCAACTTTATTGTGGCACTGAGTCACATGACTCTAGCTGGGGCATTCGGTTCCTACTATTGGGCATGGGAAAAACCTAAAGATATCCCAGCATTTCCCCTGGCAATTTCACTGTTGCGGTCTGTCAGGTAAAAACTGTTTGATATTTTGCTATGCATACCCTTGTGTAGCTCATTTAAACTCAGATTTAAAGATACACTTATTGATTATTTTTATAATTGTTGATTGTAGCGTGACTTAATTATCAGTAACTCACTTCATTAATGAGACAGAAACAAAAAATAAATATTTTTCAGGTAAAATTGTTAACAATTAATGTACAAACAATTTATAGATGCAGCTACGAATTAATCAAAATGTCTAAAAGCGGTTACTCTTTTAAAAACATATTCCATTTGTTTCTTGTTTTCACTCCCTTATATACATGTAGAGCCAATAAAACATTTAACTTTTAGAATTTGTTCCTTGAGTCACTTAACATTTAACTATTTGTTTCCTTCGTTTAGTCAGCTTTAAAAAAAAAGAAAAGAAACAAAAATGTATAATACTATAATTATCACTGAAGGAAGATTTTGTTTGAATATGTTTTATAACCAAGGGGGGACAATCTGCAGAGATTTACCCAGGCCAGTGTTAACTGATGTGTACTGGAAACTGACGTTGTTTCCAGCTCATATAATTTGTCATTCTAACTCACCTGTATAAGTACTATTTAATTTATAACTATACTGGCAGTCATCTAATGTTAACAGTGTAAACTACTTTAATTTATCAAGTTTATACATCTCTGTTGTTATTTCCTGGCTTTAGATATCATCTTGGATCCCTTGCTTTTGGTTCTCTGATCATTGCCATAATTCAAATGATCAGAATATTCCTGGAATATCTGGACTACAAGCTCAAAGACTCACAGAATAAAGTGGCAAAATTTATATTAATGTGAGTGATTTTGTTTTGTTTTGTATACATTCTTGCTTTTGTGGACATTCAAACATAAAATCATATACTATCGGAAGAGAGTACAATCACCTTAAGTAGAAAGAAGCTGTAAGGTAGGAGGAAATCTGAGAACGAATGTAATTTCTGTTTAGTCAACTCTTAGATACCATAATTGCTAAGTTTTAGATTTTATTTCTATATTATTTTTACAGTTTGTTTTTTGAAGAAGTCTGCTCCAGGTTCCTAGCTGTCTTATAATTTTTTTTGTTAAAAATAAAATCAAAATGTGGTCCAAGGGAAATGAATATAATCTGATCGCAAGTCTCTGAAAAGTATTTCAACTAATTTTATTGCTAAAAAATGGGTTCTTAATTTTTTAAAAATCATTGTCTTCATATACTGTTAAAGAAAAACTTTAAAAAAACAACACAAAAACTTATTATTACAGATGCCTCAAATGTTGTTTCTGGTGCCTGGAGAAATTCATGAAGTTTCTCAACAAAAATGCTTACATTATGGTATATCAGTGTGTCTTGGTGTTTCATAGTTACAATATATTGGACTGTTGTCTATCCATCTTTGTGCAGTTATATGGTCTTTTTGTTGTATTTCTATGTTCATAAATTTTAACATGTCTTATTAACACATTAAGGTGCATATTTGATCATTGAATCTTCTTTTCTAATCTTAACAATTCTGTTATATTTCTTCAGAACAATGAATAGATGACAAAAGTCCTAAGATATTTTTTATATTCCACACAGATTGCAATACATGGGAGGAACTTTTGTTTCTCTGCCAAGGATGCATTTTTTCTTATTATGAGAAATGTTGTTAGGTAAAGTAATTTTCCCAATCATCACTGCCTTCTCATCAGTCACAATTTTTGAAAGCTCAACTTGCCTACCCCTATGCGTGTGTGCAAGGAATGTTTTGAGCTAAATCAAAGAAAAATTTTTCTTTTAAACGTGTCTGGAAGTCCGTCAATTGAATTAAGCGATTGTCTTCATATCTAATCATAGATGCTTCAAATCCAAATGAAAACATATTTTAAATGTATATTTTTACTTTTTTAATTGTTTGAATTTTTATCTTAAATATTTCTTTAATCATCAAATTATTTGAAAGGAAAACTAAGAACAATTTTTCAAAAAGTGTGCAAAACTTTCAGCAATTTCCATAAAAAAAAAGACAAAGAAAATGAATTGGAAAAATAATTTTTAAGTCATTGAATGCAACACTTCAAATTTAATTAGAAACTATAAAATCATGGGACTTATGAGAGCAATGTATATATAAACTTTAAAATCTTTGCCCAATTGTATACCACTAAAGATTTAAAAGTATCTTAACTTTGGGACCAAAATTTGTTTTTTTTACTTATATTAATTTTAGAAAAAAAATATCAGTAACAAAAAATGATAAGTACAATCAAGTGAAACTTACCATTTTACTGCACTTCTCAAATAAAGTCAATGATTTAAAAATTATTCTTTTAAATTGTATTTATTATTATACATCAATACCAGTATGACACTTATTGTTTAAACCATGCATAAATGTACACATTTGAAGATATTTTATCTATTATAATTTCAGAGTTGTTGTTCTCGACAAGGTCACAGACTTTTTACTTTTTCTGAGTAAACTTTTGGTTACAGGTGCAATATGTAAGTTTTAGTCTGGTGTCTGAGTGGACACACAATATTTTCATGAAGATGTTGTCTGGTTCTGTGGGTCTATTTTTGTATGTGCAAAATCTGAGTTTCTGTGTTGTTTTATAGCAGGTGAAAACTCTCAATATATTGTGTTTTGTTAAAGATTATAAAAGTAAATTTACATGTCTTGAACTTGAATGGTTGCAGATGACAAATGTGAGTGTATGTGCTTCTCTAAACATACATTGGCAAAATGAAAACATTGTTTTAAAAAAAATGTTTAATTAAAAAAATTTTTAACAATATTTTAGGATTACACTTACAGAATTGTTTCATTTAGTTAAGATTTACATTATCTAAAAATATCTTATGTTTGGAATGAACATTTTAGTCAATGTTTCAAAATTTGTCTGTTAACAAATATAATATTTTTCATATTCCAATTCCATGTTATGCTTTTGGTCCATTTTCAGTTACGATGTCATTCTTTTGGTTTAAAGGAAGTATTAGTTTCTTTGATAAATATGTTGTCCGTCCTAAACTGAACTATTACCTCACACCGGTTATAGTAAGTAACATTTTATATAATTTTTAAACTAAATATTTGACTCGGTTATGAATAGTATTTCTATTTATTTATAGTAATAGTAAAGTAACATTTCATATAATTTTTAAAACAAAATAAATGACTCAGCTAAGAATAATATTTCTATTTATTTATGACTAAATGGAATGATTGAAGCAAAAGTTTTATAAAATGCAAATTTAGTAGCATAAACAATTAATGTTTTTGTTTAAAGCAATTTGATGCAGTAAATCATTTTTAAAATATGAGCTCCTAACTGTTTATGCAATAAATGTAAGTAAAACCCATTTCTTAAATTTTGAGCAGATCCAAACTTTGAGCACATACTTGATGACCTGTGTGTTCTTTGGTGTGTACAGCATGGCTGTGGACACACTATTCCTATGCTTCTGTACGTATTAAAGGGATGGATATAGCTAGAGCTAGATCTTATCCTATTTTAAGAACATCAATACCAAGCGTTTGGAGTGGAATTAATAAATTTAAACAAATTAACAGAGCCAGGGGAATAGTTTTATAGTAAAGAAGTTATGGAATATTTTCTGTATAATATTTTAAAACACTTTTGATAGTATTCTAAACATAATTAGATACGTAGTTACAAAATTTGTTAAAAATAAATAATAAAATAAAATTATTTTGTCCTTGGTCCAATTTCAATTTATCTGTTTTATTTGTTGACAGTGGAAGATATTGAGATGAATGATGGATCATCTGAAAAACCGTACTACATGAGTAAAGGGTTAATGAAAATACTGGGCAAGAAGAACATGCAATTATCAGACCCAGCCGAACATCAGAGAGTTGGTCACACCGCAAAGGTAACGCCTCAAAGAAAAGGGAGGCCACTCCCTATACCAAAGAATCACACACTTGCCTGACTTTACAATCGAGCCATTCTGTGTTTCAGATACAAACTTTCAAAATCAATTATTTGCCTTTGCATTGCCAGTTCAGGTTCGGAAAACTTTTGTAAACTTCAAATGTTGAAAACATTGGTTTCCTGTGATTTATTACATTTCAAATATTGTTTTCTTTGAGATTTTAATAACTATTCTTGGACAGATGGAAAAGTGTGGAGCGAAACTGTTAGTTTCATGACTTGAACATGCTCAATTAAATAACACTAGACATCATCACAACAGAACTTTGTTGTCCAGTATAAAAATTCTTATATGTATGTGAAAGTAATCTTTATAGATGTAATATTGTTGTTGTTGTTCGTCCGTCGAAGTTGACGATGACCACTCTCATCCTATTTGTATTTGACCTGTGCTAGACCACCACATGTCTCCTCTGTTGGCTTATTAACCCTATTCTAGCACGAAATTGGTGCCGGCATGTTGCACAAGAGATGGATAGGATCCCTTCAGGAGGGTTTTGGATACGGTCCTTCCTGGCTTGACGTTTTTGACTTGGCAGCCTGTTGTCTATTAGCCTCAGAGACAGCTGCGCCATTCCATATCATAGAGCGCCGGTGGGCTCGGTTAGTGTTTCAGATAAAACATTAACTTTTAAAGGTATAACAAATATAATGTGTTCAAGGTATTCTCTTCTGTAGGTTTATGTGAGGAGGACACACAAAATGTAAACAATGACACAGAACATTGCTATACATGTACTTTAAGAATGAGATTTGACTGAGGTTGAGAAATAAAATGTCTATTCAGGAGAATGAACTGCAGAGTGCCAAGCAATGTTCCCTCTAAAGTTCGTTGGTCTGTGTGCAAAGTGAAAAAACGTGCGAGAGAAGTTGCATAGCATCCATTTTATTTTGTGTGCAATATTTTTCAAAATTAGCTAATTTGTTACATGTCATTGCTCCGATATCTGTGCGGCGTGCAGCCACAAAGCTTAAAAGGAACATTTGTGTCAAGTCAAATCTCAGTAAGCTGGCTAAAAAATCTGTCCAATACACATACATGGATTCACAACCTCCATGTCTTAACAAGCTTATTCAAACAGAAACAACAGATTGTGAGAGAGAAAAGTAATGTATTGATATATATAAATTATGTGATATTTCATTATTGCATATATCGTAGATAAAAAAATAATTAAGTTGTTTATTTATCAACTCTTTAAAAATCATCACTTCAGACTTTCCTGCCTACCTTATGTTTTATAAAAATGCTCAAAATGTGATATTATCCCTACATGTAATTCATCAATTAATAATATTGAAAATTTTTTTGCAAAAAAACTGGAGTTTTATTTTGTCATTTTTTTTTGTCTTTTACAAAATAAATACAATCTGGAGAAGAACTATTTTTTTATCTCAGTGATATGAAGAGTTTTGAAAGTTCAATTAATTGTTCGTTGACGTCATCTCAGCTGAAATAATTCAGTTATACAAAATATTTTGAGCCTTGTTGAAAACAAAATTCAAGAACAATTAGCAAGCAATAATTTTTTTTTAAGTTTGAAGACATGGACTTAAAGGGACACTGTGAAGGGATTCTGACATAATAAGATGTAGAAAACAAACATTGACAAGCATTGAGATAAGAGAGCCACCAAACACCAATTAAATATTGAATTATTTAAAGGGATAAACATTTTCTATTCCACAAACAGAAAGACCGAGACTATTCACAAATAAATTAAATAAGTGACATTTCCTAATGACCCAATCTGCTTGAATATAATAATAACTACATACGCCCGGTGGCGTAGCATACGCCTCAGACTTCCTCGTGGATAGTGCAACGAAAGTGGGGAAAGAACGGACACAAACTACAGCACGAAGAAATCAAAACAACGCGAGTGAACGTCGGTTGGGGGGGGAACCACCGACGCATTGATGGTCTCGAGACATTCGCACTGCAGTTATCTACCTGCCCACCACCCTTGACCACCCTAGCTTGCCAACCATAAACTGTGATTGGCCGACCCTAGCGAGGGTCAGCCATGTTCGCAAAAAAGGGGGGAAAGAACGGGCACAAACACACATTAAAAAAATTAAAAAATAAAGTTTTCGCTGGAGCTTGAACCCAGGACCTTCCGCGTGTAAGGCGGACGTGATAACCACTACACTAGGAATCACATGTAATTAAGTGAAGGAAAAAAAAGGAACATTGTTGCCCCTCTCTCCACCACCTCTGCTTGCCAAACCATAAACTGATTGGTCAACCCCGAGTGTCATTCGTCATGCTTATTTTCACATACTCGCTTTGGTGAATTATATATATAGATAGTTTGATAATTTAAATAGCGCAATACCCCAGTCAGCAGCTTGGCTCACGGCGCTTCACATAAAAATAAAAACACATATAATTTATCAATTCATTAAATCTAAAACATTAATATCCTAACTACAACCAGTGGCGTCGCTAGGGGGGGGGGCGAGGGGGACTGGCCGCCCCGGGTGACACCCATCAGGGGGGGTGACACCCGAGCTTAAAATTTTACTGCGTACGATTTTGATGTCAGAAAAAAAGAAGAGATTTTTTCATCTAGAAGAAAAAATTAAGAAATACAATGAAAAAAGTTAAAGCGAAAACTTTTATTAAAAAATATCAGTTAACTTGCAATAATAAAACATTCCCATCACACAAACAACATTAAAATTAAAACAAATTAGGAAAAAAAAAGAAAAGAAACAGTCGCAGCAGAGAGATCTTTAAAAAAGGCTGGACATGAAAGGGGCAATGTCTTCTGTTTTAAAAGATATAAAGCCGTTTGGGTTTGACACACCGACAGCATGGACGAATCCCACCCCACGACTCCCTCCACCACAGTGGGGTGGGGGAATACGATTTTTATTCCTCCAAAAAATCAAAAGATGTTTTTTCTTTGTTGATGTTTTTCTAGAGGAAAATTATGAATTCAATATCTTTGAGTTAATATTTCGTTATATATATATATTTATTAAAGGCGTGAAAGCATATTCATGTTTATATACAGGTAGTCCTCCGGTTACGTTGGTCCCATCCCGAATTACAGATCGATCGAATGTACCGTTATTAAATTATTGAAATTTTTAGTTTATCTATCTTCTTATCTTATCTATACAGACGCTCCTTCTATGCAGAAGATAATTGCGTCCACAGACCATGACATATGATCTGTTGGCAAGTGATGCAGCGTTCACAGGCTTCACCTTGCAGTATTACTGTATTTTGCGACGCACAAGATGACACCCTACATTCCTGCACAAATGTGGAGTTCGTACAGTACTCGCCATATTTCTCTTCCAGCGCATACCAAATAATTTTTAGAAAACATGAGATTTGATATCAATGTGGTAATTTTAGATCAAATGCCTTTGATGTGCATATACATAGCAGGAAAACTGTCATTATAAGATCGAAATCAATTTGAGGAATCGTCTTGTATCTATATATTCTTGGTTTATCAACAATGAAATGATACTTGTAATATCAATAGGCACATAATCAGTTCCTTACTGGGATACAGCGCTATATAAAATATCAATTTATTATTATTATTCGCGAGCTTAATGCGAAGGTTAATCACATCAAATGGTTTTTGACATTACCGCTGCGTTGTTGGTTAGCTGCCTTGCTAAGCCTTGGCAACAAGACAAATTAAAAAACAAATTATATAAAACAAGCCGAAATCATACTTAATGTTATAGGGCTTTAAGCCATGTAGGGGCTCATTTTGCTATCACGTCGGTACAGGGAAAATCACGTCAAAACGGGAAAAGAATGATCCGGTACCTGGTGAAATGCAGTAAAAAAAAACCTGCCGGTCGTCTAATACGAACAAGTTTGAAAAGCACTGGCTTACAATTTATTTAATGCCGTTTTACATAGCTTCACGCGTATTACGATATTACAATGTTTACTAAATGACAACAAATGATTTGAAACATACTCATTTTCAAATAGAAAATAAGGTGTTTTTTTTAAATAGTTTTTTTATATTGTTTTTTTTTGTTTTTTTTTAATTTTTTTCGGGGGGGGGGTCAAAGCTTTGTGACGTATTTTTGGGGGGGGGGTCTAACTTTTTGTGACGACGAGGGGGCGGGGGGTGAAAAATCGGTCAAAATTGCGTGACGTCATTTATGGACGGCCCCAAGGCATTTTCAAGGATTCATACAAACATTTGCCTGCATCTTTTTTATACACTTTAATTTATAATAAGTTTGGGGGATCTTAAATTATTGGGGCCCCTAGCTTTATCCCGTTCAGCCCCCCCCCCTTTTTTTAATCCGCCATAAGGGGATGGGGCCACTCGTCTGTGACGATGTGTGATGAGGGGGAGGGGTGTGTTTAAAAAAATGTGACGTTACATCAAAAACGCACAACTTTAAATAAAAGTTCAACTTAAATATTTGATTGTTTACCATTTATTTCATTGCGTTTTCAATGACTTCACGCGTTTTACGATATTAGAGTGCAGACTTACACTAAATACATATTTAAATGACAAAAATTAAATAATTTGCATCATTCTAATTTTTATTGAGAATATACGGCTTTGTGTCAAGGCTTTGTGACGTCATATCGTAAAAGAATGGGTGAGGTTTTGATTTTTTTTTGACAAAGTATGACGCTGGGGGAGGGTGGAGTAAAAATCGGCAACCTCACGTGATGTCATTTATGGACGGCCCCTTCAGTCGTGAAGGGGTGACACCATGAGCTACCGCCCCGGGTGACACCATGAGCTACCGCCCTGGGGGACACCAAACCTAGTGACGCCCTTGACTACAACATATGATGTTGTGATGGTGCACTTAAGATACGTTTTATCCTTTAGAGTTTAGAGAAATATTTGATTGTTGTTTAATTTTTTCCACAGTTTTCCACAACAGTTTTCCACAACAGTTTTCCACAACAGTTTTCCACAACAGTTTTCCACAACAGTTTTCCACAACAGTTTTCCCACACAATAGATAAGTGTCATAAAATGTGACACATGTATTTAAACTGTCATATCGCTTGACATTAATGTGGGTTATATAAGGGGCCGTCCATAAAGTACTTCACGCTCCAGAGGGGGAGGGGGTGGAAGGAAGTGCGACAGTTTGTAACGGGGGGGGGGTGTTCGGCCATGTGTGACGTCACGGTGTTTTATATTAAATTTTAATTATTTTGTTAATAAAAAATAACATTTTTGTTCGGAAAAGGGGGTGGGGGGTCCAAGATTTGTGACAGTTTGTGACAAGAGGGAGGGGGGAGTTAAAAATGGTAAAAAATAGCGAGACGTACTTTATGGACGGCCCCTAACGTACGTGCGTAGGAATAATGGCTTATGCCGCTTGACCTCTCTAAACTGAGGGCTGATATTTTTGGCTTATTGCTGAGTTTTTAGAGTGTTTTGTGTAGGGGTGTACCGGATTCAATTTCTTTGAAATCCGGCCTGAGCCGGAATAGCCGGATTTATGAAGTAAAAGCCGACCGGAGCGGGATTTACAAATTTAAAAAAACAAAATAACGTACTTCATCACTTGACTTTGGTGAGCGGAGTCACTTGACTGTTCATTTCTGCAGTTCATTACTATTGACATGACAATGATGACATATTCTCATACTTATTCATTGAAATGTAAAATAATTAAATTAGAATAAGTAATATTAAGTTTCATAAGTTCAAGATCAATATACATAATTCCCGTGGTCTGTATGGTTGTAATGTAATGCTGTTAGGTGGCGCTGCGAATGGATGTAATGCTGTTAGGTGGCGCTGCGATCGATTTTGTTTTATAGTGCTGTTTGAACCAAAAAAGATTCCGTCATTTTGGCGGGTTATCTCTAGTAAAATAATAATTAATATATCTACGCTACAGGCAAGGGATATAAACAAGTTCAATTTTATCACCTATAGTCTATTGGCCGATCTGTGCCGGCGATGGACGTCACGCTAATCGTTGAAGTTGCCACGGTTCTTTCACTCAGCACTTGGACAGAATCCAACTTGTATTTAACAACTAGATACGACCCGTGGAGTAGCATACGCCACAGACTTACATATAGATAGTGCAAAGAAAAGGGGGTCGGGGAGAACGGACATAAACAGTAGCACGAACAAATGGGAACAAAGCGAGTGAACGTTAGGGGGACCGCCGAAGCACTTTTGGGAAGTATTTCGGACATCGCGACAATTTCTGCCTCGCCACCTTATATACTCCTGGTGTATTCATGTACAGAGTGTATGCCTACGTTTCCGTCACTGAGAACATCACTACATCCATACAGACAACGGGAATCAATAACATAAGTAACTTGTCCTTGTTTGATAAATACGAAATATTAAACTTGCTGAAATGTACACAAAGTATTTCATAATTATAAATCCTCAAATACTATTTTTACATCGTTCCCTTTTCAAAAATTAAAATAGACTATAGATTCTAAGCTAAAACCAAGACGTCATATAATTTTTTTTTACAGCGTGTCTTTAATTTATAATTATTTTGCACACCATTTTGCGCGCCTTCCGATGCACGCCTTGTATTAAAATATAAGCCCAAACTTTTATAATAAAGGCAAAAAGGAATTTAATGGGTAAACCCGAAAAAAAACCATCAAGAGAATAAAAACAAAATCGATCGCAGCGCCACCTAACAGCATTACAAATTACATCCATACATACAAGCAACGGGAATTATGTATATTGATTATTATATATCTGTTGAAGTTTACGAACGCATTTGACAAAAATATTGTTTTAAAGCTCGGTGCGTTATGTTTGACTCTCAGCGTGGCGTAAAACGATATTCGTTTAAAATGGACAAGATCGTATTCCACAGGACCTCGGAATTAGCTAGTCGAGTTATTATTTTTAAATGTGTTGACATCCAGATGCCGTGGGACATGTTTAAACGCTAATGTCGTGTGGCTAAAATTAGGAATACGTCTCTACGGAGATCAACTTCATAGCCACGGAAAACCATCGCTAGTGTTCTAGTAATCGGATACGTTGATTTGATCATTCCTCACTCACCCTCCCTAAGGTAAATACATAAATGTTCATTAAAACTCGATAATTCATTATCTTATCAATATACATAATTTGCAATGTATGTCACGTCCCGTCTGTCCTGTCCGTGACGCTACTAATTTTATAAAGCAACGCACCAAATTACTGCACCAAAAAATAACGCTTTTCGAACGTCCGCATAAAATTGTTCAACAGGGAAAATAAATGAATAAAATAAAAATAAATAAAATAAATGAACGTTCTGTATTGCGTTCTGTGTTTTAATAATCTGATGTGTATTTCTTTTGAAAACTTCCGTCATTTTTGACGGTTGATACACTAGTTTTATATTTAAATTTAAAAGATGCACCTTCTATTTGGAAAATAAAGCGTCCTAAGCACAAAGTTCCCTATGAGGTTCGTTGTTCCGCGTGCAAAGTAACTAACTCGTTTGCATTTTTTTTGTGGGTCAAACTTTACACCCCGCAAACACAGATATATTATCCTTATCAAAACTTGCTGCGCGGTAATTCTAAACTGCTGCGCGGCGTCGATCAGATATCTACGCGACCATGCAGCTAAAAGGGACCATTGCCTTCGCGTGTCCATTGAAAATGCCTTAGACTTGGTTTGTATCTTAAAATGAAACCCTCTCCTGTTTTAATAACACCCGTAAATGACAGCTCGGATAGACTGACAGTTGTGTGCGCATAATCCTATTATGACTGGACATTTTATGTGAGGATAGATGTATGTGTGGGATTCTAATGATCGAGGTAGAGTAGAGTGGGAGGGCCATTCATCTTAGTAGTCTCACGGGGAAAGATCAACACCTATCAACTAAAGATAACACGGAATTATTTCTATAGACTGTAGAGCTGAGAGTTTTTAATCTTCGTTCAGCAGCGCTTCTCATACTTTCTACCACATCCCCCGGTTATTTGTATATTCTAACCATTTCCCTTGAGATATTTATGTTGATAGTCAATTTATAATTTAACCCCACCCAAAAAAACAAAAAAAACAAAAAAAAACAACAACAATAAACAACAACAACAACAAAAAACCAGATGACAACGTCTCCATCCAATTGAAAATGTCTTAACTCCAGAAGTTTTATTATTTAAATATTAAATATTTATATACCTATCTCGTTACTCTGGTGGCGCGGTATCTGCTTTCTGTGGCTCGAGGCCGTGTCCTTTAGACCCGTTACATATTAGTAATTATTAGACGCTCATAGTTCAGCAATGACCGAGTGTTCTTTAATCGTGCTGAGTGATCAATTTTTATAATGTGCAACCTGTTGAGCTCGTACTAGCATCCACTTATAAAAAAGTAATAATAATTTTCTAGATCAGTGGTTCTCAAACTGGAAGTTGAAAAATAGCGTTGAATGCGCGACAGACATCTGTCACAGTATATATAAGACCAAAAAACAACAACAACAACAAAAAAAGCAAAAAAACAACAACAACAACAAAAAACAAACAAACACCCCCCCCCACTCATACACGAGTTGAACAAGTGAATACTTTAAATTAATTTTATTCAAACAGAAGTATCGGTGACAGTTTATAGCATTTCACTAATACTTAATTTGATGGCGTCGGCCGAAAACAATTAGATTATAATATTAAATGGAAATTAATGGTAAGCCGAAAGTGTTTAAATACATTTTTTTATTATCCTCTCAAATTGACGGGGGAAAACTATAATATGCTTGACCAGATCGTGTCGGAGTTAGCTTGGGCAATATGGTTGTCTTTGGGTTTGGGTGTGTCAATGTTTTAGAAATGTGTCCATGTTTTAGATTGATGTGTCCATGTTTTAGATTGATGTGTCCATGTTTTAGATCAATGTGTCCATGTTTTAGATTGACGTGTCCATGTTTTAGATTGATGTGTCCATGTTTTAGATTGATGTGTCCATGTTTTAGATTGACGTGTCCATGTTTTAGATTGATGTGTCCATGTTTTAGATTGACGTGTCCATGTTTTAGATTGACGTGTCCATGTTTTAGATTGATGTGTCCATGTTTTAGATTGATGTGTCCCATGTTTTGGATCGATTCTGATTTTTAAAAAAAAATGGTTCGATTAATCGGGGAAAATTAATCGATTAATTTTATTATAACGCACATATAGATCCCGTTAAGTTGCGATTCATTGTTTCGGGAAATCTGTTAAGTCGCGGTATTCCCATGGCTCCCAAATTTTGTGACGTAACGCAGGAAATTCGTTCTGCTATGCAATAAAAAAAGAGGAAAAACTTGTTTGTTTACGTTTGCACGTCTAAATAAATAATAATAATACAAAAGATATAAATTATTAATAAATTGGAAAAAAAATATAAGTTACTTTTTAAATTTTAATCCAATTTTAATCGATCAAACTAATTTTAATTGCTTAAATTTTTAATGATTATTCGACGAGTTACTAGTTAATTTCCGCAGCCCTAATATATATATATATTATATATCAAAATACATAATTTGCAATGTATGTCACGTCTGTCTGTCACGTCTGTCTGTCTGTGAGGCTTCTAATTTTAGAAAGCAGCGCATCAAATTACTGCACCAAAAAATAACTCTTTTCGAACGTCCGCATAAAATTGTTCAATAGGGAAATAAATGAATAAAATAAATAAAATAAATGAAAGTTCTGTATTATGTAATTTTTAAATCTTATGTGTATTTATTTTGAAAACTTCCGTCATTTTTGACGGGTGATACACTAGTATATATATACATATACAACTAAAACTTATATATAACAACTTAATGAAGAGGCCTACTTTTAATATTTTAAAAATGAAAAAAAAACTTGCTAACAGTGACAGACAAGATGAAAGTGCAAGTAGAAAGTCTCAATTTCGTGGGATATTAAGTCATTTACTAATGCAAACCTTGTGTAGACTTAATAGAGCATAACAATTTTAAATCCAACACAGTTATCTTTATCTTATCTATACAGACGCTCCTTCTATGCAGAAGATAGTTGCGTCCACAGACCATGACAGATGATCTGTTGGCAAGTGATGCAGTGTCCACAGGCCACGGCTTTGTGGGTTCCACGCATTACCCAGCCGCCTAACTACATGTAGTGTTAGGTACCCATTCGGAGCTGGGTGACTCAGGGACGCCCTAGGCCCCGGGAACAATCCCTTGCCTTCACACGGATTCGAACCCGTGACCATCGGTACGACAGTCCAGTGCGCTGCCACTCGACTACCGCGTTTTTGGTGGAAGGTGCATGGGTTCAACAACAACAAAACACGTTTATTGGCCTAGTCAATCGATATCCTGCTAAGAGAATTTTAGCCACCTGACACTAACAATAACATATCACGTGATCTCATTCACATGAAGATATCCACATAAATGCAATTAATTTAAAACTTAATCTCAGCAACCAGCCAAACTGGATCAAATTATTACCCATCTTATTTTGTTATCTGATTAGTGAACGTCCGTACTGTTATTGGATTTAGTACCCGAGTGAGCAATGATTTTGTAAAATTGTTACATTTATTGATTTTTAACTACGGAGATATGTGGGGCCATGCAACGCGTTTGGGGAGTGTAACATATAGAGTGGGAGGGAGAAGGGTAAATCGCAACTCTCGCTGGAAAAAGTGACTTTGTTATTTTCTGTTACCGTTGATTTAGAAACAAAATAAAGTAAAGATCTTGTTCAGACCATAGGCATATGGGAAAATTGAAGCAGCGTTCACAAGTTTCTGTAGCCCCATGCAGGCAAGGATTGTGTGGCTAGCACTATGCCCAGACGCCTTTATTTTATCCCAACCGATGTCAGGTACCCGTGAAAGCTGGGTAGACTCAGGCACAACCTTAAGCCACCGGAGCACATGCCTACCTTCACAGAGACCGGAGCACATGCCTACCTTCACAGAGACCGGAGCACATGCCTACCTTCACAGAGACCGGAGCTCATGCCTACCTTCACAGAGACCGGAGCTCATGCCTACCTTCACAGAGACCGGAGCACATGCCTACCTTCACAGAGACCGGAGCTCATGCCTACCTTCACAGAGACCGGAGCTCATGCCTACCTTCACAGAGACCGGAGCTCATGCCTACCTTCACAGAGACCGGAGCTCATGCCTACCTTCACAGAGACCGGAGCACATGCCTACCTTCACAGAGACCGGAGCTCATGCCTACCTTCACAGAGACCGGAGCTCATGCCTACCTTCACAGAGACCGGAGCTCATGCCTACCTTCACAGAGACCGGAGCTCATGCCTACCTTCACAGAGACCGGAGCTCATGCCTACCTTCACAGAGACCGGAGCTCATGCCTACCTTCACAGAGACCGGAGCACATGCCTACCTTCACAGAAACCGGAGCTCATGCCTACCTTCACAGAGACCGGAGCTCATGCCTACCTTCACAGAGACCGGAGCTCATGCCTACCTTCACAGAGACCGGAGCTCATGCCTACCTTCACAGAGACCGGAGCTCATGCCTACCTTCACAGAGACCGGAGCACATGCCTACCTTCACAGAGACCGGAGCTCATGCCTACCTTCACAGAGACCGGAGCTCATGCCTACCTTCACAGAGACAGGAGCTCATGCCTACCTTCACAGAGACCGGAGCTCATGCCTACCTTCACAGAGACCGGAGCTCATGCCTACCTTCACAGAGACCGGAGCTCATGCCTACCTTCACAGAGACCGGAGCACATGCCTACCTTCACAGAAACCGGAGCTCATGCCTACCTTCACAGAGACCGGAGCTCATGCCTACCTTCACAGAGACCGGAGCTCATGCCTACCTTCACAGAGACCGGAGCTCATGCCTACCTTCACAGAGACCGGAGCTCATGCCTACCTTCACAGAGACCGGAGCTCATGCCTACCTTCACAGAGACCGGAGCTCATGCCTACCTTCACAGAGACCGGAGCTCATGCCTACCTTCACAGAGACCGGAGCACATGCCTACCTTCACAGAGACCGGAGCTCATGCCTACCTTCACAGAGACCGGAGCACATGCCTACCTTCACAGAGGCCGGAGCTCATGCCTACCTTCACAGAGACCGGAGCTCATGCCTACCTTCACAGAGACCGGAGCTCATGCCTACCTTCACAGAGACTGGAGCTCATGCCTACCTTCACAGAGACCGGAGCTCATGCCTACCTTAACAGAGACCGGAGCTCATGCCTACCTTAACAGAGACCGGATCTCATGCCTACCTTCACAGAGACCGGAGCTCATGCCTACCTTCACAGAGACCGGAGCTCATGCCTACCTTCACAGAGACTCAGATCCGCGACACTCGATTTCTTTAAATATTATATAGCCAAGTGCAAATTCACAAATTTAGATGTATACTTTAAATAAAATGCACAGAGAATAGCGGCGAGAAATAACCAAACAATGGAGCCGGATGGTGGAACTTCCGATCTACTATAGTTAGAGCATTCAAGTATTACTACCCACCATTTCTTTCTGCAAGTTACGTCAAACGTTTAAAAATAAAAAAAATTAAAAAAAAACAAACCTCTGTGGTCTACATCAATGTTAAATACATCATTTACCTCTTAGATGTAAGAGATATGTATGTAATTAGGCCTACTATGTGGGGCTCCAGGCCTACTATGTGGGGCTCCAGGCCTACTATGTGGGGCTCCAGGCCTACTATGTGGGGCTCCAGGCCTACTATGTGGGGCTCCAGGCCTACTATGTGGGGCTCCAGGCCTACTATGTGGGGCTCCAGGCCTACTATGTGGGGCTCCAGGCCTACTATGTGGGGCTCCAGGCCTACTATGTGGGGCTCCAGGCCTACTATGTGGGACTCCAGGCCTACTATGTGGGGCTCCAGGCCTACTATGTGGGGCTCCAGGCCTACTATGTTGGGCTCCATAGGGCACCAATATAAATAAAACAATGGCGATGAAGATTCGAGAAACTCCCATCGGCTCAAGTTAATTGACAAATACACACACACACACATATATATTATATTAGGGCTGTTATCGATTAATTTAAATTTAATCGTTAACTTTTGAAAAATTATCGATTAATTAATCGATAATTTCGATTAAAACCCCAAAATATAAATTTATGACGTCATTAAACTGAACATTTCTCCCGGACATTGATAAATAAGAATATTATGAATAAAATTTTATGACAATGCGTTGATAATTGAATCGTTTTTTTAGCTGAAGGTGGTATGTCAGCGATGTATTTGATCCTTTAAAAGAGAATTGTTTATCGCAGTGAACAGTAAACTTTTTCACCATCTTCGACTTTGCCATCCGCAGTTAGCTTAAAAACAAAATTTTTGCTCAACTTTCTAGTTTTTCATTTAGCACTGATATATTGGGAAATTTATCGACTTATATATTTGTATCGAGCCATATAGAATCAGCCAATGAATCTGGTTTGAGCGTGTTTGTTATAGCTGTTCATGCTAAGTACATGGTCGATGTATGACCATCATGTTTTTATGTTAAATGATACATATCTATGTTAAAGAGTGAACAATATTTTTTAACAACTTTGAGAACGTTTTAAACAGTTATAACAGTTATATAAAGTGTTGCATGTGTACTTTCAAACATATCAACACGGAAAATTACTGCGTGCATTTCCCCACACGCATTTTAGATTTAAAGACAGCTGAAGAAATTTTTTTTATTACGTTTTTAAAATAAAAAAATACTACATTATCACCATCACAATACATTTAAGGGACTGATTGCTTAGTAACTGTATATAGTCATGGATGTTCGTTTATTCTTTAAAAAAATTACTTGTGTGTGTGGAAGGACTAATCCCTGGGATTACAGTTCTTGTGGGTCTTAATGTGTATTTCAAAATTTAAAAAGTATATTTTTCAATTTTAGTCCACGCTTCTTAAATTAAGCATTTCTTCTATGTTCTTAACAAAATAGTGTCCATTATTTTCACACTTTGAGTTGTGACATATTTCAGGGACATGTTTGCAAATATCTTTTAGCTTTTTGATGGTTATACATACCCGGGTTTATAAAGATAGGACATTTAACCAACTCTGCATAGTAGATAAGTGTTAACGAAAGTTAGGAAATCAGACTTTTTTGACGAGCCCAATATTAAACCTTCAATAATACATCATATTAGAATGGTTGTGTACATTTAATGAGGTTAGCAATGTAACAAAGTAAATCATTCCCCACACACGGAATTGTCAACTGGCCAGTCTAGATTGACACCATTTCTATAGATCTTTTTGACTTTTTCTAAAATGTTTGGACTATAAAAACAATTAAACTTAAAAATAATGAAGGCTAAACTACTTAACTTACTTAAATTATACATTATTTATTATATTAAATTTAAGGTACATGCATTTAATAAATTAGTAAAACATAATTTAAAACATATACACAAGAGAATCAGAGCAATGCTTTTTCAGATTACGAAATTGTGCATTTATTCATACAATACGTTTATTTTAATAACATCTTTTCCATTTAATGAGTTTAGTGAATTTAAATCTTTAGTTACCATAATTTAATTTTAAAAAAATATATTCTTTTCAAGACACGTATTCAATATATTTGAAGGTGCCAGTTTCTAATCAGCTATTAATTATATACTTTAATTAACCTTATACTACATAATTTGAGTCAATTCTGATTAGAGTTAATTACGCGTTTCTAGGAAGGGAAATATCATCAGCATCAGTCACTACATTGTTGTCTGCGTCAAGATACATAACATTTGAAAAAAAACAACCTTAATACGCCAAGCTGTGTATGTATAAGTGTAACGAATATTGCATAGAAGTGCATCAGGCACTTGAACCCTTTCTGGAAAATTGATTTTGAGGGAGAGGAAATCTGTTACAAGCAAATGTCCAACTTGGTAATGAATGATTCATGAGGCAGATGAACTCGAGTTGTACATTGAGGTGGTGGAGTTGAAACGTGATTTCCTTATTGTGTAACAGCATGTGAACAGCGAGATGGGAGTCTTCACACAAGACACACTACGTTGTTGGCGCTTAAAAAAATTATAACTTTTCTTAGCGATGATCTCCCTTGAACATTTACCTACTGTCATGTAAAATATGGTCACTGCATTACTATCTCATGGTTTGAAACCTGCTCTACAGCTAGCTTTTGTGCAGAAAAATTATTCTGCAATACTTATTTTCTAATAATTTTATAGAAGGACATGTACAAGAAAAGTACACCATATTTATATTGTGTATATCTAAAACACCATAGTAAGTACGGTATTTAGAAAAAAAATATATAAACATAAGAAACAAATAATAGAAAACTCGAATAAGTATTTAAACGCAATTTCCAACAAAGAATTTCCTATTTTTATTATTGACGGGAAATAATTCTAGATTACATTAAAAGTCGATTCAAATAAGTAATTCTGAAAGTAAACACAATATGACGTCATATCCACTCACGCTACATCACACCAAGAATGTGTCAAAATAATGCGCACCACGCAACAATCCTCCTATATAATAAAAGGCTAAGTTCTGTCACGTCTATCTATAGCGATTGGTCTCTCAAACACACATGACCCCTACAGCCAATCATATCAAGTTTACGCGGACGTTCAAAACGAGTTATTTTTGGTACAGTATGTCTTCAAAGACTTTATTTTGAGTTATGCGCGTTTGGATTTATAGTCAAAAGCTCTGTTTTTACGAGTTATTTATTTTAACTATAATGAATAGTATTTTTGACGTGATGCACATGTATGCCGGTCGAGATGGCTGTTGAAGGGGAGTTACAACATGCCACCGCACGGTGGCGGAACGTCCTTGGACGGGCTTGGTTGCTCGTCTAACATAAGCATTCACAAAAAACTATCATTCTAGATTACATTAAAATCAATAATTTTGAAACTAAACAAAACAATTGCTATCTACAAAGTGCTGATAAAATTACGGGAGTAAAACAAATAGTTATTTTTGGAAAATTCCTTCTCCAACATTGTTCAAAATATTATTTCCTATCATTTGGCGTTTATTTCAATCCGATAGATGTAATGGTTTGCGACAAATTTACAAAATACTGATAATTTTTCGGTTTTTTTTTATTTTCCAGGAAATGTAGTAATTCTTTTCGGGAATTTTTTTGGCCCGTGCACATTCTTGGGACCTCAATAACATATTTGCAAAAGACCCGAACCCTCTATCTGGTATGGTTCAGGAGGAGTTGCTGTTCAAAGCTCGAAAAGACTGGCCAGACATTTCGAATCTATAAACGCAGGGCCGGTCCTAGATTATGCGGGGCCTAAGGCAGCAAACGATGGGCGAGGCCCCGGGATATAGTTACATGATAAGAGGTAAGACTGTAAGACAAGGATGCCCAAACTCCTGCCCGCGGGCCAAACGCGGCCCGGGTTTAAGTTTTAACATGCCCGCGGCCTCATCTTCAATCATATATTGACTGATGTTATATTTTTGTAACGACATTATAATTATAATAGGATTAGAAATTTTGTGCTGTTTTGAATACGTCAACTATATTGATCAAGTTTGATTGTTTACCAATTTCATGACCCTCAGAGTTAAAGACCAATCAAGTGGAACAAATTTATTTGCTTCTGTTTGTTCTACTGTCAATAACATGAAATTACCATAGAAAAAATCTAAGTAACTGTTACTTATTGTGCCCCTGCCATGACTGGTAATAAGCACAGTGGACTAGCAACAATTGTCTGTAACAAAGTCAGCGAAGAGGATGAAAAAGCTTTTAAACTTCATTGTATAATTCAAAATGATCTTTGTGCCAAACATCTTAGATATCATTAAGACATTGATAAAAGGTATAAACCCTATTCGCCCTAAAGCCCTGTTTCAGCGCCAGTTTCAGCGCCAGTTTCAGCGCCAGTTTCAGCGCCAGTTTCAGCGCCAGTTTCAGCGCCAGTTTCAGCGCCAGTTTCAGCGCCAGTTTCAGCGCCAGTTTCAGCGCCAGTTTCAGCGCCAGTTTCAGCGCCAGTTTCAGCAGTTTATTCTTGACATCCAGTGAGAATACGAAGATGTTGTGTATGACAATGATGTCATTTGGCTCAGTGGTGGGACAGCACTTCAACGATCCTCATACTTAAGAAAGAAATTGGGCAATTCGCGGAAAAAAACCAAACCAATTTCATAACTATCTGATCCTGCTTGGCTGGCAGATTTAGCGTGTTTAGTTGATGTGACAAAATATCAAAACTTTCTTAACAAAAGACTTCAAAAGCACATTGCAGTGGTAAACCAATTATATTCACATATCGATACCTTTGGGAACAAGCTGCAACTTTTTCAAAGTAAACTGTCTCAAATGCAGCTTAATACCACACAGTAACTTCACTAGAGGAAACAATGACAAGTTTTCCAGAAAGAAACTTCAATGAGCAAGGCAGAGTTATGTTGCAGATATAAAAAATATCATCGGCTGATGAATTTAAAAGACGCTTTCACGTCTTTGCAACTCTTGACAAGGAATATTTTTTTCTTCATGAATATCTGTGGCCCTTGATAATGCTCCACACCATCTGCAACTAGAACAAATTGAGTTGCAAGCTGATGCTGAATGTTGCAGCAGACAGTAACATCATCGTCTCATTTTACCGTCAGCTGGATAAAGACAGATTCCAAGGGATTTGAACATTGACTAAGAAAACACTCCCCTGAATCCATAAATGCTTACTACAATGCTATAGGAAATATACTTTTTGAATTAGGATTTAGGTTTATTATAATATTTTATTATATTTTAAAGTTCTTTATCTAATTATTTTATCCTGGAAATTAATTATAAAGTTTTCTTGATATCGTTGTTATAAAAAACAAGTATTACGTAAAAGTATTATAATTGTAAGAAGTAGTAACAAATGTTTAGTCGAAAAGCGCGGGGCCCGAGGGGGTTGTCTCGTTCGCCTTGCCCTAAGGCCGGGGCTGTATAAACGCAGTTCCCAAGGGAAATTGCGTTAAAAATAACATTACGCACCAAACGTAATTGTGGTATTTTTATGAATTTTTATGAGTGCAGATATCGGATTTTTTTTAAATAGCGTAACATTGACTGTCAGCATTACCAACATGTTGTCAAGAGAATGTGCATTTTGATATTACCGTACGGTATTCGAGTAACTTGAAATCATTTATTCCCGATCCTTAAGCAAGAATGGAACTGAAGATATTCCTATTGACAGGAGGAACATTTTAATGCGCAATCATTTTCTGGCTAAGCTAGTTATCTACCCTACAGCTCTTCCCACAAATCACTTACCTCCCCACGGTACGTGCAAGTGAAAAGTAATCTTTGGTATTTAGAGAGTTTTATATTTAAATTCAGATTCGTATATTTAGTTTGATTATTATTATTATTATTACCATTAAATTTTTGGAAAAGGACATTTTTCCCCACTAAGCTGTACTTAATAATTGTTGAATGATCAAAACTTTTAAATAAAAAGAAATGTCTTTAGTGTTTCACTTGCTGTCGTGGAAAAAAGAACGAAATTTCAGCCGGCGATAAAGAAACAATAAAAACCCGTCTCCCATATTGTGTGCGTTCTACGAATTATAATTAGTATATTTTTTAAAAGTCTCATGAATTTTATAAAGGCTTCATGACGGGCATGCGAAGATGGAGAGGTGAACTAGACCCAAGGCTCTCAACATTCCTGGACCAAGTTGTGGAATAGTCCCCATATCTGAACCTGAAGTTGGAGACAATACTACAACTACTACTGTACGAATATTTATATATATATATACTCTAGAGACTATATGATTATAGAGTCTTAATTAACAAGGAAGTAAATTGTACCCTAACTAACGAGATTTAAGTGTTGAAAATATATAAAATATGGATTAGAAATTGAACATTTATTTGGGTCGTTTGGACAGACAAAAATTGACATTAAAATCAAATGGTTTGGATGGTGACAAAAAGAATGATGGTATCATAAGATGATAGGATAGTGAGATAAACAGATAATGACATCATGAGATAATTGGCTCCTGTTACATGGACGAATCAGCGCAGCCGTATTTGAAGGAATTTAAAATCGGAATATGTATCTCTAAAGGGCCTGCGATCTTCTACGCAGCCCCTTCTGAAAGTTCCCAGAGTGGATGGACACAGGAAGAAGTCCTGGAGTGGATGGACACAGGAAGAAGTTCTGGATTGGATGGACACATGAAGAAGTCCCCGAGTGGATGGACAGAGGAAGAAGTCCTGGAGTGGATAGACACAGGAAGAAGTTCCCGGAGTGGATAGACACAGGAGGAAGTCCTGGAGTGGATGGACACGGGAAGAAGTCATGGAGTGGATGGACACGGGAAGAAGTCATGGAGTGGATGGACACAGGAAGAAGTCATGGAGTGGATGGACACGGGAAGAAGTCCTGGAGTGTATGGACACAGGAAGAAGTCCCTTGGCGTGCGCTCATTTGAATCGGTGGCAACAAAATTGTGGAACAGTCTTTCTAAGTTTTAAAAGAGTGGGAAAACAGAGAAAAATTTTAGAAAAAATTGATGACTCATTGATTGAGTTTTTAACTGATTACAACGAGCATGCTAGTCCAGCATGGATAGTGTTAGCACTATAGGAGACAGCTTTCATTCATCCATTCTTAGTAAGGGAAGATTGAGTGGAGATTTTTTTGGCAGAGATACCCATAAAATAAAATATATGCATGAAAATATCTTAGATTATCATATCTTATCTATTATTGACGCCCCTTTTATGTAGAAGATTATCTGCGTCTTACGCTCATCCATGGTTTATGTTTAGTCTTGCATTTTTATTAGAGTTTCAAATGTTGATTGTGTGTTAATTTTCTTGGTTTGATCAGAGAAATCTATGCCCGTATTCCAGACGTGAATGACGAGCATTTGATACCAACCAACCCGCCTCCAAATTTTTGGGATGAAACAATTTGACACAAATGTCAAAGGTCAAAGGTCAGCTACTTCGACAACGTCATCAACCTAAATATATCGTCGGCTTTGGCATCAGATAAAAATACCTGCCAATGAGTCTGAAACACTTCGCTTGATGTGCCTGACGAAGATGAGCTGAATTAATGAGAGCTAGACGTCCCGCGGCGTAGCATACGCCGCAGACTTGCTCATGGAGAGTGCAAAGAAAGTGGAGAAAGAACGGACACAAACTACAGCAGGAAGAAATCAAAACAACGCGAGTGAACGTAGGTTGGGGGTGGGGGGTGGGGAACTGCCGACTCATTGTTTGTTTCGAGACAATCCCACTGTGGTTATCTACCTGCCCACCCCCCTTTACCACATTAGCTTGCCAACCAAAAACTGTGATTTTCCGATCCTAGCGAGGGTCAGCCATGTTGGCAATAAAGGGGTAAAAGAACGGGCACAAACAGGCATTAAAAAAAAATTAAAAATGTTTTCGCTGGGGCTTGAACCCAGGACCTTTCCCGTATAAGGCGGACGTGATAACCAGTGCACAACGAATCTCACGTTATTCAGTGAAGGCACAATGCAAGTGAACGCAAGGACCATTGTTGGTCTCGAAACATTGGTCGACCCCAGCGAGGGTCATTCGTCATGCTCGTTTGCACATACTTGCGTGGTGTCTCGCTTGGTCACACGAAGAGTATTATCTATATAGATTAATGTGTCTTAAGAGGAAATCCGCAAAATACACCCTCAGCGGGTCTAACATCGTGCGTCAGAAGGCCGTCTTTAATTACCAGCGACTCCTTCCAGGTAAGGTGGACGTCACCAGATTCCTGGCACGTGAAGTAACATAACAATGGTTTAAAGGGATATTCAACCCACAAGGAGGGATATTAACCCCCCACCTCATCCCTGCCCCTGTTATGAAGTGGTCGATGTGTAACCTACTTTTCTTTGTGTCTGAGCTCAGAGGTGCGGCAAACCTTATACATTATGAAAATAGCTCCGCTGCTGTAATAATTTATATAGCTACCCCTTGGGTCTAATGGGCGAGGGTTATACATATATCAAAATAACGTGAGAATCCTTAAGAGTGCATCCCGGGTAACCCGATAGTGATGATTATCTCAAGAGAAATGAGGCAGATGCGTTTTTGAATATTAAACCGATTTGAAACCTTAGAACCACAGACAACATGAAGCAGACGGACAGACATGGTATCATTGGCTGTTGCCTTGGGCCTTGTTTGCCCCTTGACGAATGCAACAGTTGTGCGTTATGGTGATGTTCCAATTCGAAAAACAAAGAAAGAAGAATACATTGTTTGATGTAATCGGACACTTGTTCGTCTCATCAAACGACATGCCGTGTATTCCTATTGATTTTGTTGTTGATAGCTAAGATGGGATAGGTTGGACCATGCTAAACCTGTCAGAGTTATAAGAAGGGATCTACGGGTAGACTAAGTGTTGGGGGAAAAGTCCAAAATAAATGTTTGCTAACGCACGATTTCAGACCATCTCAGGAATAAATGTTACTGTTATTTTATAAGACAATACTACATATTTAAATAAATACATTAAACCATTATAATTTTTTCTATTGAGTATGTATAATTTAACAAGCAAAAATTCATCTTTTTTCCATACATGATCCAGCTTCCAAGAGTTTTCCACGCGACCTGTGACTGTTGAGGCTGTGACATCACACCCTTTCCACCGCCCTGCCTTCTACGATGGCTCTGACCACAGTTGACATGGACACACCGCTGGCCAATGGGCAGAGAAAAATCGGATATCATGCTTTCAGCGGGCCTACAGCGTCCGTCCTGTCCGCCCACAACATCAACTACAACGTCCAGGTGTCTGGGAAGCTGTGGTTGCGGAGTACGGAGAAGCAAATACTGTTCAATATCTGGTATGATAAGAATAGAAGGAATGACGTCAGACCACGTGGCTAGATTTGTTCGTTTGAAGAAGCTGGAGGTGGGCAGATAGGAGGAAGGGGAGTTAATTTAAAGTTTTGAATAAAAAATAAATGTGACCATTTTAGCAACACAATATTCTGTCTTAAAATATGAATCTTCTCATAGTTTTCTATTGTTTCTTCTCCATTTCTACAACAGTTATAGTTTCGAAGCATTTAAATTAATTCTTTAATACGAAAATTTTGAAACAGATTTTTAGAAACTTGGATTTCTACTTGTTAACAGTGATTATTACATCTTTTACTTTTTGCTTTTTTTCACAGTGGAATTTTTAAGAAAGGCATGAACGCTGTTTTAGGACCGACTGGCTCAGGAAAGTCTTCGTGCGTTATATTTGAGCTCTGTAGAAGTAACTTAAAAAGCATAAATTTGCTACTTCAACTTAAAAAAAATATATTAAGCCACGACCAATGCGGTATATTTAAATATTTAAAAGAGATATTGAAAATTTTATTTAAAGTAATATACTTTAATTATTCGTTTAAGGTATTGAGCAAGATAAAAAGTAGTTGTAAAAATAAATTCAAACCATATAATAAAAAAAATAAATAATATTAGTTGTTTTTTTTTAAATTAAAAAAACAATTGTGGTTATTAAAATCTATTTAGTAAATCATTTACATTTTAGATTTCTCGACATATTAGCTGGCAGAAAGGATCCACGTGGTATATCTGGCCAACTTCTTTTGGATGGCAAACCTTTGCCTAAAAACTTCAAGTGCATGGTGGGATATGTTGTACAGGTAAAAAGAGACAGTTGACTTCAAATCTATTTCTTTCTTTATGTTATATATAAGTTATATATTATGTTTTATTACAATGAGTTATTTTTAATTACGCTATCCAGCAGCGAAGCGTGGGTATGTGCATAAGTCAAAGCATCTTTTAAGTATTCAATTAGTTTCTCTGTGAATAGTCTCTGCGAACCATATTAACGTTATCAGTTAACATTTATATATTATTTTGGCCATCATTGACTTCATAAAATGCCATGTTTCCAGATAGTAAATGTTTTCAAATCTCAAAAAATAATTAAAAATTAAGATATAGAAATATTTCATTGTGACAAGCACATTTCTGTTCGTGCGTTTAGGTTTTCGTCTGCCAGTGAAAGTTTTTCTATTGCTTTCACAATAACATCAAAATTGCTTCATCGTATATTCATTATTTTGTATTCTGAAGTCTGTTTAATGCCTTGCCTGTAGCAACAATTATATTTTTTCAATGATGTGTGAATATAGACAAGAATGCGAAATCATGTTTAATGAACAGTACTTATTTGACATCTCTATTTAAGTGTAAGGTCCGTGTCTAATTTGGACAAGTTAATGTTAACGTGTTGGACACTGTCAATCTTGTTCAACTTATAGCAATCGCAAAATTTCTTCTGTAACTACGGGCAATTTATTTATAACAATTATTAGTCAGAGTACCTAATAGCTTCCACTTGAGGTGCCTGCGTCGCATCCTTGGCATTAAATGGCAGGACAATAGTGAGGTCCTGATGCGTGCCAATATCCAAAGCATGTTCTCAATCCTTAGTGAAAAACGCCTAAGATGGCTAGGACATGTAAAAAGAATGAGCCCGGGTCATATCCCCAAGTACCTCCTATATGAAGAACTGGCATCGGGAAAGAGGAAGACAGGTCGCCCACGTCTCCGATTTAAAGATATCTGCCAGAGAGACATGAAAGCAGCCATAATAAGCACAAGTGACTGGGAATGCAAAGCAGAAAACAGGTCTACGTGGCTCACAGTTGTCAAAGAGGGCGTCATAGTAGCGGAGGAACGAAGGGTGGAGGAGGCTACAGACAGAAGAGCTAGGAGAAAGGCCAAAACATTGGGAAGCACGGAAATCGTGTGCAAAAGCTGCGGTAAAGACTGTCACTCAAAGATAAAACTGCTCAGCCACACGAGGAAATGCAACCCAACCCAACGGTGATGCACCGTCGTCTCACGAGACATGCAACCCAACCCAACGGTGATGCACCGTCGTCTCGCGAGACATGCAACCCAACCCAACGGTGATGCACCGTCGTCTCGCGAGACATGCAACCCAACCCAACGGTGATGCACCGTCGTCTCGCGAGACATGCAACCCAACCCAACGGTGACATATTTTACTATAGTTCTTTCATTTCTTTTATACTTTTTTTACCTTGGTTTTTTTATTTAACATTTTGCAGTTTTTCATTTTTAGAAGCTAGTTAACAATGACGAATTTGTCGCCCCCAACAAAGTGACGCCGAACGCATTCGATTGGCTAATGTTTGAAATTGATAGGGTACAGTAATGTTTGCTTTTACAACAAGGGAAGCAGTCAAATTTGAAAAGTCAATTAAAGTTACCTGCACACCAGTGTCACATTCTCATACTACTTAAATTAAGCCTCTTGGTTTTTCTGTTCAGTAGCATGAGTATCAGAAGAATTTATATCAAATATTTAGTTTAAAGTTTTGGCTTTTTTATAATTTTTTTATTTGACTTTTATTTTATTTTATAAAAACAAAAACATTTCTTTAAACACATTTCTTTGAAGCTATTTAACGACGAAAAATTTGCGCCCCTAAGAAAGTGCCGCCCATTCCATTTGCCTCCTCTCGCTACGCAACTGACGCTATTTTGTGTGTTTGTAGATTTGGCATGGAAGAGATTATGTGTGTACTCTCTAAAGGAGAATCCTTTTAAAAGCGTAATCGAATGCGCTTCAAATTTCGCACGTAATCTCCAACATTCCCGATAAATCGAGAATGTTCATTATCTAGTATATTCTATAAAAAATTCTAAATAAGAGTTCAGCACCAGTGTTAAAAACTCTCTCGTATCTATATATCAACATACATAATTTGCAATGTATGTCACGTCCCGTCTGTCCTGTCCGTGACGCTACTAATTTTAGAAAGCAGCGCACCAAATTACTGCACAGAAAAAAAAACTCGTTTCGACAGTTCTGCTTAAAATTGTTCAATATGATAATAAATGAATAAAATAAAAATAAAGAAAATAAATGAAAGTTCTGTATTACATTATTTTTCATTCTGATGTGTATTTTTTCAAAATAAATAGATATCAGCTGAAATGTATTTATTTTGAAAACTTCCGTCATTTTTGACGGGAAATACACTAGCAAACAATATAATTTGCAATTTCACGCAGTGTCTGTCCGTGACGCTACTAATTTAAAAAAAAGCAGCGCACCAAATTACTGCACCAATGCATCAAAAGGTGTGCAAATTAAAGATGCGCTGTAAAAAAATATTATATGGCGTCATTATTTTAGCTCATATTTTAATTTTGGAAAGGGAACAATGTAAAAAGAGGATTTGATGATGGTTAATTATAAAATAAAAAAAAATTTAAAAAAACCTATTATAAAATACTTTGTGTACATTTCAGAAAGTTTAATATTTCGTATTTATCAAACAAGGACAAGTTAGTTGGGGTTTTGAAAAAGGTCGGCTCTGTAGGCGCCCTAAAAAAGTGCAATTTTTTCAAAATAAATAGATTTCAGCTGAAAACTTCCGTAATTTGTGACGGGTGATACGCTAGTAAAACTATATAATTTGCAATTGTCACGCAAGTCAGTCAGTCTGTCCTGACGCTACTAATTTTAGAAAGCAGGGAAAACAAAATTACTGCACCAAAGCATCAAAAGGTGTGCAAATTAAATATGCGCTGCGAAAAAATATTATATGAAGTCATTGTTTTCGCTCATATTTTAATTTTGGAAAAGGGATCAATGTAAAAAGAGGACTTGATGATGGTTAATTATAAAATAAAAAAACAAAGGGAGCGCCGTAGTCGCCCTGCAACCCCTATTATAAAATACTTTGTGTACATTTCAGAAAGTTTAATATTTCGTATTTATCAAACAAGGACAAGTTAGTTCGGCTTTTGAAAAAGGTCGGCGCCGTAGGCACCCTAAAAAAAGTGCATTTTTTATAAAATAATTAGATTTCAGCTGAAAACTTCCGTCATTTTTGACGGGTGTACGCTAGTATATATATAATTCGCCGGAAACTAGAGCAAGCAAGACGACACAGTCTACATATAGGCAGTAGTGTGCACACTTGCACTTCGCCGCACTGTGCGCACCTCACTGAGACGCACTATATAGAAGGAAAGGAAGTAATGCTTCAAAACAACTACCATAATGTGCAATACGGGAAGTTTTTGCCCGTTCTTTCCCCCTTTTTTGCACTATCTATGAGCAAATTCTGCGGCTTATGCAACACCACGGGTCGGATCTAGTTGTATTATTAATGGTTGAGGAGTTTGACGTATTTTATACTTCGCGTTTACTACTTGGGTAAAAGCAAAGAGAGCGGTGCCCCCTTTTGTATGGTACTTTCGCCGCCATCTTTGTTGTCAACACGTGACAAAGATGGCGGCAAAAGTAGTGCATAAAAATGAAATTAAAATGGGGTTATGTTAGGGGGGAAAATGTGAAGAAAAAAAATGTAAAAAATTAAAGATAAATATAAAAACTGAATGAAAGTCCAACGATAAAGAAAATTAACATTGTTACTCACAGTATATACTCGCTCAGCGCGGAAATGTTGAGGATAACTATCGGGCGGTAAATTCGGCATTCGTCACCAAGAATTTTGCACAAAAATTAATCAAATCAAACTTACCGCGTCTGTGCAACTCGGAGATGTAAAGGCCGGATGTGATATTGCGTCATCTCATAAACCATGACAACGTTATTAAAAATAGTGCAAACTTTCTATTTTAATTAATAATTATGCAACTAAACCTATCCCTAACCTTAAAACTTAATCCTATCACTAAACCTATCACTAAACATATCCCTAAACCTATTCCATAAACCTAAACCTATACTAACCCAATCCCTAAGTCTAACCTAAACCTATCCCTAAACCTATCCCTAAACCTAACCCTAACCCTAAACCTATCCCTAAACCTATCCCTAAACCTATCCCTAAACCTATCCCTAAACCTATCCCTAAACCTATCCCTAAACCTATCCCTAAACCTATCCCTAAACCTAACCCTAAACCTATCCCTGAACCTATCCCTAAACCTAACCATAAACCTATCCCTAAACCTATCCCTAAACCTAACCCTAAACCTATCCCTAAACCTATCCCTAAACTTATCCCTAAACCTAACCCTTAACCTATCCCTAAACCTATCCCTCAACCTAACCCTAAACCTATACCCTAAACCTATCCCTCAACCTAACCCTCAACCTAACCCTAAACCTAACCCTAAACCTAACCCTAAACCTAACCCTAAACCTATCCCTAAACCTATCCCTAAACCTAACCCTAAACTTACCCTAAACCTACCCCTAAACATATCCCTCAACCTAAACCTATCATAAACCTATCCCTAAACCTACTCCTAAACCTATCCCTAAAACTAAACCCCAACCTAACCCTAAACCTATCCCTCAACCTAACCCTAAACCTAACCCTAAACCTAACCCTAAACCTAACCCTAAACCTAACCCTAAACCTAACCCTAAACCTAACCCTAAACCTAACCCTAACCCTAAACCTAACCCTAAACCTAACCCTAAACCTATCCCTAAACCTATCCATAACCCTAAACCTATCCCTAAACCTACCCCTAAACCTATCCCTAAACCTATCCCTAAAACTAGCCCTCAACCTAACCCTAAACCTAACCCTTAACCTATCCCTAAACCTAAACATATCCCTAAACCTAAACGTATCCCTAAACCTATCCCTCAACCTAACCCTCAACCTTACCCTAAACCTACCCTAAACCTATTCCTAAACCTATACCTAACCCTAACCCTAAACTTAACCCTAAACCTAAACATATCCCTAAACCTACCCCTAAACCTATCCCTAAAACTAGCCCTCAACCTAACCCTAAGCCTAACCCTTAACCTATCCCTAAACCTATCACTAAACCTAAACCTATACCTAAACCTATCCCTAAACCTATCCCTCAACCTAACCCTAAACCTATCCCTAAACATAAACCTATCCCTAAACCTATCCCTCAACCTAACCCTAAACCTATCCCTAAACCTATCCCTAAACCTATCCCTAAACCTATCCCTAAACCTATCCCTAAACCTAACCCTAAACCTATCCCTAAACCTATCCCTAAACCTTACCATAACACCTTACACGTAAACCTATAGCCAAACCTAAAGACACATTAATAAAATGTATCGATAAAAATAATTACACTTATTTCCTCTATATCAATTATTGTCGGAAGAATACAATGTTCTCTTCCCTTCCTCAATATAAATTACTAGATTGTTCCGGGGCGCCGTGGCGCCTTCGGCGCCCACTTCTTTTAGGGCGCCTAAGGCGCCCACCTTATTCATAAGCAAAAATTAAACTTGCTGAAATGTTCACAAAGTATTTTTATAGGGGCCATCCATAAAGTACGCCACTTTTTTTGTCAAAACCCCAAGTATCTTATCCTTGTTTGATAAATACGAAATATTAAACTTCCTGAAATGTACACAAAGTATTTTATAATTATAAATCATCAAATCCTATTTTTACATCGTTCCCTTTTTCCAAAATTAAGATATAAGCTAAAGCAATGACGTCATATAATATATTTTTTACAGCGCGTCTTTAATTTGTAATTAATTTGCACACCTTTTGATGCACACCTTGTGTTAAATATAAGATCAACCAATGACGTCATATTAAATATTTTTACAGCGCTAATCACCACACGATTTTTTAAAACTGCTATAGACTGTTGTACATCATCAGCGTTCCACATCCAATGAGTGAGCCACTTGGGCTTTTATATTATTTATAGTCGCATGAATACATAATTCCATTCCCGGAAGTACGCAACGCTCTGCCATATCAACAATGTAAATAGATGAGAGCACCGTAATCTTTGCTTTAGCCACTACTTGCTGACATATAGATTTGCTTGTTACACATTTGTATTTTCAAGTTCACTCATTTTATGCTGCTAAACTTCAACCTGTGGCTTGATTTGAATTTGTTTGAAGTGAACCTCAACAATAGTCATAAAAAAAATGTTCGCCTACTTAACTATACTGTAATTCAAATTGTTCGTGTGTTTTATAAAGGACGATGTTGTGATGGGAACTCTGACTATCAGAGAGAACTTGGCCTTCTCTGCCGCCCTAAGGCTGCCCACATCGGTCAAGGCCAGTGAGAGAAACGAGAGGGTCAACCAGGTGATCAAAGAACTCGACCTGGAGCGGTGTGCTGACACCAAGGTAAAAAGTTACTGCAGTAACTTGGCAAAGAGAGACGTGCACACAGATATCTTGAACTTGAACTATCCCTTAACCCGTCGTTGGGTCGGTGGGACACCATCGTGAACTGCACACTATCTCACGCCATTTGTCCCGGTCCTGTGCTGCCTTTTGAGAGTCGCTGAATGACAGGCCGGTTCACTTTTTGATATCGTCTTCCCATCTCTTCCTTTGTCTGCCTCTTTTCCTTCCTCCCTGGTCTGTGCCTTGCATTATAGTATATAAACCCCCCCCCCAAAAAAAAAGCAAAAAAAAAGCAAAAAAAAAGCAAAAAAAAATTAAAAAAAAATAAACAACACAACCCCACCTCATTTATATAAGTTAGGAGTTTGTTTGTTTTAAGCCCAATAGTGGCTTTAATAATATGGTTTAAGACAATCTAAAAAATCACTAAATAATGGAGAATTAGTTTTGAAAAAAATAATAATTTTGGGCCACTTATTCCTTGTGTCTGGACATTTCTAAAATGCCACAAATCTTTCATACTGAGAATCGTACTCTCAAATTCAGGTTGGAAGCGAGTTCATCAGAGGAGTGTCAGGGGGAGAGAGGAAGAGATGCAATATAGGCATGGAGCTCATAATCTCCCCTGCTGTGCTAATTTTAGACGAGCCCAGTACAGGACTTGACGCCAACACAGCCAACACGGTCCTCAAGTTTCTGAAAAGGTTTGAATCGTTGTCAGATTTGTGGTCCCTGAAAGAAAGGCAATGTGGCCGCCCATAAAGTACGCCACGCTCCAGAGGGGGGAGGGGGTGTAAGAAAGTGTGACAGTTTGTGACAGGATGGAGGAGGGGTCCGGCCATGTGTGACGTCACGGTATTTTCTATTAAATTTTAATTATTTTGTTAATAAAAATGAACAAATTTGTTCGAAAGTGTGACGTACTTTAGGGGGGGGGTTTCTGAGATTTGTGACAGTTTGTGGTAGGGGGAGGGGGGAGTTATAACTGGTAAAAAATAGCGTGACGTACTTTATGGACGGCCCCAATATGCTCCGTATGTGCGTAGCGTTGGAAAGGACAATTGTTACAAAGTTGATAATTAAAAATAAAACCTTTTTAATAATTGATTTACATTTATCTAAATAAGGGCTGCGGAAATTAACGATTAATTTGTGAAATTTTGATACGATGCATTGTTAGGTGACACGGGTCCGTGTGCCAAATTTCAGCTCGATGGCTTTACGGGAAGTGGGTCATTTTTTACTTTGGTTTTTCCGCCCGCCCATGAGACGGCGGTGAAGTTAATATAAGGGATTAAAAAAAAACACGTAAAAACAAAGTTTTTGACTATAAATCCCTTATATATGAGACATAACTAAAAGTATTGATTATGTTCAAACGCGACAAATATTTACAGACTGAATCTGTCTTAACTCCCCTTTGCTTTTAAACCCGTTAGGGGAAAGGTCTTGTCACCGATCGCTGGACCGAGCTCAGCGTGACACGTAAAATGTAAACAAAAGCACGCCAGTACACCTGGTTAAAACACGAGATGTGTTCACCGGTGGCTGGCGTGAAGTCAAGTGACCCGTAAAATGTAAACAAAGCGACTGCTACATATAGTTTATACAGATAAACTAAAAGTGCATTAACTTCTCTACGGTACGTTCCATCGATCTGAAATTTTGATACGATGCATTGTTAGGTGAGATGGGTCCGTGTGCCAAATCTCAGCTCGATCGCATCACGGGAAGTGTGTCATTTTTTACTTTTGTTTTTCCGCCCGACGTACGAAGAGAGACAGAGATGACGACAAGATTTTGAAGTTAATATAAGGGATTTAAAAACCTCGTCATAAAAAATTATGTCTCTGTATTCTTTTTAATAACATTTTTAGTATATTTTTATATGCAATTAATATGTACATCAAAAGAGTGTGAATAAACATTTTAAAAAAATAATAATAATCCAACATTTGTCTGAGAGGCAGATGCAGCCATCAATAGAGCCACATCTGGCTCGCTAGCCATGGTTTCCCGACCCCTGCACTACAGTATCGGAAGCTGTCTCAGCTGAAATCTAAAGCTATGTGAACGATTGTTCAGCTCTGTTGGTTAATTTGTAAATAACGCCCGCTCATCACTTGAATCAAATAATGTCAATACACTTGTCTGTTTGAGTTGTTGGTTAAAAGTTGTCATATAAAGAAGACATTCCTGTGTTATTTCGATTTTCGACAAGTATTTTAATAATAACATTTATTTTGACACCATAAATTTCATATTTTGGCTTTAATCGAAATTAACGATCGATCAATCATTAATTTTTCAAATACTAAAGATTACATTTTAAATTAATCGATAACAGGTATAATCTAAATATCAAATTATGTGTTCAGCAAGTCAATCAGTCAATGTAAAGTTATTACAGCATTAGTTTACTTTATTTGTTTTTATTTATTTTTGTTTGTTGAGGAAGGCTTTTCGCCGAAACGTTTTTTATTTTGTACCATCCTGTCAGGCCTACGTACACTCTGTTAAAATAAAATATTTTTTGTTTTCTAAAAGCTTATTACAGTCTCAACCATACTCTGTCCTTTTAACAAAATGTGTGCTTTTATGAAATACTTCAGAAAATTAATAACATTTTAATTGTACATTAAGTTGAAATCCTTTGGTTATAACGCAACGTGATCAACTACAAGTGTGTTTGTTATAACAGAAAGTGATAACTACAGGTGTTTTTGTTATAACAGAAAGTGATAACTACAGGTGTGTTTGTCTTCAGACTGTCCCGAGGAAGGACCATCATTTTCTCCATTCACCAGCCTCGCTATTCCATCTATCGACTGTTTGACCGCTTGATGCTCTTATCTCAAGGTCACATCGTTTATCATGGACCATCGGAGGAGGCGCTGGAGTTCTTCTCTTCACAAGGTGAACAATATGGTTATAACATTAAATACATTGTTAGCAATGTTAGTGAGAACGAGTCAATTGTCAAAAGACACCCCCCATACACACACACACACACTCGATTCAGAACAGTAATCTCGTGATACTATACCTTGACATTGCCTTAACGTCTTAAAAAAAAATAATTTATATTTATTTTCCTGGTGGGTTATCTTTTAAGAACCGACTGATTTGTCAAGTTGCTCTTCTCATTCATATGCATATACATTTTTCTATGTTATTTTTAGAGTCGCTTAAAAGTTACTCGTAACCAAATTCTTTCATGTTCTTTCCCCAACTCCGACCTTGTGAAAACAGAGTTTGTCAGCTCTCAGACCGGAAAACGTCAAATCTCATTACGTAATGTAAAATTTCCAGAGAAGTTTTCAGTAAAAAAATGTTTTTCCATTATACATTTAAAAGAAAAAAAACGTTTGAATTTTTTTTCGGTATAGTTCAGCTGTAAAGAATACTTTATCTTCGTCATTTCCATTAAGCTGACTCAAATTAATTTAGAATTAACAAAAATCTGTTGAAATAAATCCGGATAATTTATTAATAGGTCAAAATTAGAATACCCTGTACATTTATATTAATAGACTTTCACCATGATATGACAAGTCCTATTGCTTGCTCTCTATTTGGAGAGTAAAACGACCCCCACCCCCACCCCAAAATGGGGTGACATACCTTTTTTCATTAGGTAAACTTTTTTTTTCAGAGTATAAGCTGAATAATATCCTGTCCAATTTCTGTGTACAAGCAGAATGCCCGTAGTCAAAGTTCTGTGTACAAACAGAACTAGTAGTCCAAGTTCTGTGTACAAGCAGAATGCCCGCAGTCAAAGTTCTGTGTACAAACAGAATGCTCGTAGTCCAAGTTCTGTGTACAAACAGAATGCTCGTAGTCCAAGTTCTGTGTTCAAACATAATGCTCGTATTCAAAGTTCTGTGTACAAGCAGAATGCTCGTAGTCCAAGTTCTGTGTACAAGCAGAATCCCCGTAGTCCAAGTTCTGTGTACAAGCAGAATGCCCGTAGTCCAAGTTCTGTGTACAAACAGAATGCTCGTAGTCCAAGTTCTGTGTACAAACAGAATGCTCGTAGTCCAAGTTCTGTGTTCAAACATAATGCTCGTATTCAAAGTTCTGTGTACAAGCAGAATGCTCGTAGTCCAAGTTCTGTGTACAAGCAGAATCCCCGTAGTCCAAGTTCTGTGTACAAGCAGAATCCCCGTAGTCCAAGTTCTGTGTGCAAACAGAATGCTCGTAGTCCAAATTATGTGTACAAGCAGAAAATCCGTAGTAAAAACTAGCCTATGTTTAGGCAGTTCGGCAACTGTGAAGGGCTTTGTTAAAACCTTGGACCATTTCATCATCATTGGTCCAGCACTTACCCACTCTCCATGAGACGCTTTGATAATCCGGCTTTTTCCCATCTCCCTTTCCCGTTTATTCCCTTTGGTATAATTTTTTAGCGCTCTTCATCGATGCAAAGCGCTGTTGAAAGCTATGTATTGTTGGATGAATAATTCCCATAAGTTTTTAAAGGGATACTCCCCCTCCTACACTCTAAACCTCTAGGCTACGTCTGTCAAGAACACAACAACCCGTCTGATTTCTTTTTGGACGCCATAAACGGAGACCCGACGACATTTGCCCCCAGTAGGATGAGTCTTGACGAACAAGTTGAATCAGGTCTTGAAGGTAACTCAAGTACTTTTCTATCTCCAAAGGAAATATTATTTGAAATACGTTCAAAACATTGTTGAACAATGATTTATGCTCGATTGTCGCATCACAAAAACGTATTGAACGAAGATTGCGCACTAGAAATAAATGAGACTTTTTCAAGCTTAAGAAAAAAAATGAAAGGTAAATTTTTTTCTCTTAAAAGATTCTCAAAGTCAGCACGGAAAGTTGGTGGCAGGATTTGAAAATTCGGTTTGGAACAAAAGGTAATTTTAATTTAGGTTATTTTTCCTCGTATTTATTATAACTGACATACTGCATTTATCGTTTAAAGCATACAGTCTAGATTCTAGATAATGTTTTATTTGAGGATATAAAAGATTTTTCTATTTTTTAAAAAATATTTAAATTTCATATAAAGTAGTGTAGCTGTGGTTAGGTCAACCTGTGTTAGAACAGATATTTTAAGGCACCAATTCTATATAAGAAAAATTCTCTTTAACTTGCCCCCAATTAACCCCTTTGTAAATAGGAAAAAAAAACCGCTCGTGGTGGAACACTTTCTACTCTCCATGCTCATCTAATTTTGCTAGCGTCAACAAGCAATATTGATATTACATATGAAAAATAAAGAATAAAATACAATAAATATAAAACATAACAAATATTGATTCTGCGACATAAATATGTCACTTTATGACATTTAAACAATTTAAATGTTCGTTTTTTGAGATTTACTCATATATTGTTTATGAAAAAGTTTGTATGAATTTTATGAATTTACTTCGAACTGCAAGCCATAGATCGTTATGTGATAATTTTTACTTTTGCCTTCAACTTAACATTTGTCTTTTTTTAAATTTTCGCTTGTGTTTGTGTGCTCAGACTTGAAGAAGAAGCAGGATGTATTATGAAGAACTTTGAGGCTGACCGAGACCACATGGGTGATCAACATAAATCTCTTTATTATGCTACGCCATTTGGACATCAAGTAAGACAATGGTTTCAGTTATTTTGTCTGTGATGTAGATAACATGCCACACTATGGCTAAAAGTGGGATGGAACTAATCGGCATCCTTCCGTCTCGCGAGACGATGGTGCATCACTGTTGAGTTGGGTTGCATTTCCTCGAGTGGCTGTGCAGTCCTATCCTTGAGTGACAGTATTTACCACAGCTTTTACATTAGAATTATGTGCTACCAAATGTTTTGGCCTTTCTCCTAGCTCTTCTTTCTGTAGCCTCCTCCATCCTACGCTCCTCGGCTACTATGACGAACTCTTTGAAAACTGTGCGCCATGTAGATCGGTCTTCTGCCTTACACTCCCAGTCGCTTGCGCGTATTCTGGCTGCTTTCATGTCCCTTTGGCAGACATCTTTAATTCGCAGACATGGGCGACCTGTCTTCCTCTTTCCCGATGCCAGTTCTCCATATAGCAGATCCTTGGGGATTCGGCCAGGGCTCATTCATTTAACATGTCCTAGCCATCTCAGGCGTCTTTCACTAAGGATTGAGAACATGATTTGGGTATTGGGACGCAGTAGGACCTCATTTTTAGGCACCTTGTCTTGCCATTAAATGCCTAGGATGCGTCGCAGGCATCTCAATGGGAAGCTATTAAGCTTGCGCTCTTGGGATGTATAAGTTGTCCATGTCTCGCTCCCGTATAGCAGTGTACTAATGACGCAGGCTCTATAGACACACAGTTTGGTTTTCTCTGATAACTTGGTGTTTTGCCAGACCCGTTTGCTTAATTTAGCTATTGGGGCAGCTGCCTTGCCAATTCTATTGTTTACTTCCTCTTCAATGGACAATGTATTGGAGACCTTGGACCCCAAGTAGGTGAAGCTGTCCACAACCTCCAAGTTTTCATTTTCGATATTGATGGTAGGAGGAGGTTGTGTGTCTTGGGCTATGATGTTTGTCTTTTTCAAGCTGATTTGCAGACCAAATTCTTTGCAGGCATTGGAGAAGCTTGACATGAGTTGTTGCAAACCAGTTTCTGTGTGTGCTGTTAATGCCGCATCATTCGCAAAGAGTAGCTCACGAATTAGGATATCTGTCGTTTTGGTCTTGGCTCGGAGGCGGGCAGTGTTGAAAAGTCCTCCATCAGCTCTGGTGTGTAACCAGATTCCATCACTGCTATTCTTGAATGCGTATCGAAGTTGACAGAGAAAAATATTGCGAACAGTGTTGGTGCAAGTACACAACATTGTTTAACTCAGCTGCTGACAGGAAAGGCTTCTGACGTAGCTCCATCGAACTGCACTGTGCCCTGCATATTATCATGGAACTGTCTGATGATGGTGAGTAGGTGTGGGGGACAGCCGATTTTTACCAGGATTTGGAATAGCCCGTTGCGACTGACGAAATCAAAGGCTTTCGTAAGGTCCACACAATGCAATGTATAGTGGCATCTGTTGCTCTCACATTTTTCCTGGAGCTGCCGTATGGAGAGCACCATGTCTATGGTAGACCGACCAGCCCGGAAACCGCACTGACATTCTGGATAGACACGGGATGCTAGACTCTGTAAACGTGTTAGTATGAAACGGGCGAAGGCCTTTCCTACAATACTAAGGAGTGAGATGCCGCGATAGTTATTGCAGTCACTTCTATCACCCTTGTATAGCGTCACTATATTTGCATCATTTAGGTCTTGGGGGATATAGCCCTGTTCCCAGCAGAGGGACAGAAGCTTGTGCAATGGCTGTAGTAAAACTGTCTTGCCACTCTTTAGAGCTTCTGGTGGTATACCATCATTCCCAGGGGCTTTTCCACAAGCTAGGCTGTCAATTGCTTTGCTCAGCTCTTCCTGTGTGGGAATGACATCAAGTTCTTCCATGAGTGGCATATCGGGGATGTCATCTAGAGCGGTGCTGGAGACTGTGGTAACTGTTGAGTACAGTTCCAAATAATGCTCAACCCACCGTTTTAGCTGTCCTGCCTGGTCTTGGATAATTTCTCCACTTTTGGACTTTAGGGGGGCAACTTTGAACGTCAAAGGGCCAGTTGCTCTTTTGATATTTTCGTACATGGCGTTGGGATTGCCCATGTCTGCAGCTGATTGTATCCTGGAGCAGAGGTTAAGCCAGTAGGTATTGGCACATTGACGGGCAACTTTTTGGGCATGCGACTTTGCTGATTTTAAGGCATGCAGCCTGTCGGGTGAGGGCTTTTCCTTGTAGGCCATAAGAGCTTTCCCTTTGGCTTCATTGACGGGTTTCATCTCGTCCCAATATTCATCAAACCAGTCCGTATTTTTGTGAGATTTCTTGCCAAAGGCATCTATTGCTGATGTATAGATTGTGTCTCTGAGATGCGTCCATTTGGAGTCAATGGTGACCCTTGGGGACGTCTTTGAGAGAACTTCCTTCACTTTGTCAGTGAACAGCTGCGTTTTCACAGGGTCTTTCATGCAGAAGGTGTTGATGCGTGGGCATCCCTTTTTCTTGGTGTGGTAAGAGTTTTTACTCATAATTCGTATCTTGCTGGCCACAAAGGAGTGATCCGTGTCGCAGTCGGCGCTGTGATAGCTGCGGGTGAGTAGGACGCTAGCCAGTTGTGCACGCCTGGTGATGATGATGTCCAGCTGGTGCCATTTGCGCGATCGAGGGTGTCTTTACGATACTTGGTGTATATCCTTGCATTTGAAGAAAGTGTTGGTCACACACAAGACTAAGTGGGGTGGGACTGCCATTGAGAATTCAATCACCGCTCCCCACTGGCTGTTACTAAGTAATAAAATAAAAATACCACTTAAAAACAAACTGGCCACTTAAGGTGAACATTTTTATGTCCAATATCGGCATTTAAAAAAAAATTATTATTTTTTTTAAAAAAATATGTTTTTTATAAAGACTATAGAAGACTTCAACCGTTTTAGGTTTATAATGTTTTTCCTTTAAGAAATATTGAGAATTAGGAAAAGGCTATAATGACATTCAGATAAAATTCGTGTCATTGTTATTATTTTAAATTCTAATTTATTTGGATAATTAACACTATATTCTCATTTCTATCTTGTATTACTTTTTTTTCGTGTCCCATAACCTCGTGGTCGTATGGGGTTCTAATGCTTCCATTGGAGCTTTCTCGGGGCATGGTAGACCTTGGCGGCGCCCATCTCCTCTCCAGGTCAGCGGAGCACTTTTTTTATTGAGTTCGCCATCAAACCGCCTTTAGGAAAAGGTTATATATCTTAAATTATGACAGGTTAAAATGAGCCTTCAGGAAAACTGTGTTTATACATTTATGTTGCAGGTGCTGGTTAAAATGAACATTCATGAAATCTGTGTTTATACATTCATGTTGCAGGTGCTCTTTAAAATGAACCTTCATGAACTCTGTGTTTATACATTCATGTTGCAGGTGCTGGTTAAAATGAACCTTCATGAACTCTGTGTTTATACATTCATGTTGCAGGTGCTGGTTAAAACAAACCTTCATGAACTCTGTGTTTATACATTCATGTTGCAGGTGCTGGTTTTGGCAAAAAGATCTACGATCAACATGTTCAGGAACCCGGAGATAAGTGTCCTCACAGTAAGTGTTGGCCTTAGGATTCATCTAATGCAGTGGTTCTTAACCTGGGTTCGATCGAAGACCAGGGGTTCGGTGAGTCAGTCTCAGGGGTTCGGTGAGTCAGTCTCAGGGGTTCGGTAAGTCAGTCTCAGGGGTTCAGTGAGTCAGTCTCAGGGGTTCGGTGAGTCAGTCTCAGGGGTTCGGTGAGTCAGTCTCAGGGGTTCGGTGAGTCAGTCTCAGGGGTTCGGTGAGTCAGTCTCAGGGGTTCGGTGAGTCAGTCTCAGGGGTTCGGTGAGTCAGTCTCAGGGGTTTGGTGAGTCATTCTCAGGGGTTTGGTGAGTCAGTCTCAGGGGTTTGGTGAGTCAGTCTCAGGGGTTCGGTGAGTCAGTCTCAGTGGTTCGGTGAGTCAGTCTCAGGGGTTTGGTGAGTCAGTCTCAGGGGTTCGGTGAGTCAGCCTCAGGGGTTTGGTGAGTCAGTCTCAGGGGTTTGGTGAGTCAGTCTCAGAGGTTTGGTGAGTCAGTCTCAGTGGTTCGGTGAGTCAGTCTCAGGGGTTTGGTGAGTCAGTCTCAGGGGTTTGGTGAGTGAGTCTCAGGGGTTTTGTGAGTCAGTCTCAGGGGTTTGGTGAGTCAGTCTCAGGGGTTTGGTGAGTCGTTCTCAGGGGTTTGGTGAGTCAGTCTCAGGGGTTTGGTGAGTCAGTCTCAGGGGTTCGGTGAGTCAGTCTCAGGGGTTTGGTGAGTCAGTCTCAGGGGTTTGGTGAGTCAGTCTCAGGGTTTGGTGAGTCAGTCTCAGGGGGTTCGGTGAGTCAGTCTCAGGGGTTTGGTGAGTCAGTCTCAGGGGTTCGATGAGTCAGTCTCAGGGTTTCGGTGAGTCAGTCTCAGGGGTTTGGTGAGTCAGTCTTAAGGGTTCGATGAGTCAGTCTAAGGGGTTTGGTGAGTCAGTCTCAGGAGTTTGTTGAGTCAGTCTATGGGGTTTGGTGAGTCAGTCTCAGGGGTTTGGTGAGTCAGTGTCAGGGTTTCGGTTAGTCAGTTTCAGGGGTTTGGTTTGTCAGTCTCAGGGGTTCGGTGAGTCAGTCTCAGGGGTTTGGTGAGTCAGTCTCAGGGGTTCGGTGAGTCAGTCTAAGGGGTTTGGTGAGTCAGTCTCAGGGTTTCGATGAGTCAGTCTCAGGGGTTTGGTGAGTCAGTCTCAGGGGTTCAGTGAGTCAGTCTAAGGGGTTTGTTGAGTCAGTCTCAGGGGTTTGGTGAGCCAGTCTCAGGAGTTTGTTGAGTCAGTCTCAGGAGTTTGTTGAGTCAGTCTCAGGGGTTTGGTGAGTCAGTCTCAGGGGTTTGGTGAGTCAGTCTCAGGGGTGTGTTGAGTCAGTCTCAGGGGTTTGGTGAGTCAGTCTCAGGGGTTTGTTGATTCAGTCTCAGGAGTTTGTTGAGTCAGTCTCAGGGGTTTGTTGAGTCAGTCTCAGGGGTTTGGTGAGTCAGTCTCAGGGGTTTGTTGAGTCAGTCTCAGGAGTTTGGTGAGTCAGTCTCAGGGTTTGGTGAGTCAGTCTCAGGAATTTGTTGAGTCAGTCTCAGGGGTTTGGTGAGTCAGTCTCAGGGGTTTGGTGAGTCAGTCTTAGGGGTTTGGTGAGTCAGTCTCAGGGCTTTGGTGAGTCAGTCTTAGGGGTTTGGTGAGTCAGTCTCAGGGGTTTGGTGAGTCAGTCTCAGGGGTTTGGTGAGTCAGTCTCAGGGGTTTGGTGAGTCCGTCTCAGGGGTTTGGTGAGTCAATCTCAGGGGTTTGTTGAGTCAGTCTCAGGAGTTTGTTGAGTCAGTCTCAGGGGTTTGGTGAGTCAGTCTCAGGAGTTTGTAGAGTCAGTCTCAGGTGTTTGGTGAGTCAGTCTCAGGAGTGTGTTGAGTCAGTCTCAGGGGTTTGGTGAGTCAGTCTTAGGGGTTTGGTGAGTCAGTCTCAGGGATTTGGTGAGTCAGTCTCAGGAGTTTGTTGAGTCAGTCTCAGGGTTTTGGTGAGTCAGTCTCAGTAGTTTGTTGAGTCAGTCTCAGGGGTTTGGTGAGTCAGTCTCAGGAGTTTGTTGAGTCAGTCTCAGGGGTTTGGTGAGTCAGTGTCAGGAGTTTGTTGAGTCAGTCTCAGGGGTTTGGTGAGTCAGTCTCAGGGGTTTGGTGAGTCAGTCTCAGGGGTTTGGTGAGTCAGTCTCAGGAGTTTGTTGAGTCAGTCTCAGGAGTTTGTTGAGTCAGTCTCAGGGGTTTGGTGAGTCAGTCTCAGGGGTTTGGTGAGTCAGTCTCAGGGGTTGGGTGAGTCAGTCTTAGGGGTTTGGTGAGTCAGTCTCAGGGGTTTGGTGAGTCAGTCTCAGGGGTTTGGTGAGTCAGTCTTAGGGGTTTGGTGAGTCAGTCTCAGGAGTTTGTTGAGTCAGTCTCAGGGGTTTGGTGAGTCAGTCTCAGGAGTTTGTTGAGTCAGTCTCAGGGGTTTGGTGAGTCAGTCTCAGGAGTTTGTTGAGTCAGTCTCAGGGGTTTGGTTTAGTCAGTCTCCGGAGTTTGTTGAGTCAGTCTCAGGGGTTTGGTGAGTCATTTTCAGGAGTTTGTTGAGTCAGTCTCAGGGGTTTGATGAGTCAGTCTCAGGAGTTTGGTGAGTCAGTCTCAGGGGTTCGGCAGAAGTCAAGAAAAATGGTTTGAAAAAAATCATATTTTATGTTTCCTTTTAAGAAGGGTTCGTCGAAGGAGCATATGAAACTGGTGGGGTTCAGTCAGGGCCGTATTTCTCTCTAGGCCTACAAGGCCCTGGCCTAGGGCCCCAGCCAGTCTAGGGGCCCCGGTGTTGGAATCTTCACATACGGCAAGCTCAAAGGCCTGCTTGCATCATCAAAAAGCTTTAACGAAAATACTATTATATTAAATATTTTTACCTCATTTTGCGTACACTGCGCAGTGTTCAAGTGCACAGCGTTTGCTTGTGTTGGTTTGTCATTGTAAGCCATTTTCGAAGCTGCTGTTGCGATTTTGTGGAGAAACGTGTAGGGATTGGTGTGGCAGGATACACCCCTACCCAAAAAGGGCATGACGCCGCCATTCTCACTCCCATCCCCCAGAAAACATACAGGGCAAGACACCGCCAGAGGCAGGGAGGGGGTGGAGAGCGACGGACTTTGGGTTTTAGGTTACAGATAATTGACAGTGATCGGAAGAAAAATTTTAGTGTCGACTAACTTGACCAGAGCCCAGGGAGATGTCAATGGTAGTTTATGGGGACCTGGGAAATGTATGAAAGACGTCCTTTTTTAGGCCCCTATCCTATTAACTCGTGAAGGATTCCGGATTCAACGCATCCGGTTCTGTCGTCAACTTTTTCAAAACGCTTGTAAACACGTTTTCTGACTTGCTAGAGAGCTGAAATTTTCACAGTAGGTTGGGCTTGTGGGGAGGATAAAGTTATTAAATGTTCAGATCGATCGAATCTACCTTAATTAAATTAATGCAATTTTAGTTTATCTCTAAATGTAGCGGCAAGCTTTTGTTGACATTTTACGCGTCACGCTGAGTTAAGTTCAACCATCCGTGACCAAAACTTTTTTCCGTTTTACAACAAAGGGTATTTAAGGCAATCTCAGTCTGTAAATGTTTGTCGCGTTTAAGCATGATAAATACTTTTTAGATATGTCTCATATAAAAGGGATTTATAGTCAAAAACTTTGTTTTTACGGGGTTGTTTAATTCAATCCCTTATATTAACTTCATTTGTTTTTACGGGGTTGTCTAATTCAATCCCTTATATTAACTTCACCGTCGTCTCTTGGGTTCGCAGGCGGTCGGTCGGTCGGGTGGAAAAACAAAAGTAATAAAACAAACCCGTAAAAACAAAGTTTTTGACTATAAATCCCTTATATATGAGACATAACTAACAGTATTGATTATTTTCAAACATTTACAGACTGAATCTGTCTTAACTCAACTTTGCATCATAACCCTAGTGGTGGGGGGAGGGGTGGGTGGGGGGAGGGGTGGGTGGGGGGGAGGGGTGGGTGGGGGGGAGAGGGGAAAAGTCTGGTCACCGATTCGCTTGACCGAGCTCAGAGTGACACGTAAAATGTAAACAAAAGCGCCCGTCGCTTCGTTGGGTCGCCTCAATGCGTCAGCTCAAAATTTCACGTGGCAAAAAAAACAATAACAAACCGTGAATTTAAATTACATACCTCATATAAGGATAAACTAAAAATGCATATATTTAATTACGGTACGTTCGATCGATCTGAAATTTTGATACGATGCATTGTTAGGTTAGACGGGTCCGTGTGCCAAATTTCAGTTCGATCGGATCATGGGAAGTGGGTCATTTTTGACTTCTGTTTTTCCGCCCGCCGAGCCCAAGACAGAGAGAGATGATGAGATGACGACAGAGACGGCCGCGAAGTTAATATAAGGGATTTAAAAACAAAGTTTTTGACTATAAATCCCTTATATATGAGACATAACTAACAGTATTGATTATTTTTAAACGCGACAAATATTTACAGACTGAATCTGTCTTAACTCAACTTTGCTTCATAACCCTGGGGGGTGGGGGTGGGAGAGGGGAAAAGTCTGGTTACCGATCGCTGGTCCGAGCTCAGCGTGACACGTAAAATGTAAACAAAAGCACGCCGGTACTTCGATGGGTCGCGTCAAAGCGACAACTCAAACTCTCACGTGAAAAAAACAACAATAACAAACCGTGAATTTGAATTACATACGTTATATAAGTTATATAAGGATAAACTAAAAATGCATTAATTTAATTACGGTCCGGTACGATCGATCGATCTGAAATTTTTATCAGATGCATTGTTAGGTGAGGCGGGTCCATGTGCCAAATTTTAGCTCGATCGCATCACGGAAAATGGGTCATTTTTGACTTTACTTTTTCCGCCCGACCGACGTACGAAGACAAGATTTCGAAGTTAATATAAGGGATTAAAAAAACAAACCCGTAAAAACAAAGTTTTTGACTATAAATCCCTTATATATGAGACATAACTAACAGTATTGATTATTTTCAAACATTTACAGACTGAATCTGTCTTAACTCAACTTTGTATCATAACCCTAGTGGGGGGGGGAGGGGTGGGTGGGGGGGGAGAGGGGAAAAGTCTGGTCACCGATTCGCTTGACCGAGCTCAGAGTGACACGTAAAATGTAAACAAAAGCGCCCGTCGCTTCGTTGGGTCGCCTCAATGCGTCAGCTCAAAATTTCACGTGGCAAAAAAACAATAACAAACCGTGAATTTAAATTACATACCTCATATAAGGATAAACTAAAAATGCATTAATTTAATTATGGTACGTTCGATCGATCTGAAATTTTGATACGATGCATTGTTAGGTTAGACGGGTCCGTGTGCCAAATTTCAGTTCGATCGGATCATATGAAGTGGGTCATTTTTGACTTCTGTTTTTCCGCCCGCCAAACCCAAGACAGAGAGAGATGATGAGATGACGACAGAGACGGCCGCGAAGTTAATATAAGGGATTTAAAAACAAAGTTTTTGACTATAAATCCCTTATATATGAGACATAACTAACAGCATTGATTATTTTTAAACGCGACAAATATTTACAGACTGAATCTGTCTTAACTCAACTTTGCTTCATAACCCTGGGGGGTGGGGTGGGAGAGGGGAAAAGTCTGGTTACCGATCGCTGGTCCGAGCTCAGCGGGACACGTAAAATGTAAACAAAAGCACGCCGGTACTTCGATGGGTCGCGTCAAAGCGACAACTCAAACTCTCACGTGAAAAAAACAACAATAACAAACCGTGAATTTGAATTACATACGTTATATAAGTTATATAAGGATAAACTAAAAATGCATTAATTTAATTACGGTCCGGTACGATCGATCGATCTGAAATTTTTATCAGATCCATTGTTAGGTGAGGCGGGTCCATGTGCCAAATTTTAGCTCGATCGCATCACGGAAAATGGGTCATTTTTGACTTTACTTTTTCCGCCCGACCGACGTACGAAGACAAGATTTCGAAGTTAATATAAGGGATTAAAAAAACAAACCCGTAAAAACAAAGTTTTTGACTATAAATCCCTTATATATGAGACATAACTAACAGTATTGATTATTTTCAAACATTTACAGACTGAATCTGTCTTAACTCAACTTTGTATCATAACCCTAGTGAGGGGTGGGTGGGGGGAGAGGGGAAAAGTCTGGTCACCGATTCGCTTGACCGAGCTCAGAGTGACACGTAAAATGTAAACAAAAGCGCCCGTCGCTTCGTTGGGTCGCCTCAATGCGTCAGCTCAAAATTTCACGTGGCAAAAAAACAATAACAAACCGTGAATTTAAATTACATACCTCATATAAGGATAAACTAAAAATGCATTAATTTAATTACGGTACGTTCGATCGATCTGAAATTTTGATACGATGCATTGTTAGGTTAGACGGGTCCGTGTGCCAAATTTCAGTTCGATCGGATCATATGAAGTGGGTCATTTTTGACTTCTGTTTTTCCGCCCGCCAAACCCAAGACAGACAGAGAGAGAGAGAGAGAGAGAGACGGCCGCAAAGTTAATATAAGGGATTTAAAAAGGACACACTTCTCGTGATGCATAGTCGTGTTGTGTATATGATATGTGTAGTGTGTATAGAAAATCATTCCAGATAGAAAAAGCGAAATCATAGAATGTCTTTTATAGACAATCCATGTGTTGTGAAAAAAAAATATGCTAAGTGGATCAGCGCACATATGCAAAGGAGTTAAGAATGTGTAAGTTTATATTTATAGAAAATTTCAAATTTTGCTCACACATTTCGTCTCTAGATGAACTTGGCTAACAGCACATTTAACAGGACTTTATGAATGAAATTACATTTTACAAATATTTTGTTAACGCGTAAAAGTAGAAAATAAATTAACAAAAAAAACTTTTTTAAAAAGAATGAGGCCCAGCTGCAGTGAGGAATGTAGAATCTCGCATAAAAAAGCATAAAATAATATCTTAGTCACAAACTAAGTAGTCACACAGGGGGACTCAGAACTTTTGTGTTAGTTGATCAAATTTTTTTATCTCACATTAAATCCCACAATCAATCACAATAAATATCAATAAAACTTAGAGTTTTGAGTCCCCCTGTGTGGTTACTTAGTTTGTGACTAAAAAAATATTATCTGCTTTTTCATGTGAGATTCTACATTCCTCACTGCAGCTGGGCCTCATTCTTTTAAAAAAGTTTTTTTGTTCATTTTATTAATTATTAATATCTGGGGGTCTTCTAAAATTTCACCCACATACCTTTGGCCAGCAATATAAGGACAGGGAAATGTTAGATCAGGGAATAGAAAGCCAGGGAGAAAAGAGAGAAGCCAGGGTGCCACGAATCGAAGCCGGGGAGCCACAGAATAGGGAGCCAGTGTACCGAGTAGTAGGAGTCTGGGGAGCCACTAGGACACAGTACGGACAGAGAGACTGAGCACCTAGTCTGGGTGCCACTAGGACACAGTACGGACAGAGAGACTGAGCACCTAGTCTGGGTGCCACTAGGACACAGTACGGACAGAGACACTGAGCACCTAGTCTGGGTGCCACTAGGACACAGTACGGACAGAGAGACTGAGCACCTAGTCTGGGTGCCACTAGGACACAGTACGGACAGAGAGACTGAGCACCTAGTCTGGGTGCCACTATGACACAGTACGGACAGAGAGACTGAGCACATAGTCTGGGTGCCACTAGGACACAGTACGGACAGAGACACTGAGCACCTAGTCTGGGTGCCACTAGGACACAGTACGGACAGAGAGACTGAGCACCTAGTCTGGGTGCCACTAGGACGCAGTACGAACATAGACACTGAGCACCTAGTCTGGGTGCCACTAGGACACAATACGGACAGAGAGACTGAGCACCTAGTCTGGGTGCCACTAGGACACAGTACGGACAGAGACACTGAGCACCTAGTCTGGGTGCCACTAGGACACAGTACGAACAGAGAGACTGAGCACCTAGTCTGGTTGCCACTAGGACGCAGTACGGACAGAGACACTGAGCACCTAGTCTGGGTGCCACTAGGACACAGTACGGACAGAGAGACTGAGCACCTAGACTGGGTGCCACTAGAACGCAGTACGGACAGAGAGACTGAGCACCTAGTCTGGGTGCCACTAGGACGCAGAACGGACAGAGACACTGAGCACCTAGAAACATAACGACGGCCAAATTGAGAAAGTGTTGCATTTAATAAAAGAATTGAATTTTCTGAGTGGCGTGTTGTTACTGATTGGAACAAGAGGAGTAGAGGTGGATAGACACAAATAGATCTTCTACAATATCAATAGAGTAGGTAAGATACATAGTAATTAGTAATGCTAATATGAACTTTGTAGTGATCAATTGTTGTCGAATTATGAAGTTATGGAGTTATCGTCACTGAATCTATACAAATATCGGAAAAAAGGCATTTCGGACATTATTTAAACGTAGTAATTGTGCTACGAATGCTGTTGTGCACACCAGCGTCAAACTGCTCAGCAGAGCGGTCCTTTTCCGCGCTAAAGAGAGTAAATATTTACATAAGATCTAACATAGGAGAGAACAGGCTCAATTTACTCTCTGTAATGTAAATAGAATCAGAAATAATGCAGTCAATTGATTATGATGACGTCATTCGTTCTTTTACATAGAAGAAAGTTCGTCGTAGAATAGGATTCTATAAAAATTTATAGAATAACGTAAGTATAGTAACATGGACTGTATTATTCTGATTTTTATTAAAGTCATTAATTAAAGTCAATTAAAATTATATGTTCTATGGCCTACTAGTGAATTTAGTTTGCTAAATTTCCAAAATAGCTTCGAGATGGTTTGGGGGCCCAAAATTTCAAGTGCCTAGGGGCCCTGTGTCTGTTGAGTCCGGGCCTGGGTTCAGTACCTCTAAAAAGATTAAGAACCACTGATCTTATGGTTTAAATGTTATTGGGTTTCCTATTTTTGTATGGGAAAAATATACAACATCCTTAACTCTTCACAAATATACAACATCCTTAACTCTTCACAAATATACAACATCCTTAACTCTTCACAAATATACAACATCCTTAACTCTTCACAAATATACAACATCCTTAACTCTTCACAAATATGTAACATCCTTAACTCTTCACAAATATACAACATCCTTAACTCTTCACAAATATACAACATCTTTAACTCTTCACAAATATACAACATCTTTAACTCTTCACAAATATACAACATCCTTAACTCTTCACAAATATACAACATCCTTAACTCTTCACAAATATACAACATCCTAAATCTTCACAAATATACAACATCCTTAACTCTTCACAAATATACAACATCCTTAACTCTTCACAAATATACAACATCTTTAACTCTTCACAAATATACAACATCTTTAACTCTTCACAAATATACAACATCTTTAACTCTTCACAAATATACAACATCCTTAACTCTTCACAAATATACAACATCCTTAACTCTTCAAAAATATACAACATCCTTAACTCTTCACAAATATACAACATCCTTAACTCTTCACAAATATACAACATCCTTAACTCTTCACAAATATACAACATCCTTAACTCTTCACACACATATATTTTATAGATCGTCAATCTAAAGAAAAACGTATTTAATTTTCCTTCTTATATTTACATTACCTATATATTCTAGGACTGAAAGTGTTAGCTCTTTATACAGTACTACATTTTTTGGAATATAATTATATCGATAAAATAAAATAATACATTTCCCCGAAGGCCAAATCTTAAAATAAAGATCAACCAAAAATCGATTCTATTATTTTTCAGCTAGGAACGACTCTATTTTTAGCCGCACTTATCAGCATACTTTACTGGCAAATAGGAGATGATCCAATTCAGGCCTTCAAAGACAGGTGAGTTGATTATAACCACCTTCAAAGATAGGTGAGTTGATTATAACCACCTTCAAAGACAAGTGAGTTGAGTAAAACCACCTTTCAAAGACAGGTTAGTTGATTATAACCACATTTAAAGACAGGTGAGTTGATTATAACCACCTTCAAAGACAGGTGAGTTGATTATAACCACTTTCAAAGACAGGTTAGTTGATTATAACCACATTTAAAGACAGGTGAGTTGATTATAACCACCTTCAAAGACAGGTGAGTTTATAATACCTTATTTCTTTTAAAGTAAACACGCTTTTCGATAAAATAAGTTTAGTAGCTGATGATTGCTTAGTATCTAATGATGTTTAATGCACACATTTGATGAGACCTTTTAGCGGAGCTACACTTAGGTTATAGCTATAGAGTTGTTTACATGTAGGTTATAGCTATAGAGTTGTTTACATGTAGGTTATAGCTATAGAGTTGTTTACATGTAGGTTATAGCTATAGAGTTGTTTACTTGTAGGTTATAGCTATAGAGTTGTTTACATGTAGGTTATAGCTATAGAGTTGTTTACTTGTAGGTTATAGCTATAGAGTTGTTTACATGTAGGTTATAGCTATAGAGTTGTTTACATGTAGGTTATAGCTATAGAGTTGTTTACTTGTAGGTTATAGCTATAGAGTTGTTTACATGTAGGTTATAGCTATAGAGTTGTTTACATGTAGGTTATAGCTATAGAGTTGTTTACATGTAGGTTATAGCTATAGAGTTGTTTACTTGTAGGTTATAGCTATAGAGTTGTTTACATGTAGGTTATAGCTATAGAGTTGTTTACATGTAGGTTATAGCTATAGAGTTGTTTACATGTAGGTTATAGCTATAGAGTTGTTTACATGTAGGTTATAGCTATAGAGTTGTTTACATGTAGGTTATAGCTATAGAGTTGTTTACATGTAGGTTATAGCTATAGAGTTGTTTACATGTAGGTTATAGCTATAGAGTTGTTTACATGTAGGTTATAGCTATAGAGTTGTTTACATGTAGGTTATAGCTATAGAGTTGTTTACATGTAGGTTATAGCTATAGAGTTGTTTACATGTAGGTTATAGCTATAGAGTTGTTTACATGTAGGTTATAGCTATAGAGTTGTTTACATGTAGGTTATAGCTATAGAGTTGTTTACATGTAGGTTATAGCTATAGAGTTGTTTACATGTATGTGCATTGGCCAAGTCTCAGTGATATTTACAAATGAAATAATTTATGTAATATGATATCTTAAATAATATTACAATGTTGTTCCTATGTGTTTGCTATTAGATCACATCTGGTGTTTTATTTGTTCTATTTATTTAATCAGATCTGGTGTTTTGTTCCTGCTCATCATTAAACAACTCTTCATCAATTTAACAGCCATCCAAGTGTTCATTCAGGAAAGAAAAATTTTTATGTAAGAATTTTATCATTTACTGTTTCTGCTCTGTATCTTACATGGTACCAGAAAAGATGGGGAAACATTATGGGTTGAAACATATGCCAATGTAGGCACATATGTCTGATAGTTGTGCTGAAAATTGACGTTTAAACCCCGGACGTTTTGACACCTGAACATATATTTATATATTATAGTTTTATTATTTAAAAAATAAAATGTATGTATTAAAAGAATTTATTTTAATATTAGTAATAATGTTCCCTTTAAGCTTTGCGGTTTCGCGGCCGCGCACATATCTGACCGACACTGCGCAGCAGTTTGGGATTACCGCGCAGCAAATTTGGAAAATATTGCACAAAAATGGATGATGTGCAACTCTGCACAGGAGTTGTTTTTTTTTACTTTGCACACGCACCAATGAACCTCAGAGGGAAAATACACAACAGTATGAAGCAGTCATTATAAACGTTTACCCATGATATAACAATTTTTTAAAGTAGAAAGTATAAACACTAACAACCAGTTAACTTTTAATGCGCATTCAAGATCGTAACAAATGCGCATTCAAGATCGTAACAAATGCGCCATGGCTCTGAGATAAGTCAAGGCGTTGATGCGGGTGTATGTTTCCAATGCTCGTTCGAATCGTTGCTGCAGCATCTGCTGTGTCCAACCCGAAGGTCAAACCGCCCCAAGTCGAAACGCCAGGGAGTCGAATTGTCCTGGGTCGAAATGTCCAGCCACCTGAAAATTAAGTCCAATTTTGATAATTATTATTATATTTCATACAATTTTATATAGCATTATTTTCCCACTATCCATGATCAAACCATTTTTGTTATTTGACACGACTCACTACAGAAACTGTCTATTCAGTGCTCCTTGACATGCTGATTGATACATGCTTACATATTTCTTCATTTACATTTACATTAAAGTTTCTTTTCTTGCGTAATGTTAAAACGAAATGGTATTATTTATTACAACGCCATAACAAAAAAGCAATAGGTAGCTTCATTACTTCAAATAATTAAAATCATTTTTTAAAACCTTAAATGTTTTCCCTACTGTATTGACACAGGCACGAGAGCGTCAGCGGATTTTACAGAGTCTCTGCATATTTTCTGGTCAAAATAGTTTTTGATATAATACCGTTGCGACTGTTTCCTCTGATACTCTCATGTGCCATAATATACTTTGCCGTTGGTAAGTCATTAGTTTTCTTACCTAAGATATAATCGCTACGGTACTGTTAGTAGCTCTTATTTTTCACATTTGATATAGATTCATACATTATGCATTTTCATATGTCTTTTATTTCATAACTGACTCTACATTTATATGATTGGATCCTGTTGAGATTCCCTTTGTTTCATAATTGACTATACATTCATATACGCTAGGGTCCTCTAACTTCTTCATTGAATTTGTTATAAAAATAACTGATATATATTCATACATTAGATAATTTTAATATGGAGTTTGCTATTCAAAACTTACGATTCTGGAAAATTGTTATGCTCCTCTACCTGAAGCCCTGTACCAGATTTGACCGTTCTTGGTGTAGAGTAAATAGGACATTAGTTCTAGTGAGTTGAAACAAACAGACCTGAACCAAATTAAGTAAACAGCACAATTTAAGTCAAGAGCTTTCAAACAGCTATCTACGCGTTTTTTGAAGTACACATATTTGTATCATATCATTGACTTGGGGGTTTGGAGATCCTAGAGTTGTAATTCGACCCCTGGCGTAGAATGTAGATCAACCACGGGTCGGATAAACCTTCGTAGCGAATGAATGTGAATACTGTTAATAGATCTAAAACCGATTTGTGCGCATCGCTCACCTACATATGATATGCTGTTATTAAATATGAAAAATGTGCAATAGAAAGAAATAATGTGCAAGACTCCTAGAGGGGCCGTCCATTAAGTACGTCACGCTATTTTTGACAATTTTTAACTCCCCCCTCCCCCTGTCACAAACTGTCACAAATCTCGGACCCCCCCCCCGAAAGTACGTCACACTTTCGAACAAAAATGTTGTTTTTTATTAAAAAAATAATTACAATTTAATCAGAGGCGTCACTAGGGTTGGTGTCACCCGGGGCGGTAGCTCATGGTGTCACCCCTTCTCGACTGAAGGGGCCGTCCATAAATGACGTCACGCGAAGTTGCCGATTTTACTCCACCCTCCCCCAGCGTCATACTTTGTCACAAAAATATAGACCCCGTCCCTTTTTTACGATATGACGTCACAAAGCTTTGACACCCCTCCCCCAAGCCGTATTTTCTCAATAAAAATTAGGATATTGCAAATTATTTTTTGTCATTTAAATATGTATTTAGGGTAAGTCTTCACTGTAATATCGTAACACGCGTGAAGTCATTGAAAGTAATTAAATAAATGGTAAACAATCAAATATTTAAGTTGAACTTTTATTTAAAGTTTCGCGTTTTTGATGTGACGTCACATTTCTTAAACACCCCCCTCCTCGTACCACATCGTCACATGTGCGTGGACCCCCTCTACGGTGGTTTAAAAGGGGGGATGCTAAACGGGCTAAAGCCCCCAATAATTTAAGGGCCCCCAAACTTTTTATGAATTATAGTGTATAATAAAGATGCAGGCCATTATGTTTGTACGAATCGCTGAAAATGCCTTGGACAGTCATACGGCAATGCTGCAAATGAGTAGGAAGTATAACTGAAAGCAGGCTATTCTTCGTGAGAATTGCATTGTAGCTCATTATGTGCCGTGCACAGCTCATTCCTTTAATTTGGTTGGGAAAAGAGCAGCAGGTTGTCCTACTGCGGTCAGATTTTTTTGTCTTCTGCAAAATCTTTATACCCGACTTGTTGCATCTACTCATCGTTGACAGGTACTTCAAAAACATATGAAATTGATACATGCTTAGAAAGCCTTGTCTGACACAAGATGATCAGCCTGACATGAAGCTGTAAGGTCTGTTAATAACTCATACCATGAGAATATCGCAGCACTGGAAGAATTAGCAACGAATGAAAATCAGCCACGTGACTGCCGACTTGAAGAAGAAGGATTTCTAAAGGAAATTGAACAACCGGAAGTCACTATTTTACTTGAAATTTGGGAAACAATTTTAGAAAGGATGTCTCTCATTAAGTTTGTTAAAAAATAGCATTCTTAATTTTATTCCTATGAAGACAAAAGAAAGGAAAAGTCCGTGGTACAAACAGTGTAAACAATCTTCAATACTATCAAACAAAAAAGAAAGCGTCAGTTTGATAAATGACATCAACAAAACAGTATTCTCCTGGAGAAAAAAATTCAAGATTGAGGTATTTCTGGTAATCATTGACAAACTTTCTTAAGCCCAACAACATTTGTTAAGTGCATATAAATACATCCATGAGAAATTTGGCTTTCTTACAAACCTAACTGATCTCAGCACTTTCGCCACCCAATGGACAGCAGCCAAGTTAATGGAAGAACATTCAAGTGATTTCGAAGAAGGGGTCGGGTAAATCCTAAGCAATCGTTTCGTCCCCCTCAATTTACTAGCAACGCCATCGAGCGGTGCCGGTTTAGTGCCAGGAGCGCCAGTACTGATTAGCAAAAAGTGCCGCGAAGAACGCATTGGACGCCAGCTCTATGGAAACCTTCCAGTGGAGGTTGCACCCTAGGTAGGTCTTTGATGATCCCCCGGTCTGCGGTGGTCCTAACCATGGAGACCCATGTGCTTTGCCGGGATGGTGCCAAAGTGGTAGCGGGTCGTAGTAGGAAATTCCACCACCTCCTTGTGAGGGCAACTTAGTGGGAGGCATCTTCGACTGTATGTCCTGGATGCCCAGGTGACCGCTTCAGAAGTGACCGTTTTTTTTTGGGGGGGGGGTTCCTCAGCTGTTACATCCCTTTGGTGGCCAGATGGCTAAGGGGGTCTTCCGGGAAGACCCATAAAGAGCACTAGGCTCGGGGCTTCTGATTTTCTTCCACATGTAGGTTCATGAGTGATTTCGAAGACTGTTTACCTTCAGAATTAGTCCAATTTTCATAACTCTTAAAAAAGTTATTGTCCAGCCCCAGGCTCATGGTAAGGAAAAGGAATTAGCACAAAGCGAAACTCAAAAAACTTGCACAGAGCTAAAAATTTTGCTGCTTTTGAATGAGTTATATTTTACACAGTCCTTTACAAATGTACAAATCGCACTTCGCATCTATCTTTCAATGATGACATCAAACTGCAACTGAGAGCGATCCTTTTCAAAGTTGAAAAGAATATATAATGAGAATTTGCATGGGACGAAAAAGGCTGAATATGCTCTCTCTAATGAGGATTGAAAAGTAACTTGTAAGCTTACTCAGCTGTATTGACTTGATTGAAAACTTCGCCATTTGAAAAATTCGCAAACGAAAGTTGTAGGTTGAAATAATAATCATACATATTTTTCAATAATTTTTGTTATTTCAAATAGAGAAAAGAATTCGTTACCTCATGAATTTTTTTTTAAATACGGAATAACGCATAATACTATTCTTTACGGGGGCGCGTTCGTAAGCACTAAACAGCGTAAGTCGGAATGGGACCGTCGTAACCGGAGGACTACCTGTATATAAACATGCATATCTATGCTTTCACGCCTTTAATAAATATATATATAAAAAATATTACACTCAAAGACATTGAAATTATAATTTTCCTCAAGAAAAATATCAACAAAGAAAACCCATCTTTTGATTTTTTTTCTTTGGGGGGGGGTGATAAAATCGTATTCGCCCACCCCACTGTGGTGGAGGGAGTCGTGAGGTGGGATTCGTTCATGCTGTCGGTGTGTCCAAGCCCAAATGCCTTTATATCTTTTAAAACAGAAGACACTGCCTCTTTCATTCCAGCCTTTTTAAAAGATCTCTCTGCTGCGACTATTACTTTTCTTTTTTTCCTAATTTGTTTTAATGTTGTTCGTGTGTTGGAACTGTTTTATGATTGCAAATTAACTGATATTTTTTAATAAGAATTTTCGCGTTTACCGTATTTCATTGTATTTCTTAATTTCTTTCTAGATTAAAAAAATTGTCATCTTTTGTTTTCTGACTTAAAATCGTACACAGTAAAATGTTAGTCTCGGGTGTCACCCCCTGACGGGTGTCACCCGGGGCGGCCCGCCCCCCCCCGCCCCCCCTAGTGACGCCACTGAATTTAATATAAAACACCGTTACTTCACACATGGCCGGACCCCCCTCTCCCTTGTCACAAACTGTCACACTTTCTTACACCCCCTCCCCCCCCCCTCTGGAGCGTGACGTACTTTATAGACGGCCCCAGCGGTAACAAGAGTCATCTTATTACCAAATCCCTTTTCAGTCACAATGTTTAAAGGTTTATTTTTTTTAAATCAATATACACAATTCCCGTTGTCTGTATGTATGTATGTATGGAATAATGCTGTTAGGTGACGCTGCGATCGATTTTGTATAAAAATATTATATGAAGTCATTGTTTTATGCTTATATTTTAATTTTTGAAAAGGAAACGATGTAAAAATAGGATTTGAGGATTTATGATTATTATGAAATACTTTGTGTACATTTCAGCAAGTTTGATATTTCGTATTTATCAACCACGGATAAGTTACTTATGTTAATTATGTATATTGATTCCCGTTGTCTGTATGGATGTAAGTTAGCTGGCGTCAGCGATTGATTTTGTATAAAAATATTATATGACGTCATTGTTTTAGCTTATATTTTAATTTTTGAAAAGGGAACGATGTAAAAATAGGATTTGAAGATTTATAATTATTATGAAACTAGACGCCCCGCGGCGTAGCATACGCCGCAGACTTGCTCATGGAGAGTGCAAAGAGAGTGGAGAAAAAACGGACACAAACTGCAGCACGAAGAAATCAAAACAATGCGAGTGAACGTCGGTTAATAAATGGGATGCGGGTAACAACAACCTCAGTGTGCATGTCTTTACGTTTACTCGCTATTTTTTATTTACTTAGTGCTCCTTTTTTGTGTCTGTACTCTCACCCACCAAACCGTTGTTTGCACTTTCTATGAAGAGCAAGTCTGCGGTGTAAGCTACGCCGCGGGTCTCTCCAGAGTTCCTTCTTTTCATTCACTCACAGTCGTTTGGCCAAACCTACCGCATTTTGACAACTGTATCTTTCAGGAAGTCTTCACCGTCACTAAATCATTAGTGGCGTATGCCACGCCGCGGGTCAGCTAGTATACGACACAATTTAAATGTAAAATACTTTGTTGTTGTTACTTTGCCCTTTATCCCAGGTCTCAACGATGGCGCCGATCACTTTTACAAGTTTACACTCTGCCTTTTCCTCACAACAATGACTGCCGCTGGTCTGTGCTTTCTCATCAGCGCGTCCATCGGTGTGTTGGCCCTGGCTCAGCTAGTCCTGGCCCTGTGTTACATCGTCATGACGGTAAGGGGCGGGATAGTTGTGTATCTTTTATGGTTTGTTTTTTTAATGTAAAAACTTAGTAAATTAAAAGAACGTGTTTCCATTAATTTAAATAAATTTTCTTGTTAAAGAGCCAAAGGAATTAGACCACGGCCCAAACCTCGTTAACCCACGGGATTGGGTTTTATCTTGTTTTGTTATGGGCCTTTGTCATTAAATGGCCAAAAATCTATAGCAGAACATCCGGGTATTCAGCAGAACAATCGCGTCATGATATAATTCAAATAGAAAGAGTTTTCTGATCTAAGAAAATATACTACAACCTTCAGATACGCACAGGGATGAAAACAATCTTGCAATTCAGTATGCAAGCACAAACATACACAAACATACGCAAACATACACAAACATACACATGTTCGTTCTTCCCGTCTGGCATGCAGACGTTGACTGGTCAAAGCAGGAAAACCAAAAACAGTCAACATTCAAAATCCTAATAGAATTGAAAGAATATTACTTAAAACATGGATGAACGTAGGACGCAATAATCTTCTCTATAAAATGTGCGTCTGCAATGTATAATATAGAGCAAACGATTTAGAAAGGTTGATTGTAACCCGACTAATGGATACACAAGCAACCATAGCAATGTGGACACAAACTGAACTCCTGGATACACAAACAACCATAGCAATGTGGACACAAACTGAACTACTGGATACACAAGAAAATATAGAAATATGGACACAAACTGAACTACTGGATACACAAGCAACCATAGCAATGTGAACACAAACTGAACTATACTGGATACACAAGAAAATATAGAAATGTAGACACAAACTGAACTACTGGATACACAAGAAAATATAGAAAGGTGGACACAAACTGAACTACTGGATACACAAGAAAATATAGAAATGTGGACACAAACTGAACTACTGGATACACAAGAAGATATAGAAATGTGGACACAAACTGAACTACTGGATACACAAGCAACCATAGCAATGTGGACACAAACTGAACTACTGGATACACAAGCAACCATAGCAATGTGGACACAAACTGAACAACTGGACACAAAAGCAACCATAGCAATGTGGACACAAACTGAGCTACTGGATACACAAGCAACCATAGCAATGTGGACAAAAACTGAACTACTGGATACACAAGCAACCATAGCAATGTGGACACAAACTGAACTACTGGATACACAAGAAAATATAGAAATGTGGACACAAACTGAACTACTGGATACACAAGCAACCATAGTAATGTGGACACAAACTGAACTACTGGATACACAAGAAAATATAGAAATGTGGACACAAACTGAACTAATGGATACTCAAGAAAATATAGAAATGTGGACACAAACTGAACTACTGGATACACAAGAAAATATAGAAATGTGGACACAAACTGAACTACTGGATACACAAGAAAATATAGAAATGTGGACACAAACTGAACTACTGGATACACAAGAAAATATAGAAATGTGGACACAAACTGAACTACTGGAAACACAAGCAACCATAGCAATGTGGACACAAACTGAACTACTGGATACACAAGAAAATATAGAAATATGGACACAAACTGAACTACTAAATACACAAGCAAATATAGAAATGTGGACACAAACTGAACTACTGGATACACCAGAAAAAATAGAAATGTGGACACAAACTGAACTACTGGGTACACAAGAAAATAAAGCAATGTGGACACAAACTGAAATACTGGATACACAAGAAAATATAGAAATGTGGACACAAACTGAACTACTGGATACACAAGAAAATATAGAAATGTGGACACAAACTGAACTACTGGATACACAAGAAAATATAGAAATGTGGACACAAACTGAACAACTGCATACACAAGCAACCATAGCAATGTGGACACAAACTGTACTACTGGATACACAAGCAACAATAGCAATGTGGATACAAACTGAACTATACTGGATACACAAGAAAATATAGAACGGTGGACACAAACTGAACTACTGGATACACAAGCAACCATAGCAATGTGGACACAAACTGAACTACTGGATACACAAGCAACCAGAGCAATGTGGAAACAAACTGAACTACTGGATACACAAGAAAATATAGAAATGTGGACACAAACTGAACTACTGGATACACAAGCAACCATAGCAATGTGGACACAAACTGAACTACTGGATACACAAGAAAATATAGAAATGTGGACACAAACTGAACTACTGGATACACAAGAAAATATAGAAATGTGGACACAAACTGAACTACAGGATTCACCAGAAAATATAGAAATGTGGACACAAACTGAACTACTGGATACACAAGAAAATATAGAAATGTGGACACAAACTGAACTACTGGATACACAAGAAAATATAGAAATGTGGACACAAACTGAACTACTGGATACACAAGAAAATATAGAAATGTGGACACAAACTGAACTACTGGATACACCAGCAACCATAAAAATGTGGACACAAACTGAACTACTGGATACACAAGCAACCATAGCAATATGGACACAAACTGAACTACTGGGTACATCAGAAAATATAGAAATGGGGACACAAACTGAACTACTGGATACACCAGAAAATATAGAAATGGGGACACAAACTGAACTACTGGATACACAAGAAAATATTGAAAGGTGGACACAAACTGAACTACTGGATACACAAGAAAATATAGAAATGTGGACACAAACTGAACTACTGGATACACAAGCAACCATAGCAATGTGGACACAAACTGAACTACTGGATACACAAGAAAATATAGAAATGTGGACACAAACTGAACTACTAAATACACAAGAAAATATAGAAATGTGGACACAAACTGATTTACTGGATACACAAGCAACCATAGCAATGTGGACACAAACTGAACTACTGGATACACAAGCAACCATAGCAATGTGGACACAAACTGAACTACTGGATACACAAGCAACCATAGCAATGTGGACACAAACTGAACTATACTGGATACACAAGAAAATATAGAAATGTGGACACAAACTGAACTACTGGATACACAAGAAAATATAGAACGGTGGACACAAACTGAACTACAGGATTCACCAGAAAATATAGAAATGTGGACACAAACTGAACTACTGGATACACAAGCAACCATAGCAATGTGGAAACAAACTGAACTACTGGATACACAAGAAAATATAGAACTTTGGACACAAACTGAACTACTGGATACACAAGCAACCATATCAATGTGGACACAAACTGAACTACTGGATACACAAGAAAATATAGAAATGTGGACACAAACTGAACTACAGAATACACAAGAAAATATAGAAATGTGGACACAAACTGAACTACTGGATACACAAGAAAATATAGAAATGTGGACACAAACTGAACTACAGTATTCACCAGAAAATATAGAAATGTGGACACAAACTGAACTACTGGATACACAAGAAAATATAGAAATGTGGACACAAACTGAACTACTGGATACACAAGCAACCATAGCAATGTGGAAACAAACTGAACTACTGGATACACAAGAAAATATAGAAATGTGGACACAAACTGAACTACTGGATACACAAGAAAATATAGAAATGTGGACAAAAAACTGAACTACTGGATACACAAGCAACCATAGCAATGTGGACACAAACTGAACTACTGGATACACAAGCAACCATAGCAATGTGGACACAAACTGAACTACTGGATACACAAGAAAACATAGCAATGTGGACACAAAACGGAACTACTGGATACACAAGCAATCATAGCAATGTGGACACAGACTGAACTAATGGATACACAAGAAAATATAGAACGGTGGACACAAACTGAACTACTGGATACACAAGAAAATATAGAAATGTGGACACAAACTGAACTACTGGATACACAAGCAACCATAGCAATGTGGACACAAACTGAACTACTGGATACACAAGCAACCATAGCAATGTGGACACAAACTGAACTACTGGATACACAAGCAACCATAGCAATGTGGACACAAACTGAACTACTGGATACACAAGCAACCATAGCAATGTGGACACAAAACTGAACTACTGGATACACAAGCAAACCATAGCAATGTGGACACAAACTGAACTACTGGATACACAAGCAACCATAGCAATGTGGACACAAACTGAACTACTGGATACACAAGCAACCATAGCAATGTGGACACAAACTGAACTACTGGATACACAAGCAACCATAGCAATGTGGACACAAACTGAACTACTGGATACACAAGAAAATATAGAAATGTGGACACAAACTGAACTACTGGATACACAAGCAACCATAGTAATGTGGACACAAACTGAACTACTGGATACACAAGAAAATATAGAAATGTGGACACAAACTGAACTACTGGATACACAAGAAAATATAGAAATGTGGACACAAACTGAACTACTGGATACACAAGAAAATATAGAAATGTGGACACAAACTGAACTACTGGATACACAAGAAAATATAGAAATGTGGACACAAACTGAACTACTGGATACACAAGAAAATATAGAAATGTGGACACAAACTGAACTACTGGATACACAAGCAACCATAGCAATGTGGACACAAACTGAACTACTGGATACACAAGAAAATATAGAAATGTGGACACAAACTGAACTACTGAATACACAAGCAAATATAGAAATGTGGACACAAACTGAACTACTGGATACACCAGAAAAAATAGAAATGTGGACACAAACTGAACTACTGGGATACACAAGAAAATATAGCAATGTGGACACAAACTGAAACTACTGGATACACAAGAAAATATAGAAATGTGGGACACAAACTGAACTACTGGATACACAAGAAAATATAGAAATGTGGACACAAACTGAACTACTGGATACACAAGAAAATATAGAAATGTGGACACAAACTGAACTACTGCATACACAAGCAACCATAGCAATGTGGACACAAACTGAACTACTGGATACACAAGCAACCATAGCAATGTGGACACAAACTGAACTACTGGATACACAAGAAAATATAGAACTGTGGACACAAACTGAACTACAGGATTCACCAGAAAATATAGAAATGTGGACACAAACTGAACTACTGGATACACAAGCAACCATAGCAATGTGGAAACAAACTGAACTACTGGATACACAAGAAAATATAGAAATGTGGACACAAACTGAACTACTGGATACACAAGCAACCATAGCAATGTGGACACAAACTGAACTACTGGATACACAAGAAAATATAGAAATGTGGACACAAACTGAACTACTGGATACACAAGAAAATATAGAAATGTGGACACAAACTGAACTACAGGATTCACCAGAAAATATAGAAATGTGGACACAAACTGAACTACTGGATACACAAGAAAATATAGAAATGTGGACACAAACTGAACTACTGGATACACAAGAAAATATAGAAATGTGGACACAAACTGAACTACTGGATACACAAGCAACCATAGCAATGTGGACACAAACTGAACTACTGGATACACAAGAAAATATAGAAATGTGGACACAAACTGAACTACTGGATACACAAGAAAATATAGAAATGTGGACACAAACTGAACTACTGGATACACCAGCAACCATAAAAATGTGGACACAAACTGAACTACTGGATACACAAGCAACCATAGCAATATGGACACAAACTGAACTACTGGATACACAAGAAAATATAGAAATGTGGGACACAAACTGAACTACTGGATACACCAGAAAATATAGAAATGTGGACACAAACTGAACTACTGGATACACAAGAAAATATAGAAATGTGGACACAAACTGAACTACTGGATACACAAGAAAATATAGAAATGTGGACACAAACTGAACTACTGGATACACAAGCAACCATAGCAATGTGGACACAAACTGAACTACTGGATACACAAGAAAATATAGAAATGTGGACACAAACTGAACTACTGGATACACAAGAAAATATAGAAATGTGGACACAAACTGATCTACTGGATACACAAGCAACCATAGCAATGTGGACACAAACTGAACTACTGGATACACAAGCAACCATAGCAATGTGGACACAAACTGAACTACTGGATACACAAGCAACCATAGCAATGTGGACACAAACTGAACTATACTGGATACACAAGAAAATATAGAAATGTGGACACAAACTGAACTACTGGATACACAAGAAAATATAGAACGGTGGACACAAACTGAACTACAGGATTCACCAGAAAATATAGAAATGTGGACACAAACTGAACTACTGGATACACAAGCAACCATAGCAATGTGGAAACAAACTGAACTACTGGATACACAAGAAAATATAGAACTTTGGACACAAACTGAACTACTGGATACACAAGCAACCATATCAATGTGGACACAAACTGAACTACTGGATACACAAGAAAATATAGAAATGTGGACACAAACTGAACTACTGGATACACAAGAAAATATAGAAATGTGGACACAAACTGAACTACATGGATTCACCAGAAAATATAGAAATGTGGACACAAACTGAACTACTGGATACACAAGAAAATATAGAAATGTGGACACAAACTGAACTACTGGATACACAAGAAAATATAGAAATGTGGACACAAACTGAACTACTGGATACACAAGCAACCATAGCAATGTGGACACAAACTGAACTGCTGGATACACAAGAAAATATAGAAATGTGGACACAAACTGAACTACTGGATACACAAGAAAATATAGAAATGTGGACACAAACTGAACTACTGGATACACCAGCAACCATAAAAATGTGGACACAAACTGAACTACTGGATACACAAGCAACCATAGCAATGTGGACACAAACTGAACTACAGAATACACAAGAAAATATAGAAATGTGGACACAAACTGAACTACTGGATACACAAGAAAATATAGAAATGTGGACACAAACTGAACTACAGTATTCACCAGAAAATATAGAAATGTGGACACAAACTGAACTACTGGATACACAAGAAAATATAGAAATGTGGACACAAACTGAACTACTGGATACACAAGCAACCATAGCAATGTGGACACAAACTGAACTACTGGATACACAAGAAAATATAGAAATGTGGACACAAACTGAACTACTGGATACACAAGAAAATATAGAAATGTGGACACAAACTGAACTACTGGATACACAAGCAACCATAGCAATGTGGACACAAACTGAACTACTGGATACACAAGCAACCATAGCAATGTGGACACAAACTGAACTACTGGATACACAAGAAAATATAGAAATGTGGACACAAACTGAACTACTGGATACACAAGCAAAATATAGCAATGTGGACACAAACTGAACTACTGGATACACAAGCAACCATAGCAATGTGGACACAAACTGAACTACTGGATACACAAGAAAATATAGAAATGTGGACACAAACTGAACTACTGGATACACAAGAAAATATAGAAATGTGGACACAAACTGAACTACTGGATACACAAGAAAATATAGAAATGTGGACACAAACTGAACTACTGGATACACAAGAAAATATAGAAATGTGGACACAAACTGAACTACTGGATACACAAGAAAATATAGAAATGTGGACACAAACTGAACTACTGGATACACAAGAAAATATAGAAATGTGGACACAAACTGAACTACTGGATACACAAGCAACCATAGCAATGTGGACACAAACTGAACTACTGGATACACAAGAAAATATAGAAATGTGGACACAAACTGAACTACTGGATACACAAGCAAAATATAGCAATGTGGACACAAACTGAACTACTGGATACACAAGCAAACATAGCAAATGTGGACACAAACTGAACTACTGGATACACAAGCAACCATAGCAATGTGGACACAAACTGAACTACTGGATACACAAGAAAATATAGAAATGTGGACACAAACTGAACTACTGGATACACAAGCAAACCATAGAAATGTGGACACAAACTGAACTACTGGATACACAAGAAAATATAGAAATGTGGACACAAACTGAACTACTGGATACACAAGAAAATATAGAAATGTGGACACAAACTGAACTACTGGATACACAAGCAACCATAGCAATGTGGACACAAACTGAACTACTGGATACACAAGCAACCATAGCAATGTGGACACAAACTGAACTACTGGATACACAAGAAAACTATAGCAATGTGGACACAAACTGAACTACTGGATACACAAGAAAATATAGAAATGTGGACACAAACTGAACTACTGGATACACAAGAAAATATAGAAATGTGGACACAAACTGAACTACTGGATACACAAGAAAATATAGAAATGTGGACACAAACTGAACTACTGGATACACAAGCAACCATAGCAATGTGGACACAAACTGAACTACTGGATACACAAGAAAATATAGAAATGTGGACACAAACTGAACTACTGGATACACAAGAAAATATAGAAATGTGGACACAAACTGAACTACTGGATACACAAGAAAATATAGAAATGTGGACACAAACTGAACTACTGGATACACAAGAAAATATAGAAATGTGGACACAAACTGAACTACTGGATACACAAGAAAATATAGAAATGTGGACACAAACTGAACTACTGGATACACAAGAAAATATAGAAATGTGGACACAAACTGAACTACTGGATACACAAGCAACATATAGAAATGTGGACACAAACTGAACTACTGGATACACAAGAAAATATAGAAATGTGGACACAAACTGAACTACTGGATACACAAGAAAATATAGAAATGTGGACACAAACTGAACTACTGGATACACAAGAAAATATAGAAATGTGGACACAAACTGAACTACTGGATACACAAGAAAATATAGAAATGTGGACACAAACTGAACTACTGGATACACAAGCAACCATAGCAATGTGGACACAAACTGAACTACTGGATACACAAGCAAAATATAGAAATGTGGACACAAACTGAACTACTGGATACACAAGAAAATATAGAAATGTGGACACAAACTGAACTACTGGATACACAAGCAAACCATAGCAATGTGGACACAAACTGAACTACTGGATACACAAGCAACCATAGCAATGTGGACACAAACTGAACTACTGGATACACAAGAAAACATAGCAAATGTGGACACAAACTGAACTACTGGATACACAAGCAAAATATAGCAAATGTGGACACAAACTGAACTACTGGATACACAAGCAACATAGAAATGTGGACACAAACTGAACTACTGGATACACAAGAAAATATAGAAATGTGGACACAAACTGAACTACTGGATACACAAGAAAATATAGAAATGTGGACACAAACTGAACTACTGGATACACAAGCAAAATATAGCAATGTGGACACAAACTGAACTACTGGATACACAAGAAAATATAGAAATGTGGACACAAACTGAACTACTGGATACACAAGAAAATATAGAAATGTGGACACAAACTGAACTACTGGATACACAAGAAAATATAGAAATGTGGACACAAACTGAACTACTGGATACACAAGCAACCATATAGCAATGTGGACACAAACTGAACTACTGGATACACAAGAAAATATAGAAATGTGGACACAAACTGAACTACTGGATACACAAGAAAATATAGCAAATGTGGACACAAACTGAACTACTGGATACCAGAAAAATAGAAATGTGGACACAAACTGAACTACTGGATACACAAGCAACCATAGCAATGTGGACACAAACTGAACTACTGGATACACAAGAAAATATAGAAATGTGGACACAAACTGAACTACTGGATACACAAGCAACCATAGCAATGTGGACACAAACTGAACTACTGGATACACAAGAAAATATAGAAATGTGGACACAAACTGAACTACTGGATACACAAGAAAATATAGAAATGTGGACACAAACTGAACTACTGGATACACAAGCAACCATAGCAATGTGGACACAAACTGAACTACTGGATACACAAGCAACCATAGCAATGTGGACACAAACTGAACTACTGGATACACAAGCAACCATAGCAATGTGGACACAAACTGAACTACTGGATACACAAGAAAATATAGAAATGTGGACACAAACTGAACTACTGGATACACAAGAAAATATAGAACTGTGGACACAAACTGAACTACAGGATTCACCAGAAAATATAGAAATGTGGACACAAACTGAACTACTGGATACACAAGCAAACCATAGCAATGTGGACACAAACTGAACTACTGGATACACAAGAAAATATAGAAATGTGGACACAAACTGAACTACTGGATACACAAGCAACCATAGCAATGTGGACACAAACTGAACTACTGGATACACAAGAAAATATAGAAATGTGGACACAAACTGAACTACTGGATACACAAGAAAATATAGAAATGTGGACACAAACTGAACTACTGGATACACAAGAAAATATAGAAATGTGGACACAAACTGAACTACTGGATACACAAGAAAATATAGAAATGTGGACACAAACTGAACTACTGGATACACAAGAAAATATAGAAATGTGGACACAAACTGAACTACTGGATACACAAGCAAAATATAGAAATGTGGACACAAACTGAACTACTGGATACACAAGAAACCATAGCAATGTGGACACAAACTGAACTACTGGATACACAAGCAACATAGAAATGTGGACACAAACTGAACTACTGGATACACAAGCAACCATAGCAATGTGGACACAAACTGAACTACTGGATACACAAGAAAATATAGCAATGTGGACACAAACTGAACTACTGGATACACAAGCAACCATAGCAATGTGGACACAAACTGAACTACTGGATACACAAGAAAACTATAGAAATGTGGACACAAACTGAACTACTGGATACACAAGAAAACCATAGCAATGTGGACACAAACTGAACTACTGGATACACAAGAAAATATAGAAATGTGGACACAAACTGAACTACTGGATACACAAGAAAATATAGAAATGTGGACACAAACTGAACTACTGGATACACAAGAAAATATAGAAATGTGGACACAAACTGAACTACTGGATACACAAGAAAATATAGAAATGTGGACACAAACTGAACTACTGGATACACAAGCAACCATAGCAATGTGGACACAAACTGAACTACTGGATACACAAGAAAATATAGAAATGTGGACACAAACTGAACTACTGGATACACAAGCAACCATAGCAATGTGGACACAAACTGAACTACTGGATACACAAGAAAATATAGAAATGTGGACACAAACTGAACTACTGGATACACAAGAAAATATAGAAATGTGGACACAAACTGAACTACTGGATACACAAGCAACCATAGCAATGTGGACACAAACTGAACTACTGGATACACAAGCAACCATAGCAATGTGGACACAAACTGAACTACTGGATACACAAGAAAATATAGAAATGTGGACACAAACTGAACTACTGGATACACAAGAAAATATAGAAATGTGGACACAAACTGAACTACTGGATACACAAGCAACCATAGAAATGTGGACACAAACTGAACTACTGGATACACAAGAAAATATAGAAATGTGGACACAAACTGAACTACTGGATACACAAGAAAATATAGAAATGTGGACACAAACTGAACTACTGGATACACAAGAAAATATAGAAATGTGGACACAAACTGAACTACTGGATACACAAGAAAATATAGAAATGTGGACACAAACTGAACTACTGGATACACAAGCAACCATAGCAATGTGGACACAAACTGAACTACTGGATACACAAGAAAATATAGAAATGTGGACACAAACTGAACTACTGGATACACAAGAAAATATAGAAATGTGGACACAAACTGAACTACTGGATACACAAGCAACCATAGAAATGTGGACACAAACTGAACTACTGGATACACAAGCAACATAGCAAATGTGGACACAAACTGAACTACTGGATACACAAGAAAATATAGAAATGTGGACACAAACTGAACTACTGGATACACAAGCAACCATAGCAATGTGGACACAAACTGAACTACTGGATACACAAGCAACATAGCAATGTGGACACAAACTGAACTACTGGATACACAAGAAAATATAGAAATGTGGACACAAACTGAACTACTGGATACACAAGAAAATATAGAAATGTGGACACAAACTGAACTACTGGATACACAAGAAAATATAGAAATGTGGACACAAACTGAACTACTGGATACACAAGAAAATATAGAAATGTGGACACAAACTGAACTACTGGATACACAAGAAAATATAGAAATGTGGACACAAACTGAACTACTGGATACACAAGAAAATATAGAAATGTGGACACAAACTGAACTACTGGATACACAAGCAACCATAGCAATGTGGACACAAACTGAACTACTGGATACACAAGAAAATATAGAAATGTGGACACAAACTGAACTACTGGATACACAAGAAAATATAGCAATGTGGACACAAACTGAACTACTGGATACACAAGAAAATATAGAAATGTGGACACAAACTGAACTACTGGATACACAAGCAACCATAGCAATGTGGACACAAACTGAACTACTGGATACACAAGAAAATATAGAAATGTGGACACAAACTGAACTACTGGATACACAAGCAACCATAGCAATGTGGACACAAACTGAACTACTGGATACACAAGAAAATATAGAAATGTGGACACAAACTGAACTACTGGATACACAAGAAAATATAGAAATGTGGACACAAACTGAACTACTGGATACACAAGCAACCATAGCAATGTGGACACAAACTGAACTACTGGATACACAAGCAACCATAGCAATGTGGACACAAACTGAACTACTGGATACACAAGCAACCATAGCAATGTGGACACAAACTGAACTATACTGGATACACAAGAAAATATAGAAATGTGGACACAAACTGAACTACTGGATACACAAGAAAATATAGAACTGTGGACACAAACTGAACTACTGGATTCACAAGAAAATATAGAAATGTGGACACAAACTGAACTACTGGATACACAAGCAACCATAGCAATGTGGACACAAACTGAACTACTGGATACACAAGAAAATATAGAACTGTGGACACAAACTGAACTACTGGATACACAAGCAACCATAGCAATGTGGACACAAACTGAACTACTGGATACACAAGAAAATATAGAAATGTGGACACAAACTGAACTACTGGATACACAAGAAAATATAGAAATGTGGACACAAACTGAACTACTGGATACACAAGAAAATATAGAAATGTGGACACAAACTGAACTACTGGATACACAAGAAAATATAGAAATGTGGACACAAACTGAACTACTGGATACACAAGCAACCATAGCAATGTGGACACAAACTGAACTACTGGATACACAAGCAACATATAGCAATGTGGACACAAACTGAACTACTGGATACACAAGCAACCATAGCAAATGTGGACACAAACTGAACTACTGGATACACAAGCAACCATAGAAATGTGGACACAAACTGAACTACTGGATACACAAGCAAACATAGCAATGTGGACACAAACTGAACTACTGGATACACAAGAAAATATAGAAATGTGGACACAAACTGAACTACTGGATACACAAGCAACCATAGCAATGTGGACACAAACTGAACTACTGGATACACAAGAAAATATAGAAATGTGGACACAAACTGAACTACTGGATACACAAGCAACCATATAGCAAATGTGGACACAAACTGAACTACTGGATACACAAGCAACCATAGCAATGTGGACACAAACTGAACTACTGGATACACAAGAAAATATAGAAATGTGGACACAAACTGAACTACTGGATACACAAGAAAATATAGCAAATGTGGACACAAACTGAACTACTGGATACACAAGAAAATATAGAAATGTGGACACAAACTGAACTACTGGATACACAAGCAACCATAGCAATGTGGACACAAACTGAACTACTGGATACACAAGAAAATATAGAAATGTGGACACAAACTGAACTACTGGATACACAAGCAACCATAGCAATGTGGACACAAACTGAACTA